>CABFVZ010001031.1:167591-196165 GCA_902151445.1 Timema monikensis
TCATAAGATCTACTTCTCAAATGCAAACCTGTGATCTTTTAGTTAATATCAGCATTAAAAATTTTACAGAGTTTCTTGTACTATATCACTTTGGATGGTAGCAAAAATATATTTCGATGGAAAACAATTGGATAGCTATTGGTTATATAATAATAAATATCCATGTTATTTACATGATTCGGTAAATTAAAGTAAGTTAATATATTAATAGGCTATATATAGTAAATTAATGTAATGTTCCCAATTAATGTCATTTTGAAATATTTAAATTTGTGCAAGCGATTGCTTTTTCCCAAATTTATCTATTTCTTTGAGTAATTATGTAAATAAAACACATCTTTAACATATTCACTGGCGAACAACTTCAAATTATTATGCGATCGACCTTTTAGGCACCACTGATATAGATACATATGGCGGAAATCGAAGTTAGTATGGTTGTCAAATAAATTAAAAAATGACATCTTGACATGGGAATCAAACCTAGGACATTTAGCTTAGCACGCCAACACTCTACTACTGAGTAATCTAGGGATTGTCCAGTGTTCAGGGTCTTTCTTCACTAATATTTTAAAGTAGAGTCCGTGATGGACATGTGAATATAATAGGCTAACTATATCACAGTGACTCGGTTGTGGCTCTATTCTTCCAATAGTACAAATACATTAGGCTCTATACATTCCAAGCGAATCAATATGGAAGAAAGCAATGCATACACTTAAGTATGTTACATACGAAAAGTGAAGCTCAGGGAATGAATGATTAAAATTAGTCATGAGCTGTCGCTCGATTATATTCACAGATATTGAAAATTAATACCTGGACACAGGAAACAAACAGGCTTAGTGTGCAAATGCTCCATCAATGATATATTCAGGATTATTTGAAGATATGAAAATGGTGAAATAATATCAAATACTGCTATTTTCTAAAATATTTATATAACATTGCTACTTCTATTATCAATATAATTTATTAACATATCTTATTCTCTTTTAGATGATTTCTCATCTGATATATAATTTAACAAGTCTGTCAACCCTTCAAATTCAGTTCTTCCTTGAGGATTGTTTTTGGGGATTTTTGGTAATACATGACCCATTTTGTTTCTAAACTCAGCCATATTGTTTGCTCCAGAAAGTTTCCAAACAGCTAAAAAGAAAAGACCACAACCACCAACAGCATAAATGGTTCCCCATTTCAATGCTCGTAGTGCAAGTGATGTACCAGTTTCTGTCATTTCAATGCTTCCCAATACACCTTTATTAAATGAAACGGCATCTTGTTTTTTGGCAGCGGCTAAAGTGCTTCCAAATCCAATAATTGATGCTGCACCAGCAACAGAAGCCAAGAAAAGACCTGCTTTTATTTTGAAACTAGTATCAGTCGGACTATTTTCAAGTTTAGTTTCTTCTGACATCTTCAAACATAAACTTTACAAAAAAAAATTAATACATTTACGATTTTAAACTACAATTGATAGGGTTTACATTATTTTATAGGTTAATCTTTAGAGGTTATTTTTAAAAGTTTCAATGTAAATAGATTCTCAATGTTAGCCAACATTATTTTTAAATGATTAAAGGATTATAAGTATTTAGTACATTATTTTGACGCTTTATAGCAGCTCCTATTAAAAGACCAGCCTGCTGCTTAAGAAAATAAAGGAAAAACTTAATCAACCATAAAGCCTTGTAGTATATGCAGTATCATCACGGATATAGTGATGGGTCACTCATGAGCGAGTCATTCACGCCACCACTATTCACGACTGTTTCACTCTCGTTCATTCGCTGTGGAAGGAGTCAGGAGTGTTTGTCAATCATGACACTTCTGTCGTTCTTCGTTCCTTACTACGAAAAAATCAACTATAAATGATTACTATCGTCATTAGATAGCAGTACTGCCTACAATATTAAACTAACAATTTTTCTTGACATCACTTAGACATAATTCTGTGAATTAGACACTATAGGCTGTAATTATGCTAGGGTTAATTATTATAGGTAACATGCGTAAGTAATAAAATTAAAGAATCAAACATAATAGGCTTCTGATAAATTACACATAAATCTTATTTCGTTTAAAAGTTGAAAGGGAAGGGACAGATTTGCACGCTCGGAACGCGAATTGTGAAAACTAGTTAGCGCTCGCTCGTCAAGTTAGGGAGGCGAAGGGGTGAAGAAATTGGGAGCTAGCCAGTCATATGGTGAACGATATGACTCATATGAACGACTCTTCATGAGTGAGCTTATTGGAGCTAGCTCGCTTCAACGAGCTGGATCGACCCATCACTACAAGGTAGAGAGAGATGAGTAGTTTGCGAACTAATAGTTCAAATAAACTTTCTCCCATTGAGCTAGAAGAACTAGTTTGCCTCCTTGACGTTAGCTATTTCAGTACGACTAAAGTATGTAGTTCTCGAACCATTCAAATAGCTAAACTAGTTGCCCATTAAAGTTTACTGAATCATTTTTATCTGTTCGCAACATTTAACTATTCCATCCCTCCCAAGTATAAATACAATTATAATTCTAAATATATTTGAGACAAAGTTCATCATTGCGATAAAAGGGCTAAATTGTGCAGATATATTTACGTTTTGTAAAAAAACGTATATTTCTTTATGGATGATGAAAACAAGTACCTATTAACAAAATAATAATTTCCAATTATTTTATTGAAAAACATATGGATCGTGTTAAATCTTTAGCTTAGAGGTAGCTAATATCTATCAACAATGTATGTACTATTTTTATGTCTTTAGATAAAAACAACAAAATTGCTTTAAATTTCTTACCCTCCTCTTACTTGGCTATTATTATGTGTTCTGTCTTACGACAGGTTCATTCCGGTTTTTTCTATGAAATTAGACCACCAATGCGCCTGTCCTCTAACTACTCCTTCAGCTCCCAGAATTTTTTTTCTCACTCACTTTTATTAGTACTTATTCATTCGTCACCCCGTCTGTCCATGAGACTATCTAATCTACTCGACTCTTCTCCAGAACCACATTTCAAAGTTCTCAAAATATTTCTTTTCCATCTTCCCAAGAGTCCAATAATCCATTCCGTACAATGCGATGGTCCAAATGTAGCATTTCATCAGTTTCTTCCTCAGTTTCAAACTCAACTTGCTGGTCATATTTGATAAGTGATTTTATTTAACATTTCACTTAGAATAAGTAAAATGTGTCATTTTCTTCTAATATTTCTTACCATATTTGTCCCATTTCCGAGACCATGTAATAAATATTACTGACAGAGAGAGGTATTTGCAAGCTATGTACTAATTTTTTGTTAATCTTTGGATTATAATGTACCGTGGCTACAAACTATAACCAGCAAACCTCCTCCACCAAGTGTACATCCAGCACTTACCCCATTTAACGGCTATACGGAGCAAGAAGTCATGCCAGCCGACGATTGTGACGGCCACTAAGAGTAAACAATATCTGAGGCCTGTCGGGAACGTGCAGTTGTTTCCACAGGAATAAACCCACGTAGTGGTTGGTGCGCAAGCGCGGCCTTGTAGAGGTTATTGGAGCTGTAGTGCTAAGTGTCCCCCCCGCCCCCCAATCATTTACTACCTCACAGCATTGTGTGCAGGTGCTGATGAGGTAATCTAAGCTCTCATTTGCTGTGAATGACATCACCTTACGTCATGTAATCCATCCTCATTTCCCCCGCTGTTACAAGCAGGATATAAGCAAGTACTCAGTAATTCTCACTAATCTTTGACGCTAATAGTTCTAAGGAACATCTTAGAATGTAAGTAGGCATAATGTTTGGGGATTCTATTAATTTTTTTTTTAACTTTTACGTTTTTGGGTAGGGTTTGCGTTCAGATATATATGTAGCCGCCTCTTTATGCGCCGTAATACATTGTCTTATAATATTTATTTAATACGGCTAATTTAGTTGAGCTAAGATTAACGTATTAGTTGACCTTTTGTCTTTCCACGTTGAAATTGTTTATTAAAGTTTGGTTCAGAGGATTAGGCTTTTACACACTGGCGTATAGTTTATGTTATTCGTAGGTATGAAGCAGTTAAAGTGATAATTAATGGGATGGAACAGCCTATATTTCTGTAAATGTTTTTTGTTTTTACCTTATTGACAAGCCAGTCTTTTGAGATTTGAATTCGAAGTAACTCTTATATGTTTCTTGTAGAATCCCTATTGTGAGATTGTATATTTCGGACAATATTAGAGCGATAATTTTATGTTGTAAACAGACTTTACTACCCGTCCTCTAATTAATAATTCATAAACTCCGATTATAATTTGGTTTAATTGGAGATAATTTATGTTATGTTTAATTGTTTAATATATAGCGCAGAACTCGCACCCTTATGTCATCTTAGAAAATTATAAGCTTAGATATATAACAGTTATTAATTAACTCTGACTATATTTTTGATCAACTGGAGAGGATTTATGTTATGTTTAAACGTCTAATATGTTGCGTAGAAGTCGCAACCTTGTTTAATCTTATGATGTTACAAAATCTAATATATACCTGTTATAAATAAACTTGTTGAAAGGCCCTAATTGTTACTACTCCTGATTTTATTTAACTACAACTCTAATTCCCTGATAAAAATAAATAAGGTTAGGTGCTGACACATGGGTTTGGTTGGATTGAGTGGTGGTCATTAAAAGTCCCTGATGATTTATTAGCATATTTCTATTTGTATGACACTCTCGCTCTGGTGGTATTTTGGTCAGATAGGGAAAGGACGCTACCACCAGAGGGGAGGGTTGAATAATCATAGTTGGCTCTGTCAATAAGTATTTGATTTCTATCTTAGAAATAGGACAAGTATGTTAAGAAGTATTAGGAGAATAAAATACAGCAAGAGGCAGTGCAGGTTTAGGGGGGGGCAATCGCTCCGATGTCCCCACAGAAAATTTCCTCCACAAACCTCCCCAAAAACGAAGACAGTGATTTTAAATTACTATTGTTGACATTGTGTACAGCTACCAATGCAATGACAGGGAACCTTATTTGTATAAGGCAGACAAAAATAAAGTTTTTTTTATGAACTTGCCCTACATCTCCACACCCATCCAACACTACAAACCCAATAAAGGTTTGTGTATTATACGTTTCTATAAGCTAGTAGAATTGTACGACTGGTCCTTCTTTACAATTTTTGAAAATTAGGTTATTTTTATAAACTATTTGGAGTAGACTTCTACGCAATATTTTTTCTATCATTTGAATGCTTCCGGATAAAATTTGGAGTGGTCTTTCTTCAGAATTTTTTGAAAAGTGGATGCCTTTAGAATCTATTATGTAATTTAAAATTAGTTGCCTCGAGAAGCTATTTTAAATAGTGTTTGCCCAGATTTTCTAAAAGATATTTAAAGAGGTCTTCCTCAGATTTGTTTAAAATTTGGATGCTTTTATAAAATATTTAGATTGCTCCTCGTCTGAATTTTTCTTGAAAGTTAGCTATTTCTAGGTTCCATTCTAGAATCTATTTGGAGTGGTCTTCACCTGCCAATATTTTTAAAATGGGCCCTTCATAGAAGCTAATTTAAAGGTTTCTCTTTTGGAATTTTTTTGAAAATTATATGCTTCAATGATATTTGACGTTGTCTTCCACCACAGAAAAATATTTGAAAATTGAATGCTTTCATAAAACATTTAGTGTTGTCCTCGTGTGAAAAATCTTCAAGTGACCTGATCTTTCACTAGAAATTTTGGAAGTTTGTAAGGCTATAGATGCTAATTAGTATGGTCCTCGCCTCTCGCCTGATATTTTTTTGTCAGTTAGATGCCTCTAGATGCTAGAAGCTATTTAAAGTGATCTTCTCCTACATGTTTTAAAAATTGAATGCGTGCATATTGTATAATTGTATTTGTCATTTGGAGTTTCAGATAAGGGCATATGTAAGCTTCATATTCGTTAATATAATAAGATTTAAAATGTATCTAAGGTAAGGAGGGGCTAAATTATTATAGGATGGACTTCTTCCACTTTATCAATCTGGTCACTGAATACAAAAATGATCTCAACCAATCCTTAAGGAATTAACTAATAGAGTTTGGAACACTAAAGAAAATTACAAAGACTATTTCAAAGTAAATGTTATTCTATGACATCCTCAATGAACACCACTTTACAGCAACATTTTCTAATGATGAAATACTGTTAGGAATATATTTAACATTTATGGTGTCAAACTGTAGTGGGGAAAGGTCATTCTCAAAGATGATGTTGAAAAAAACCCGGCTCCATGTTATCATAGACCAAGATTATCTAACATACCTCTCCATTCTCAGCATGGGAAAGGGTATACTTGATTAAATTGACTTTAAATACACTATTGTCATATTTCCTACAAAGAAAGCAAGGAAAGTAAGGAAAGTTGGTATTATAATTAGAGTTTTAATGAAGTCTATATGTAGCCTATTTTATTTTAATTCATTACTATTACATTTGTGCAAAATTAAACATTTGCTTAATTTTTATCTTTCCTCAGACACGGTATGATATAATTTACATGAACCTGCTTCGGTGGTGGAATGGAATAATGCATCAACGCCAAATGGGGAGGATTTCCCTATTTCTTTTGGCTCAAGAACACTTACAGAGAGTGAACAAAATTATGTATGTCTGTAAGTGTTCTTGAGCCAAAAGAAATAGGGCGATCCTCTCCATTTGTAGTTACACGTGAAATTACTGCGCTGGCTTCATAAGGTGAGGCATCACACGCCAGTATAAAAGGTTTAGCCGGATCATAATGAGTAATCACCTGATAATTTAGAAGCATTTCCTTCACCTTTTTAAAAGCCCTTTTACAGTGCTCTGTCCACTTTCAAGGATATTTCACCTCTAACAGCTCATGCATTTGTTTAAGCACTGTGGACAAGTCTGGCAAAAAACAGGAATAACCAATAAATCCTAAAAAAATGATCTTATCTGAGAAACGTACTTCGGTGCAGGAGCCTCCCTGACTGCTTTCAGTTTATTTGATGTAGGATGCTTCCCTTCTGCATTTACTTTGAACCCCAAAAACTCAATATCCTTCTTTAAAAAAAAACACACATTTACTTTCATTAACTTTGATTTTATATTGATTTAGTCTACTTAAAACACTTTTGGTATTTTCTTTACATTCGTCTAGGGTTGATCCAAAAATGACCAAATCATATAGATACGAGATAGTCTTAGGTAATCTTATCATAACTTGGTCCACGACAGACTGAAAACTATCTGGCACCAAAGCCTCTCCAAATCCTAACCTCGTATATTGGAACAGTCCCACGCGGGTATTGATAGTCAGTAGTGACCTATATTCTGGACTAAGTTCCAACTGTTGGTTTGCATTTCTGAGATATATCTTAATATACCACTTACTCCCCGACAACGATGCAAATATTTCTGAAATATTGTGTAACGGATAGTAATCTGTGACCCTATTAGGGTTAATGGTAATACTATAATCTCCACACAACCTAATTCCCTTATTATCACCCTTTTCAACCACTACCACAAGTATTGCCCACTCACTGTGCCTCACTTGAAATAAGATGTTTTCTTGTTGTAGTCTAGACAGCTCTGCTTCCACCAACTTTCTTTTAGCGTAAGTAACTGGTCTTGCCTTACAAAATTTTGGGATCACACCTTGTTTCAAACTAATCGACGTTTGAAAACCTTTAATGACGCTACCTTGTGAATTAAAACAGTTTTGAAAGTCCTCCTTAAATTCATTCACCCACTTTGAAATAGCTTTTCTTTATTTAGTTCTGGGCCTATTTGACCTACCCTCCCTCCTTGATCTATCATCTCCTTCCAATTAAATTTGATGCAGGTGAGCCAATCTTGACCTAATAATGATGCACTGTTGTTACCTTTTACAATCAGTATAGGCAAGTCTCTATACACTGCCCCTTCATACTCTACTGGCACTATTACATTACCTAATTCCGGTAGTTCTCCCCTGTGTATGTGTAAAGATGAACCTTATATGATGAGTAATTCCCATTTGGGAAATTATCTTGAAACGTTTTTCTAGACATTAATATCACTGCTGAACCCGTATCAACCTCAAACTAGATTAATATGTTCTTTATTTTAATTCCCACCATGAATTTGGATTTAATATAATTCAGCCGCTTAACTTCAAAATGACCTTTTTGAACATTATGATAAGAAAAGGCTAAATTTTTTGTGTGGTTCCTCCTATCTCGACGCATCCCTATCCTGAAGATGGTTCACTTTTTTTGAGCACATCTTCTTTAGATGACCCTTTTGATGACTCACATTACACCTATATGCCTTAAATTTGCATTCTGACGCTAAGTGATTTTTTTATAACCGCACACGAAACACTCATATTCCCCTCTTGAAAAATCAGCATTCTTCTATTTTCCCTTCCATCTTGGGAAATTCTTGGAGAATTGTTGCACGCTTTCCTGTTATTGCATTAGTCCCAACATCATAGATTCTGGTACGAGATAAAGTCTTCAAAACGAGCTTCCTTTAAAAAAAAATCATCGTATATACTAGCCTACATCAACTTATTTAAAGAAAAAACTCACCAGTTTCAAACTTTGTTATGCTCTTCAAAGCTTTTACTAACACATTTATTTCATTTAACTAATCACACATTGTTGTATCTCATATATTCAAATTAATGAACGATGTCAAAATGCCACATTTCCATGTATGGGTGTAGGAAAGAAAGAGATCCCCGAAAGTTCCCTCCTCTCTTATACTCTTATACAACGGTTGCGGACGTTAGCTCAAAAATTTCAGTCACAGAAGTCCATCCAGTTATATTATAGAGATCAATGGTTTTTTGGAGAGGTATGATGCTCTTTTTTTTTGCAACATGTTTATGTAACAATGTCTATTACTTCATTTTACTTAAACTTATGGTCATACTTAGACATATATTGCTTTCGTTTGCGCACTCTCTTTGGGTATTATGTAAGATATTTCAATAATGTAATTTATATTGACTAATTGCCTTGGTATCATAGCCAGTTTAAGATTTTACAAGGATAAACTTTAAAAATGTTGAACGCCGGAATTTTATATAGTTTTGGTCCGGCGAAGAACCAGCCAAACAACTATAAATAATCCAACAAATAGATAGCGTTTCTTTGTTGAAATACATTTATTATAATTACACTTTTTTTTGGTAGTGTATCTTTTATTTTTGATTCAATTTATTCCAGTCTAACAAAGTGTTACTGTATAGAAAAATTATCAAATATTGAAATTTCTTATCCCTTTTTTTAAAAAAAAGTATTTCATACAAAGCAAGCAATATTTTAAATTAATTTTTACTTAAATAAATAGTATCTCCCACGTCATCTTACCAAAATGGAAATAAAGTGTTTCTTATTAAATGTACCCACCAAATTTTATATTTTATTGGAGCTCGTATGGAACGAGCGTAAGGATTTATTCAAAGCTTATATACCAAATATTTTTAGTTTACAGACTTATTATTTTTATTTCATTAGCTATGGCAGCATTGACACAATAATTCGGTCTGCTTAAAAAAAATGTTTTCTTTTTTAAGAAATAGGTGACAGCTTTGTAATTTTTATTTAATATTAAATACTTCCTATAACATATATCAAAATCAAATATGGAATCATTGAAAGAAGCTATTATTCAATATGAAAACCAGGTAAACTTTTTATAGCTCTTGACTGTATTAATAGCACTAATACACATTTTTAAAAACTTTGGTGTACTATACTAGGCAGAATTTCAAAACAAATTGATTTACATAGCCTATTTTATTGTTGAATAACTGCATAAAAGGCCCTGCTTTCTACAAACATTTCTTTTATTTAAATTATATAAGCCGACTAAATATATTTTAATACGCATTGGGTTATATAAATTAATACATTTTTGGGGTTTGAAATCATTATTACTGGCAAAACATGTTTTGTTTGTAACCTAACACTCAAAATATATTAACTATAAAACTAAAAGAAAGTGTTTTTCTGTGTTGTGTTTGTTTGTGTGTGATGCCCAGCCAAATCTATGACACACAGAGATCTGAAATTTTTAAAATAGGGGGATGAAAGGGGCTCCGAATGCACCTCAAAGTCTAGTTTTTAAATTTTTAATAAGCTTTTTCATTAAGCAATTTTTAACAAATTTTTGAAAAAATATTGTCAATCTGGTTTAAAATTACGTTTCAGAGATAACTGTGATCAAAATATGCCGCCCGCATCAACCTTAGACAAAAAAATGTGTACGGAATCGACTCTAGTTCTAAACCATTTTTGTGAGGTTAGGAGGGGCCTTATATAATTCTTATACCACAGTGGGTCATGGTCAACGCTGTGCGGGATTTCTCGTTATTCATAAGCAGCGCACAACAAAATTAAGGAAATATCGAGAATAGTACCTATCATACAGAGTAAGCCTCTATAAGTATTTTATTTCAAAAATAACAACCTTCAAAGAAAACCTACCTTAACAAATTAATACTGGAAATGTACACATATGTAAATAAAAAAATTAAAGCTATTTTGCCAAAATAAAAAAAAAATAGCCTGGTCAAAGAAATCGGATGTTTGTTGGAGATGTTTCTTAGACATGTTTGAGAACATATGGAACAGATAAAAAAAAACTACTTGCCAAAGAGTTATTGTTTACAAATATGCAATGATTTTCGACAACTTTTTTGCAAATGATACACTATTATCTTTTTAGCTTGTTTAAACAAATTTTGAATATCTAGACTAACCTACGTAATGAAAATACACAATGGAACTTTAAACAATAATCCATCCAAACTAAACTGATTACAGCTGTCACAATCGTTAGATAATGTAATAAACATTAAAGCCCAATTTAGTGTTTCAAAATAATAAATGTATAGAGAGAATGAGGAAAAACTGCAATGATATATCACAAGGGACTACCTACCCCCCTTTTCACCCCGTCTAGTTGATGGATAGGGTGGAGTCAAACCGAAACTATCTCTTTCTCTCCCCTCCTCATTTTCCAACTATATTCTTGCAAGACAGGTACCTTAAACTACATAAAAAATAACATGGACCTTAATTTTTGCTAACCCAGGGCATATTTTGGACATCAAACAGCACTTCAAAATACAATTTTTTAATGTTTGTTAACTGCTGTTTAAAAAGCTAAAACAATTTATTAACTTTCATATAATAGGCTACATATATTAACAGCCTTTTACTCCAGTAGAAACATTTAATTTTCTTCTAATGCTAATATCATTAGTTCTTGAATTTCTATCAAGGGTGTCCTGGAATTTAATGACAACTTTTTCTATTAATTATATGTGAAGAAAATTAAACTATGTTTCTACTGGAGAAATATTTTATATATCTTAGCCGAAAAGAGTTGTTATAAAAACTGCAAAAATCCTGTCCTTTTATCACATTCTCTACATCCCCACCTTAGAAGGGTAGCTTATTTTTTCCATATTCATTTTCATCTTACTAGACCAAATAATAAAGATTATGAGCTGAATTTTTAAATAAATTTATTCTAAAAATTATTCAAATGTTTAGGAAAATAGAGTAGCACTTAAAACTTTCTACCCAGTTACGATAAATAATATTAAAGTGCTCATAACTTAAATCAAATCTATTAATTCAAGTTCAAATGCTAACCCGCACATGAAGAATTCACAATGTGAATCTTTGCATTATTGGAAACTAGATCATTTTTAAATTGTCGTAATCTGAATCAATCAAATGTGGTTTTAGATGGATTCTACCTCTATGACAGTACTTAGTTCTTAACATTTTATTATTTGTGGCCCTCTAAATATCGTAAAATATTTTCACGACACCCTCGTTTTTACTAACACATTAGGCCTAATAATTATGTTTTAATTTAAATAGTGGCTTTATTTACTGATTATAATAACAAACAAAATAAAATAACAAAAATTAACTTGAAAGCTTAAATGTTTTTAATGGGACCTCTGCTGTTGAACACTTTCCACTAATTGGTCTATTCTTGTTTCATTTGTATTACTAAATGCTATTTGCTTGCAAGAATAGATTCGGAGTTGATTTCACTGCTTCGTTTTAATATTTACCATTGTGGAAAATCCCTTTTCACATAAATAAGTATAAACAAAGGGTAGCAATTTTTGAATGGAGATGATAAACAGATGGGAATTATTTGTACTATCCGTGTTGTCTTGATTTCTATTATATTTGCTTCCCCTCCCCTGCCATCCATTAACCTGGTAAATTGATAGACTATTGTACTTAAGGGTTGATTATAAGAAAAGGCGCTGGCCTTAACCAAACAAAGGGGTATTGACGCCCAAATAAAGTTATTATTTTATTTTTATTATCATTATTATCATCATCATAATCAATATTATCATGATCATCATCATCATCATCATCATCACCACTATTATCATTGTAACAATACTGATTTGGACCCCTCATATATTAAAAAAGTCATGGATGAAATGCATTTTCTTTAAAGTATGGTATGTAAAATATCCTTTCAATGCTTCATCTGTGGAGAATCAAACTTTTTCAGGAATAATGTCAAAGGATTGCACAATTAAAACTTATTTTTTCTTTCAAAAGTGAACTTCACAGTATTTACCAAAAAAGTAAGTAACGATAGCTCCCTCTACCCAATAGGAAGCTAGCCTTCCTAACACCTGTCACCAGGACTCTTTCGATTTGTTGGTTCTGACACTGGTCACGAGTGGTCCAAGGGGTAAGGGGTAGGTCATATATAAGCTGCTTGTGCGTATGAACACACAGAGTGCCAATACAAATTAACAGTGCCGATAGTATAATATAGCAGTAGCAGTAATTCACATTGCCACTAACTGAAATCTGTAGTTCAACTAAGTTGTATCATATAAACTTATATCTTCAGCGATGAATATAAAATAACTTTAATAAATCGTGTGCAACATTAAAGGTCTTATTTATTCAATTAAAATTTCACACATAATTCTGTATCAATATAATTAGCGCTCAATCACGGGGCTATAAATACCAATTATATCATCAAAATACTGTACCGGTTTAATTAGTTCATTATCAGTTGATTAAACAGTATCACTTCAATTGGCGACCATCGCTGATCTGTAATGTTTTAATCGACACCCAACGTGGACCAATTAAATACACAGTATCTTAATATCATTGTCATTATTATTATTATTATTATTATTGTGATAATTATCATTATCATCATCATAATCATCATTATTTACTCACATGCTTACAATCGTCAAATTCTTTCTTTCAACGAAAATTTAAGATAATTGACTTCAGTAATAAGCTAATAATATCTTTAATTATTCTTTCAAGGCCCCCCGGCTAAGAATTGCTGCTCTATGAGACACTTCAAGACTTACAAATGGAGTCCGTATTTCAATAAGATAACATTACCAGTAGTCTACTGATGTGTTTAATTAAAAAATTATTAATTAGGTATTAATTTTAAAAGTCAGTACATAGCATTCATTATCAATAGTTATTGGTTTTGAACACAACTTTTAAACTGGCATGCATTGATGCCCAAACTAGGAGCCAAACTTCATACTTTTTTGGGATGAGTTGTTTTGACTACTGGGTTTGGGAATTCACCCGTGAAACTTTTAGTAATCACCTAAATTGATTTTTAAATGTCTATTGTTAATATGTTGCAGTTGTCACAAGTGAAACTTGCAGTTAAGGCATCAGCACCAGGTCCTGATAAAAATAATTTAGTATCGCTGGAAGCAGATATTCAAGAACTCATTAGCTTAACTAAAGAAAATTTACTAAGTCTTGAGAAACAGCAAACACCCACAAGTTCTTCCGCAGGTCATTGTTCTAAAAAGCAAAAGGTTGAGGAGAGTGATCCCTTTGCTGAAGAATATGCATTGTTCAAGGTAAAATTAATATTTATGTTTTCTAGCCCCAGGCCTGGATTAAATGTGGGGGTGACAGGGGTGATCGCCAAAGGGCCTCCACAAATCAGGGGCCCTTACAAACTATTCAAATGATAAAAAAAATAAAATCATTTTTGTCGTCATATTAAAGTAGTTAAAACTTGATTAAAATTTAATATATCAATTTTTATTTAATTATGGCTAAAGTTTACTTACATACGGCAAACAAATAATTCAAACTTTGATTTTCAAAATTTAAACATCACTCTTAATTTATAATATGGTGCACTGTGGTGTATGTTTGAACTACTAAGCATATCATTATGTAGCCATGATTTCAGGGCTAACTTTTACTGGTTTGTTAATTTATTTTTAAATCAACTTTTGGCCATTTTTGGGAAAAGAATTTATGATTTAATTTTCTTCTGAGTTTTGACATTATCTTATATCCTTATTAAGATAAACTAAAAACAAATGAAACATCTTTTGTTTTAAAGGAATCTAATGTATTGTGATGACAATATTTCCTTATTTAGATAATATGTTTAATGTTGAGCTTTTATCATATAATTTATAAAGAAAAAGTTAATTTCTTAACATCGTAAAGAAAAGTATTTTTTATTTTTTAATGTTAGGGACCTCCACTTATTTATTGACTCGGGGCTCCCACAGTTCTAAATCTGGTCTTGTCTAGCTCTAGTATTATTTTTGCTACACCAATCAAAGTGGGTAGGCCTAAGAAATTTGTTCATCGGGTTTCAAAATTGAATACTGTAGTGTTTGGGATTGATGTGTAGAAAATGAAGTTTTCCTATAACCATTTTATTTGCATATTCTTGCGACATGGTTAAAACTTGTTTTTAACTAAACCATTTTGCTAGTGCATCATTCACCACAAACATAATATGTTTATCAAAAATTCTGCACTTTGCTAATTTGGTAGTTTTGTGCACCTACTTAGTGGGAAAGTTTTGGTAATACACGTGAAGTAATAGAAAAGATTTTGTCATTGACACAAACCACATTATTTACATTATTAGCTTTAGGCAGTAGCATAACTAAGGTGAGGTCAATGAAGGACTTGCCCTGGGTGCCAAATTCATTAGCAATATCAAAAATAAATGTTACATTTTTTTAACAATAAAAGTGTGTTATGTCTTTATTAATTGGTAACCGGTATTATAATGAGTAACCAGTTCTAGTAGGTACCAATTTAAGAACATCACCACATTTTAACAACAGTTTTCAAAAGGGTACAATTTTTTTATTTACCCTGGGCGCCATTGACCCTAGCTATGCCTCTGGTTGTAAGCATACCTAAAATTTTTTATAAGTTTTTTTGGTTCTTAAAACAATAATCCTCTTATAAACAATATTTTTAAATTTGAGCCGTTTTATTTAAGTAGACCTATTTTAGTTGACCAACCACGCAAGATTCAAACAACGCATGAATAAATTCACATTTTATTTCAAAAACATCTTAATGTTCATTGGTGTATATTCTACATGTGATAGGCATGCACCGCACACGTATGCCCAAAGGAAAATAAAAATAAAATTATTATTCTGTAAAATATTTCTCTTCTAATGTAGTTTGTGGCCACGAGGTGGTAGAGTGGAGGGAGATTGGTTGTAGCTGCTTGCCTCCCACTTGTACTACTTTTTGGTCAAATGTCCTACATTTGTCCTACCTTACAGCTTATGTTCTACTTTTCCTACTTTTTTGATGTGCACTAGCAAAATCCAATGTGAAAAGTGAATTTGGAAAGTGGTTTTTGTATGGTTGTCAAATTACTTCTCCTTACATTTTTTTTACTCTTGTATTTCGACAAGCCCGGTGGGTGGTTGTTGGGTGCTTGGCTTCATAGGTGGGTTGCGAAACCTTTACCATCATTAGTAAAGCATTTATTTATATATATTTTAATAACTGCTTTGCTAATGATACAATATACTTTACTACACTATTCTAAAAACTTGTGGTGTATTAAGGGGAGAAATGAAACTGAAGCTTTTTGCTTGTTGTGTAATGTGAACTTCTCATGTGCGAATTGGAGGAAAGACCATCTTGTAAAACACAGTGCCACAAAAAAAATTCTACCAGACCAAATGTAGCATATTCCAACAGTCAGAGTAAACTTTTTTTAAGCAAAGGGGGAGTTGTTGGGACATCATTTAAGAATGTAGATATTGTTGTAGTTAATGATCCTGCCAAAGATGAAATTATATGTGCTTTTAAAGTGGTTGATTCTAATTTTTCTTTTGCATCATGTGAGGATTTGAAAGCTCTTTTTGTAGCAATGTTTGTGAAGGTTGCTAAAAACTTTTGTATGGACAGAACAAAAGTTTCATATTTATTATCTTACGGTCTTGGACCATTCATTGTACAGGAATTGACATCAATCATCCTCAGTTCTGGTGTAAGCTTTACTTTATGTGTAGATGAAACAACAACAGTCCAAGTGAAAAAACAGTTGGATGTGTATGTCCAATTTTGGGGTCTTGATGTTTCTCAGCCAGTTCAATGTTGATATTTGTTTTCAGTATTTTTAAGTCATGCAAAGGCAGAAACAATGTTTACAGAGATCTGCAAACAACTTGAAATGGAAGGGATTCATTTGTCCAAAGCGGTCATGCTAGCAATGAACGGTCCAAATGTAAACATCCCTTAGGAAAAACATGGACAGTGCTGTAAAATCGTTCGGTTACCCTGGACTTAGTGACATTGGGTCTTGTAACCTACATATTGTGCAAAATGCTTTTGGAAGTGATCTCAAAGAAGCCCCTTTTAATGTGATTGAAGATTATACTCACAATGTATATTAGTGGTTCAAACTATCTGCTGCCAGGAGACAGGGTTTTAAAAATTCTCAAGAATTTTTGTATGTATCAGAAAACTACTTTTTGCAGTTTATAAACTCTAGGTGGCTTACTCTTGCCTTAGTAATGAAGATACTCATTGAACAACATGAAGCTTTACTACATTACTTTTTAAAGTTCATGCCAAAAGATAAAAAAAAAAATGCTGTGTATGTAAATAACGCTCAATATAACAGAATTGTTAGTGTGCTAAAGAGCAAGTTGCTCCTGCCCCTGATGTTTTTTTTGGTTTTTGTTTTTTTTGCACTTTTCATAATGAACAGCCATTTATTCAAATTTTGTATGATGACCTTTGTGAATTTCTAAAGAAGTTGTTGAGAAAAGTTGTGAAACCAGATTTTGTGAAGGTGTTCTCAGGTAATCTTTCAGCAATAAATTTCATCAGTGAAAACTTATTTCCTTGGTACAAAATGGAAATAGGAACCGAAGAAAAATGTACTCTGACTTGTCTCAAATGTCTGACTGGGATAGGCTTGAGTACAACTCAGCAGTAATTTATTTTTATAAAAAAAGTAACAACTAAGCTTTTTAAAATACTGCAAATCAAAAAGAGAATGCTGAAAAACCTACAATGTCTCATGGTTTGATGCGCACTGAGGATGATAGCTACAAAGCTTATAAGCAGCTAGTAACTCAAGTACCTCGTGCTCTGAATGACAGGAACAAAGTTCTAGATGAATGGCGATCATACCAGGTGTATGATGAAATTACAGACAGTGGTTTATTAAAGAAAAAAAGGACGAAATTAACTTCCACATAATTGACTATTATTGGGTGCAAGTGTTCAAGATCAAATCTCTAGAGGGTAAGTGCATGTACCCTCTTCTGGCTAGATATATTCCTTCCCTTTAGATAGCTAGCACATGGTAATTCAGATATACAAAGAGATTTTTCTCTGAACAACGTAAGGCATAAGAACAGTAAAAGATTGAGAGTTCAAGAAAAAATTGAAAACATCCTTATCACCAAAAATCTGTTAAAGGCAGCAAGGGTTTCTAATGGAAAATATAAAGCAACTTTGGAAAAGCAAAGACTTGAATATAAAAAAAATCAAAAATTTCAGAGATATCTAAGGCATAAAAAGAACAAAGTATTTCTAGCAAAAGCACATTCAAAGAAAAGACTGCTGCACTAAAGCTATTAGACGAAGGGAAGAAAAGGTTGCATAAAGCACTGAAAAGAAAAGATGTTAGTGAAGCATCTTTAGCATCTGTTATGATTGAAATCTCTACCAAAAGACTGAAAACAATTGATGATGATATCACAAAAAAAAAAAAAAAAANNATTACAAAAAAAAAAAAAAAAAGGAAAGGAAAAATCTAAATTATTAGGATTGACTGTGGTTAGTAGTAAGACATTGGTTCAGTTGTAGCTTCTCAATGTAGTCCTATTAAAATATGTTTTGTCATCAAGCATTTTGAGACCATTTCCTTTATTGTAAAGGATATTGTCTTATGTTTTAGTAAGTGTCTATTAGACCTACATCTAAAAATTTGTGCCGGTAAACATTGCATGTGGGAGGTCTTTGTGTAGCTCTAAGTAAAATATACAGGGTTCATACAGTCCTTGAAAGACCTGGAATTTAATGTGTGTCTGTTCAAGGCCTGGAAAAGTCCTTTAATTGCCCTGGGCCTTGAAAAGTCCTGGAATTTTCATGTTTCAGCATTTATTTTTGAAATGGTTGTGAAGAATGGCTGTAAAGACCACTGGGGCGTGAAATATCTAGCTTAAAGATAGTCGTGCCCATGGGTTAGGATCTCTATAGGGGCAAGGGGATACAATGTTAACTTCCCTTACAAATGCATTAGCGCTACTGTCTATGAAATACAATGTTGTTTTATTTAATTTTCAATATTTAAAAATCTTAGTGGAGTTGCTCTAAAACCGTCATTTGTAATAATTCTTTTAAGATTTTTAACTACCTTTTAACACTTTAAGCACTTCCACTTATAATTACAGTTTTGCACTAAAATGCCCGCTGATAGCTATTAGTTCATCTCCCATCCACCTTAGCGCTTAAATTCCTGTTCAAGTCATAATAAAAATATACTGAATCCAACCTATAAACCAAGGGGAGTGAAGTAAGTGACAATAAAGTTAGATTACTATTTTTATAGACCTATGTCTTTATTAAATTTAGAGAAAAGTTATTGTTTTCCATCTATTTAAAATTTGGTACAGTCTATAATTATTTTTCTATTAATGTGTTTAGCTTTTGGTAGTATGAGAAAACCCAAATCAGTGACACCCTGAAACATAAAAACAAAAATTTAAGTCTTGGGCCAAAAATGAAAACCAATGAGGTAAAAAAGCATTTCCAAAAGTGCAAGGACAAGCTGTGGATAATGTGACATTTGAATGGTTCTGTCGGCCTAGAGCTAATATCATTATTTTGTATGGGATATTAATTTTTGAAAAGGCATTGGAAATTGCTAAAGAGTTGGGTTTAAGTGACTTTAAGGCTTCTGCTGGTTGGCTGGAAAAGTTTTGAATTAGACACAATTACATTTATTTTCTCTACTTTTCGTCATATAGGTCATTTACAGTATGATACGTACATACAATATATTTTTTCATCCCGCATACAATACTGCACAGTGCATTAATTATGAATATTGTTTTAGTTAATATCCACAGTATATAGACCCATTAAATAAGTTAAACTGTGTTCAAGGTGCATGATGTTTAAACATTTTAAAATTATTTTTCTAAATAACGGACACTTCTTATTAACGGACAATTTTTTGGTCCCAGAAGGTGTCTGCTATTAAGAGATTTCATTGTATATTATTTTGTGATAATTTACTAGATAATCAATACAACTCAAAAATGTAACTAGACTAGTTTTTAATGTTTCTTTCTTTAAAATATTTTGATCATATTTTTAGGCTGAACTAGAAAGGACAGAAATATCCAATGACAGCACATCACAAGATGCTAATTCTTCTAAAAGCAATCAAACGTTAAACCTTGCAGATATACAGGTCAGTTGAATAGTAATTTTTTTATACTCTATGAATAAGCCTCTGATAATATTTGTCTTTACATTTAATTTCTTTGTTCTAAGTGAAGGAAAAAATTCTCCTTTAAAAGATAATTTACAATCTCATAACCTCCCGATGAAATAGTGAAATGTGTCATATTTTGTCACTTATTTTGAATTTTATTTTAAAGTATACACATGATATATGTTAAGTTTTTTTTTATACTACTATTGTTTACACTACCTTCAATGCTTGATGTTTAATCTATAACATTAACAAATGCTGTTTTTCCATTTGTTTATTTGGAAAAATGTTTAAACTTAAATTTCCACCAACACAGCCTTTTATTCTATCATTTGCCATCATTAAATCATTTTCACTTTCATTATATGAATTAGTTTGATCTGACATTTAATTAAAGGAAATTATCACCGTGTTTTTCTATCTGTTCAGGTTATAAACATGTATTATAAATTACTCTAATGGGATAGGGATGAGGAAGCAATCATTATAGAGGTAATCTACCCACTCTTGTAAAGAAGGAGAGTGGGAAACCATTTAGGAAAAAAACCCTCAGTAGACCTGACTGGGATTCAAACCTCGATCTTCCTGACATCAGCAGACTGGTCTACAACAAGAGTGAAGCCTTAGTTAGACCATTCAGCCACTGAAGCAGGTATGACATTTAAACTAATTTCTCTAATTAAAACTAAAGAAACTTGGCTAATTTTGTACCACAACTTTCAAACTATATCTTACTTAATAATATCTTAACTATCATTTTATTATACCATGTCTTATTACCCATTTAGGTTATACACTTACGTTCCAATTATGCTATTGGGTTAGGGAGAAGGAAGGTGTAATTTAGAGTAAGTGTACCCACATTTGTTGGGAAAAAGTGAGAAACCACTTGGGAAAAAATACCCTCAGTACACCCGACCAGGATCAAACCACAATCTCCCTGTTGTTGACAATTTAGTGTATTGTTAGAATAGCGTCTTATAACATGCAGCCACTGAAGCAGATTAAGATCCTAAGGGTCTTGGGGTAAAGTGCTCGCCTCAGGACCCGATGTTTGTGGGTTCAAACCCAGCTAGATCAAACAATTTTTATTGAGCGACAAAAATCTGTAGCACACCTTTCGTCTTGTAACCCCCCCTTTATCTCCGATCAGAAATAACTGTTGGGGATGGCACAAGAGAGTTATTTTATTCAGACAACAAGTAACATAGAACTCACTAAGAGAGTGAAACAACATTATAGTGTTAGACGTTGAATATATATATATTAGAGGCAAACATTCATTTAATTGGCGTTAACTGGTTAGATGGACCTTAGAAATTAGTCATAGCCCAAACGGCATCATACTCTGAGATACAAGTAGTCAAAGGTAATATCTGACACAATACAATGCTCTTGCCCCTAAGTGGCAACTCAAAACACATTAAAAAACCTATACTAAATTGATCTTCAAATTAATCTCAAATAGTACTGCCATAACAACAAATTTATTATCAAATAAAGCTCCAAATATTAATGATCAATCAGGAATGAGATCCAGTAAATACATATTAGAGTTTAGTTACCCTAACTGACAGTTCCCAAAGGTCAAACAATAACAATATAGTCTCATATAACACATTTCCTCCTGATTGAATATTAGAATATTAGACACATTAGAATCTATTCACAACAGTCATAATATTGAAAACTATGCCACCTAGCAGCTTGCAAATGAAAAACATTAGTAAATAAAGTCAAAACCGCAGTATAACCTCGCAGACTCTCGGCTCCTTCTTTGACTAATAATTCATAAAGTTTAAACATGTTAAACAAAGATAAATAGTCTCTTAATAAATAACAAGATAAATATAATTCCCTAAATTATTAAAATAAGAAGAGCTGGCAAATGGCACTATCAGGTTTTAAATGACCGTCCCAAAAGTACCTTAAAGGGTAAAAAAGACCCTTTAAGCGGATAAGAAAAGTTTCAAACTAAGGCACAGGATCCAAAGGTCCGCCATAGGGATCATAATAAAAGGTGAACATGGTTTGAATTAACCACCCAAAGATATTAAATATTATCACGACTTTACGAACCCAAAATTTACTAATGATAAGTTTTAAGTATTATTAGTTTAGAACAACAATTTTGAATAGAATATAACATTTAAGCCAGAAGGGAATTTTGAATAACCTAACGTTTAAATCAGCCTCTGGCAAAGCTACTCACCTTATAGTCAGTAAGTAATATGTGCCTACAACACACACACACACCATCATTATATACACTAAAACTATGCCACATGCTCTCGAGGTGCGGGATCAATAGGGGGGTGGGAGGGGTGGGGGAAAACATGCGTCTAGAACATACTACAACATGCTCCAAGTCTCCAGGCACACGTGAAAGAACAGTTCTATGAGTTGGCTGACAGAGCACTTCTTTTTTTCTGTGGGCTCGGCTCTGGCGTCGTGAAATTAACCTCAGGCCTCGCTTCAGTCAGATGTTAGATTGTGCCGCGATGTGTTGTGGAGCTATAGTTTTACTGAGACAGGTCAAATAGGGCCAGGATGGTGAGTGAGACAACCTCTTAATGTTCATATGTTGTAACAAGGCTACATTCGAAGGGGAAGTAAAGCCATCACTCCCATGTCGATTATGGCATGTAAAAGAACCCTGAAAGGTAGGAAAATACCTTTCCCGGCAAAATTAATAGGCTCTTTCTCGCTTGCTCATAGAAATTCATTGGCATAAAACCCATATAGGTAGTAAGACGCGGTGATAATTAATAATAATAGCCTAGATATTCTTATACTAACATTTGCACACCTAGAAGGGAGCAAGAAGAACATTAACTCATCCCACTTTCAAAATCTCAAGTAATTTTAACAACGAATAACGGTTAAAACGTTATGAAATACATCTATTATACCACCAAAAATGACTCCAATTCAAAGGGCCAGCTTATAAAACTAGACTTACAACTTGACATTCAAAAGTTCTTATACATACAATTTATGGTTAAATTTATTGATCAGAATAAAGTTTAAATAAAATAATAGATTCATTCAACACAATATGGACTTCTTCCTTTCCAAGGTAATTTTTTACGCCACCACTGCGCTCTTTCCGAATAATGGTAACTGTCGTTGTATAATAATTTTGAACATATCCTTCCAGAGTGAGTTGGAGGCTCTGCAAGGTTCCAAGTGCCAGGCCCCACATAGCAACCAATATGGAGACATGTGTTACCACAATGCTCTGGTTTATTGCATTGAACCCTCTGATGATATCACAAGCATGGATCAGATTCAGGTAAGTTAGTTTGGCAAACTTGGCATGGTACCTACTAGATCACTGTTACATTCGTGAAGCTTTGCCCCACATTGGGTGCCATTTGTTACACTCTAGGCTCCATGATGAAGAACCTTTTGTTACCTCCCATCCCCTTTTCAATGGCGTTCAAAGGGTGTCGCTTGGATTCTAATGTAATAAGTATGGTTCTCTACCTGTATTACCTATTACGTGATTGCGTGCACATATTATAATTGTAATCCCCTCATACAAAGTGATGAACTATTCTTGAATGAAAATGCATAAAATTAATATGGTTTATAAGGTGACCTGGTGGTCTAGGGGTAAGGTGTCAGACTTCTATGCTGGCGGCCGGGGTTCAATCCTCGGTCCCGGCAAAGATTTATCTGATTACTAAACCCTTCCTTCACCTCTGACAAGACATCTTGTGAATGTGGGGAATGCCAGGCCTCCACCGTGGTTCGAATTCCACGTTAAACTGTAGGTCCTTCATTTCATCTCACTATCACCCTACCATTACACATTAGCGTAAGTGCGTATAACCCGAACGGGTAGTAAGACGCGGTGCTAATAATAATAATATGGTTTATACTTTGAATTTATTTTAGTATCAAATTATAGCGATGTAACATAATTGATACATGCCACATACATCTTTACTTCTCTCTAGTCTAATTGTGTCTTTGTATGTGGGGAATGCAATTCTAATTTGTGCACCTAATCATGTAATAGGAACCGTACTTATTACAATAGGATCCAGCATCAAGCAGCGCCCTTGGAACACCATTGAGAAGAGGGGGGAATGTAACAAAAGGCTCTTCATTGTGGGGCCCGGAGTGTAACTCTATTTTACATTAAATGTAATGCTTGTTTCACCTCAACCCAAAACTCCTCATTAATTTATACAGATTCATGCCTAAAATCTAATTAAAAAAAATACAGGTATGTAGTCATTAGGGGTGTACGGGTAGGAATTTTTCACTTCGAGTTGAGTTTGAGTCGAGTTTGAATGAAAACGATTATTTTTCCAAGTCTGAATAGTACAGATCAATATTTATACAAGAAATATTTCAAGTTGAATTCCTGTAATAGAGCCATCCATAAGTACAAACATATTTTATAATTACATTATTATTATTTGTGAAAAAAAATATAATCACACTGATATAATATAACTTTACCTTTTTTTATTTAATAAGACAAAAGGAATATTGAAAGTTATCTATTAGATATGAAATTATATCTCATAATTGAATAAAATGGATTAAACTTCTATAAAAAGATCAAAATTGCTGAGTGCTAAAATTTTTCAAGTTTTGTAAAATCTTTTGAGTTGACTTTGAGCAACTACTTAAACTTGACTCAAACTTGAATTTTCGAATACTTGCACACCCCTGAAAGTAATTGTAGGTGACATTTTAAAACAATAACCTAGGTTTACTTTGTGAGCCATTGATCCAAGATGTCGAGCCAAATAGCTATAAACCATCTTATAAAATTAATACATGACTTAATAATTATGAACCCGCCTCTGTGGTATAGTTTTGTGATGAGACAGACTACCGAGAACTGGGGGATTGAGGTTCGACTCTCGGTCGGGTTAACTTTTTTTTCTTCCTAAACGGTTTTCCACTCTCCCTCCACGCAAATGTGGGTTCAATTCCTCCAAATTCAATCTTCCCAATTCCTAACCCATTAGCTTAATTAGTATTTAAGCGTGTAACCCAAATGGGTAGTAAGACATGGTGCTAAATTAAATAAATTAATAATTATGTTTACTTACAAATTTGAAACAGCAGTAGGCGTAATGGTCATTATAATGACATACTCTCCTCTGAGTTGTAAAGGAATATTTATAGTGGTCACTACTCATGGCTTGAAATGTTTCATACCAACAATATAGTTTAGAAAGAGTATAATAATCACTAAAGGGGTCTCACTGTACACCCAAAATATATTTATAAATAGTAATACCGTATGTTAGGATAAATTGATAAATAACATTTTGTAGCGGCTCAGGACTACTAAACTGGGATTAACGGCCAGTGGGTTTGCTGTGCTGACCACCTCTATTTGTAAATGTTGGCATATTCTTCGCCAGCAGTTGAAGGCCACTCAGTCGGTACAGCTCACTTACGGGCTGATGTAATTGAGTTTTTTAAAAATAATATAAACTAATAAGCAAGCTCAGGTTTGTTTTTGAGCTCCCTATGTCCCACTCTTATCACCCACTCACCTCACCATAGTAACTTTTAAACTAATATAGATCTCAAATAAACTTTGCTCAAACACAATTACCCACCAGAAAACCTCTAAATTTAAGTTAGTCTTTTAATTTTCATTCAGCCATCATTTTGGGCTCCAGATGTAAAAAAAAAATGTAAATAAGTGCATGATTATTTCTAAAAAAGTAACAAATACTCAAGCTAGCTACACAATTTTCTTAACTAAAAGAATTTTACATGCAATAACACACTTTTTAAATGTATTAAAAGCCTTTATGCAGCTCCATATGGTTATAAAAAGACTCTCTTGTAGTTCCTGTATTTCAACAGGCATCATCTTAATCTTTTTGAACTTGTAAATGAATTTTAAAACAAATGTATTTATTACTTTTGTTCGAACAAAAAATATTTGTTATATTTCTACTTTAGGAAGAGTTGCCCAACACAATTTTCTAAGTCAAACATTGATAGTTTTTGTTCATACTAGTCATATTTTCAGCTCTAATACTGTCCAAACTTAAATACTACCATTTTATCTAAAAAATATGAATGATAACATTGTGTTTTAATGTTCCAATTTAAAACAACATATTAGAATAGGAAAAAAAGTCGTGTAATTGTTTGTCCTCACAGAACTTCTTATTGAAATTGCTTTTGACAAAAAACAGCCATCTCAAATTTCATAGTTGGTTCCAATCACACAAACTAAACTTGTCTTCAAATTTAGGTTCAGCATAATTTTTTATCTTGCCTCTAAAATAGTTTGGCATACTAATCAAACACATTAAACTATAAAAATTTTTTAATGTCATGCACTATTCATTAATGGATGACATTTTTCAAAAATGTATTTAAGACAGTTGAAAACTATGAGGGAAGAATGACCGTGAGCACATGATGATTACTGAATAGCTAAGTGGCATAGCATTGGTGCGCTAAAGCAAAGTTCCTGACTTTGATTCTCATGTCCAGGTGTCATTTTACAACTATTTTAAATCAATTTAATTGTGGTCCCTCCAGACGAACAGTGCCATAATTACAATGATTTTCAATCTACTTGTTGATATTAATTGCTTTTTCAAAAAGTAACTAACTCAATTTTACATGTAGCTGCGTGTAATGTTCACAAATCCAACGCAGCCAGACATGCTACCTTGCCCATACTACCTTGAAGGAGAGTGCCGTTTCTCCCAGGAGAAATGTCGATACTCCCATGGTGAACTTGTGTTCTTCTCCACTCTTAAGGAATACAGGTATTGTAATCAATAGGACTGTCAATCTATATGAAATTTAAAATCATTTTTGAATCTCTTCCATTAACTAACACATCTTGGAAAAATATGTTTTAATAAAATATGTCATGGTCTAACACGCTACTCTCACATTGGACTTGACTGCCAAAGACGAGGAGATCGGGATTCGATCTTGGTTAGGTGCACTGAGTTATTTTCCCCAAGTGTTTTTCCCCACTCTCCCACACAAATGTGGGTACATTTACTATCAATTAAACCTTCCTAATTCCTAAACCATTAGTGTAATGACGCGATGCTAAAAAATATTTTGAAGGGAAATTTGCTAACACTGAAGTGCTGAGGTTAAGTATTTATATTTTTATTATAAGTAAATTTAATCCCGAGGCAATTTAAGTTATATTATCAATGATTACATCACTAATCAGTCTACTAATAACATTAGTTTCCACTTTCTACTGAAATGAGCAAAAGGCTTTTAAATTGTCAGACAATAGCGGAAATATTTTTGATATATTTAAGTTTGTAAATTATCCTTTATCCTCTACTTTAGTAGATTATATAAAGAGAGTAATGGTCATTATTCACTAAACAAATGCTTCTACTTTAGGCTTAATAAATGGTTTAAAAACAACACCAGAAAACAACAAACTGGTTGGTTTTACATTTAATTCCATCATATATCTTCACAAATGATGTATTCTGGACACCTGGGATATCTCCGGGTGTCTTGGAGGCCCAGTTCACTCCTATATGTATATAGGTGCATGCTGTTGAGTTTCAAGAACCTTGAAATAAGTGGTCACATATAGCCAATTCTTTTTCTCAAATGACAGTTTTTTTTATCATCCTAAAATATTATAATATACGCTGTTCTTTGGACTATTTCACTCTAAAAAATATCTCAAGATGTCACATGAGCCAGATTTCTTCCCCCCTTCCCCCCTTCAACCCCACCCACCCAGTTTTTATTTATTTTTTGTCTTAAAATATTTTAATACTCACTGTTCATCCATGAAACCGCCCAGAAAAAAATCGTTTGGTTACATATTAAATTTTGGATATTATTTTTAATGCTTTGCACACATGTTCCTACATATTCCATTAATTAAAAGACAATAAAAAAAGATTTCTTTGACTTGATATTCTGGTATGACCATTTGATGGCTTAATATGATTAATTTTGATGTTCACAGATCCTTAAATACTATCTTTGGACTTAACAGACCCAGAAACTTGTGGCGGAAACCATTTTACTTCTCTAAGGGGATTACATTTCATGTCACAATATGTTTTGTCATCATAAGTAAGGGACTAAAATTTAAGCTGGAAATCCTGCATTGGTTTTGTTTAAAAATTCAGTTTTAAGCCTTTAAAAGGTTTAAAGGGGGCAAATATAGATCTTAAAATTCCCACTATTATTTACCAGGTCTCCAAACTCTTAGTCTATGAAATATCACAAATTTTCCCCCTCTTATTTTATCAAGTTCTTAACATGGCCACTAACTCAAATTTACAAATATTCAGTCTTTAATATCGCCGATATAGAAATTATATATATATATAAAAAAAAAAAAAAAGTTACAGTTTATAAATTATTTTGTGATGGCTACCTTGTGGTAGAAATTCGGAGTTTTAAACTTGTCAAGTTCTATTGCTTAATCTAGGTTCTTTTCCTCTAACCTACATTACTCATCACTACCCTTTATATCATACTGCTAGAAATTATTTTGTTAAAAAAGATTGATTACAAAGATGATATTTGAAGTTCAAATTTTTATTAGTAAACTGTGGTAATAATTATATTGTACGGTAAGTCTTCACGAACTAATTGAATTATCTAAAGCAACCAGTAAATTCCACTTATCTTACAAATATTCTAAGAAAGACAATAAACATCCCCAAATAGGTCGTGCTGACCTATTTTACTGTCTTTTTATAGCACAATGTCATTTGCAGCATGCCACTCTCTTTCTCTTTTGGGGGGGGGGGGGGTCCGCCCTTGGCTCTGTAAAACAAAGAATGCAAAC
>CABFVZ010001031.1:217675-236159 GCA_902151445.1 Timema monikensis
GAGCGAAATTAGGCGATAAGACTTTTCAACAACTCTTGGCCGCGGGACTAAAGACGAAACGGACAATCTTTTTATATTGACCAGTCATTCGAGAGCGAAATTAGGCGATAAGACTTTTCAACAACTCTTGGCCGCGGGACTAAAGACGAAACGGACAATCTTTTTATATTGACCAGTCATTCGAGAGCGAAATTAGGCGATAAGACTTTTCAACAACTCTTGGCCGCGGGACTAAAGACGAAACGGACAATCTTTTTATATTGACCAGTCATTCGAGAGCGAAATTAGGCGATAAGACTTTTCAACAACTCTTGGCCGCGGGACTAAAGACGAAACGGACAATCTTTTTATATTGACCAGTCATTCGAGAGCGAAATTAGGCGATAAGACTTTTCAACAACTCTTGGCCGCGGGACTAAAGACGAAACGGACAATCTTTTTATATTGACCAGTCATTCGAGAGCGAAATTAGGCGATAAGACTTTTCAACAACTCTTGGCCGCGGGACTAAAGACGAAACGGACAATCTTTTTATATTGACCAGTCATTCGAGAGCGAAATTAGGCGATAAGACTTTTCAACAACTCTTGGCCGCGGGACTAAAGACGAAACGGACAATCTTTTTATATTGACCAGTCATTCGAGAGCGAAATTAGGCGATAAGACTTTTCAACAACTCTTGGCCGCGGGACTAAAGACGAAACGGACAATCTTTTTATATTGACCAGTCATTCGAGAGCGAAATTAGGCGATAAGACTTTTCAACAACTCTTGGCCGCGGGACTAAAGACGAAACGGACAATCTTTTTATATTGACCAGTCATTCGAGAGCGAAATTAGGCGATAAGACTTTTCAACAACTCTTGGCCGCGGGACTAAAGACGAAACGGACAATCTTTTTATATTGACCAGTCATTCGAGAGCGAAATTAGGCGATAAGACTTTTCAACAACTCTTGGCCGCGGGACTAAAGACGAAACGGACAATCTTTTTATATTGACCAGTCATTCGAGAGCGAAATTAGGCGATAAGACTTTTCAACAACTCTTGGCCGCGGGACTAAAGACGAAACGGACAATCTTTTTATATTGACCAGTCATTCGAGAGCGAAATTAGGCGATAAGACTTTTCAACAACTCTTGGCCGCGGGACTAAAGACGAAACGGACAATCTTTTTATATTGACCAGTCATTCGAGAGCGAAATTAGGCGATAAGACTTTTCAACAACTCTTGGCCGCGGGACTAAAGACGAAACGGACAATCTTTTTATATTGACCAGTCATTCGGGAGCGAAATTAGGCGATCAGACTTTTCAACTACCCTTTTGATGGGAGGTTTAACTCAAGTTACTTTAGTGTCACTCGTTTTAAAGTCCGCTTAGATCAGGGGTCGGCAACTCGTCGATCTCGGGGCGATTTTCAGTCAAAACACCCGCCTCGGTGGCGTAGTTAGCTGATGCGCTGGATTCGTGTTGAGCTAGACTGTCGAGTACAGGGAGATCGAGGTTCTAATTTCGCTCGAGTGAATTGAGGTGATTTTTCCTAAATAGTTTTACACTCTCCCTCCACGCAAATCTGGGTTCACTTCCTCTATACTGTACCTCCTCAAGTCCTAACCTATTAGCGTAATTAGTACTTAAGCGTGTAGCCCAAACGGGTAGCAAGACTCGGTGCTAAGTATTATTATCATTATTGTAAGAAAACTATAAATCGTCCTTAAAAAAAAGTCGACCTTCGAGCCTTTTAAACTCTCAAATATATCGATTACTTTCAAATAATATTTGAGTGTGATCAGAATAACCTTGATGTCTGTCACAATTGGTGGTAATATTATAAGAAAATGAAATAGGTTTTTTTTTCTAGAAAGCAGGCGACATAAGTATTTTAAGAGGGTAGTTATAATCATTGATCCCCCAAGCTTCCCCTTTTATATGTACAGTACTTATTTGAATAGCTTTGATATCTTCCATATTTGAGGAAATATTTAATTTCAGGAATAAAATCTACAAGCTGTATTTAAAAAAAAAAAGGAAAAGTAGATTATAGAAACTATGGGCGATTGTGGGACCTTTTTATGTGTTTGTATATCGATCGTGGCCCGGAAAGTTTGCCAAACTCTGGCTTAGACTATTCACATGTTACGTTGACTCATCTAAGGATACAAGATGGTAGGAATGAATTACAAGAAAATAATTAAGCCCAGCCAGAATAAATTAAGAATCAATACCAGTCATTCCAAATACTATTGGGACTCAAATACTAATTAGCACTATAGCGCTTATAATAGTAATAATAATAATAATAATATTGCGCGTCTATGCTACATCATTCGTAGCCCAGTAGTAGAAATACTATCCAGTATTAATATACCGTTGCCCAGGGGACGCCCGAATGTACTAATCGTACATCCTTTCCGTGGAGGCTCTTTCCATGTCCCGATGAGATGAGATGATGGTGATAGTGAGTATGAGGGTGTGGAACCAGTGTAATAACTCACAACCTAACTTAAGCCGAATTAACCAGACCCTGGTGACAGTTGGGATAATTCCACTTTCGGGAAAATTATCCAAAGTAACAGAAGGAATTCGAACCCGGGGCCACTAGGTTCGTAGCCAGGTTCACCGACCACTACAACATGGGGGCCGGTTATTATAGTACTGACGTCGGGTGACCTGGCGGTCTAGGGGTAAGGTGTCAGACTTCTGTGCTGGCGGCCGGGGTTCAATCCTCGGTCCCGGCACAGATTTATCTGATTGCCAAACCCTACCTTCCCCTCTGACAATACGTGTATTAATCACAACTTGGGGAACGCCAGGCCTCCACCGTGGTTCGGATTCCACGTTAAACTGTAGGTCCTTCATTTCATCTCACAATCACCCTACCATTACACATTAGCGTAAGTGCGTACAACCCGAATGGGTAGTAAGACGCGGTGCTAATAATAATAATATAGTACTGACGCATAGCTGTTATAATTATTACAGGTCATCTATTAAACTACGTAGGTTACCATTTTTTCTTACGTTTTTTTTAATGTAGCACTAAGTAGATGTATTTTCCTGACTCCTTTCCTACCTTACACCCGTGTTACGTAGTTTTCACATCAAGAATGAATGTGATATTGTGAAACTAAAAGGGAGACTTAGATATTTTAGTACTACTGAGGATAGAATTATCTATAAGTATATTTATCAACGTTAATGACAAATAGGCCTATTGATAATAATAATAGTAATAATTTTTCGACATTATAATTTAAAAATAAGATACTGTATGTGTTATGTAACACTGTGATGCACCCCACCATGTAACACCATGTAGAAATTAGAGCATCCCCCTCTTAATGGCTTTATGTGTCTCAGAGATACCCCCTTACTGTATTTATAGACTAAGGTTATAATTTAGTTAGAATATAGAAATGCAATAAAAAATAATGTAATCAATAGCTCTAACCTAAAACGGTGATACATCAAATAAAGATCACACCAATTTTTTGATCATAGTGCCACTTTTGATTAATATTTATAAAAAGGTGGGTCCAGCGGCTTTTTAAAACTACAAGATATTCACTGTCACGAACACGTGTCCCCCCACATGATTCCTTTATAACCTGGAGCTCTAGTTAATTTCTCTATTCATCATAGGCTAACACGCAACTGGTTTCCGGTCTGATTATATTAATTTGTTAATCAACTATGAATTAATATATATTCTAATATTAACTAAATTCATCGAATCAAATCTAGGATTCATTTAGATTTAAAATTTCGAATAAAATCTGAATTTTTCCAATATTAAGATTTGAAACTTTGAATCGAGTACAAATCTTAGTAAGATTCCGATTCCGATTCGAAATTTCACACAGGTTTAACTGGGTTTTTTCCTAAATGTTTTTTCATTCTCCCTCCACGTAAATGTGGGTACACTTCTTCTAAATTCAAACTTACTCATCCCTAATACATTAGCCTAAAGGGCTAATGGAACGTAGTAACAACACACACAAAATCCCTGCCCTATTCGGGTAAGTATGTGGATAACTGGGATGGGTTTTAAATGAGATGCAAACAAAAAATAACAGGTCTACATTCTCTTTTACTCAATATAATATAGCCTTAAGCTACGACAATTTAATCCTAGAACCAAAATACAGGTCAATCATGACAGAAACCTTATTGACGGTTACAAAAGTTACTAAAGCAATTTTCACATATTTATGCTTCAAATAACGCGATCTTTAGCTAAAGCTTTTATTATTATAATATTAATACCAATAAAATAATGTTTATAGTAATGTAGTAAAATGTTATCATTGTTAGCCACAAATTAAAATTGCTATTAAAGTTTCTTCTTAGTAAAATCCTACTAATAGCTGTGCATGTCACGTGGTTTACTAGCATGTGTTGAGGGAACTCTAATAATCAAAGCGCTCAATGGCTCGGACTTCTATTTTGGGTCAACCAAGTCGTTTCACTCGTTTTGAAAGTCGTATTTACAAATCCATGCTTAATTTTTGAATTTTTATTTATTATTTGCTTTATCTTAATATATTATTTAGTGTCAATATATTAGTCTCGTCTCCTCATAGCCATGGTGACTTACCTTGCTTTACCTTGTTGATAAAGCTGCAGATGGTCACACAAAAATGACACCAGGGCGTGTGACCTTAGTCAAAATTGAGGAGTGATAGTTATAGTTTTACAGAAGTGGCCAAACTTTTTGATCTAGGAATCTACTCCAGAGAAGGAAAATCCTTTGTGATCTACTACGAAACCATAGGCTTAAATAATTGTTTGTTTCATTGGTAAAAAAAAAAGTAAGTAGTAGTTTAATAGTAGTATTATTATTATTATTATTATTATTATTATTATTAGCACCGCGTCTTACTACCCGTTCGGGTTATACGCACTTACGCTAATGTGTAATGGTAGGGTGATTGTGAGATGAAATGAAGGACCTACAGTTTAACGTGGAATCCGAACCACGGTGGCGGCCTGGCATTCCCCACATTCACAAGATGTCTTGTCAGAGGTGTAGGAATGGTTTGGTAATCAGATAAAACTGTGTTGGTACCGAGGATTGAACCCCGGCCGCCAGCACAGAAGTCTGACACCTTACCCCTAGACCACCAGGTGACCTACAGTTTAATAGTAAAATAATTATATTGTATATAAAACTTATAGTAATTTCACAAACTGAGTTTTTTCATCACGCCACATAATATATGTAATTTCCATGAAAACCATATTTTCTCATTAAATACTTGACTTTGAAGGTGATGTATGACGCCGCATAATCTAAGGATAGTGTTGAATTATATTGTTCATAATTACCCTGATATAAACAAAGGCAGGTTTGTAAATGTTCATCAATCAGAAGGCTTAGATATTTCGATTTTCTAATGTTGATTTGAGAGAAATCTGCAACCTGTCCCTTTCATTTTATTTTTCTCACTCATTTTTTAAGAGAATAACCCGAACGGGTAATAAGGCGCAGTGTTAAAAAAAAATTTTTAATCGATCAGTCAGGTAATCAAACCAGCGGCCGTGGTCAACCGGTAGATCTCGATCAATTGTTTGGCCACCGAGTGTAATGTATACGGACATTTTGAGTTTATTCGTCTGTGTGTTTGTTCACTTTAGTTTCAATGGACTCCCACAAAAAATAGATTCCAGGTTATTTATTTACCATATAGCGAAAAGTAAAATAAACTAATTCAAAGTTAGACATTTTTGAACCTGCCTAGAATCAAACCCTTGAATCAATAGATATAAGTTAATTACTTACTCATCAGTTGATTATTAATTGCGATCCAAGTCTTAAAGACACTAAACCTAAACTATGTTTATATGATGTAGTTATTAAAATTAAAATAAATTTTGTTTTTTGTTTATACCGGGATAAATATATTTTTTTAATTCAATAGAAATAAATTTTTAATAATTTGGTATATTATTATAATGCTTAGTAAAGTATGTAAGGCTACTTATTAATTAAAATGCGTTTTTTGTTCATATTGATATTAGATTTTATTCGTTTGTATTTTTGAGTAAAATTCGGTCGATTTACACCATTGTTTTTACTACTTATTCTAACCTGTTTTTAAACATTTGACAAATTTACTTTTTCAGCTTTTCTTATAACCTTAGATTTGAAACAACTTCTCGACAAATAGCGAAATAATCATCTACGTAATTGTCTTAAAAAAAATAATTGTTGAAATGAAATTTCTGTTGGAAATAAATTACAAAATAGAGTCATAAAATAAAAATTATTGAAGAACTAGACTTCTAAAGGAGATGAAAATAATTGAAAAATATTTCAATTCATCTGAAGACAATGACGGTGTCACTAAATAAAAACTCCATGAGTTATTACAAAAATACATTCTCACGTTTTCAAGTGTGTACTAATTTTCAAATATAGGCTAGTTATTATGAGTGTTGTGTTTTTACTTTCTAATTTAGAGAAAGTGTTGTAATCGTTATCTTTTATGATATCAAAATGATGATGGATCTTAACTTTTTATGTGGCCTGACTAAAAATGCGGCTGTCTATTTATTTCTAGAACTACAGCCAAACCGGATTAGTGGATTTCGATCAAATTTGATATTTAAAAACTTTTTTTTAAAAAATAACCTCGTTTTAATACCTGTTCAGGTTATACGCATAGGTGGTAATTACTCTAACGTGGTAGGGATGAGGAAGGAAGCATTTTAGAGGAAATATACACGTATTTGCCTAGAAGGAGAGTGTGAAAACAATATAGGGTAAAAACACCCTCAGTAGTCCCTATCGGGACTAAAACCCCAATCTCCCAATTTTCAGCAGACTAGAATAAAACGACAGTGACGCCTTAAACTATTCGGCCACTTAAGCGGGGGATATTTAGCTGCTATATGGTCAAACTTCAATGCAAAATCGTGATTTTTATTTTAGCCTTAAAGCTATGAATTATTTTTGAAAATGTCTTTAACGATTTTATTCAAAAAGAATATATGGGTGTTATTTTACATAGGCTACATGTTAAAGGTAAGGGTAGTTTGCTGGTGACTGATTTTATTTTATTTGAAATATTTTGAAAATGGCTTCAAAAGTTTTGCTTAAGGTGCGACAAAAGGGAACGCAAGTATTTTTACACTTTTTATAGAATATACATTTTTTTGGCCAAAATAAATAAAATATTTCTCCAGTTATAACATAGAATTTAGTTTTCTGCATATGATTATATCAACAGATCTTGAATATCTGTCAAAAGTGTCCTGGAATTTTGTCAAAACTTTTTAAATAAAGAGAAAAAGGTTTTACAAAATTCCAGGACACCCTTGACAGATATTCAAGATCTGTTGATATTAGCATGTGCAGAAAATTAAACTCTATGTTGCTACTGGAGAAATATTTGATTTATTTTGGCCAAAGAAATGTAATGTTATAGAAACAGTAAAATTACTCGCGTTGCCTTATGCCGCACCTTAAAATTGGCATCTTGGTTGTGTTTTACACATTAAGAATTCATTTAGGTATTTTCTAAAAAGATTTATTTGAGATTATTTACCTGATTATCTTAGGCCTACTTAGTTTTGAAAATTAATTTTTTTTTAATGATGGCTACAACAATTTTGTTTAGCATTTACATCAAAATAGTAGCTCGTGTGACTATCAAAATAACCTAATATGTTTAAAATAAATAAGTTATAGTCCCTAAGGGTAGGCCTACTATCATTAATCAGTTTCAAAAACCAATTAATGGGCGGATAAAAATTGATTGAGCTCAAAATTGTTAGGGGTAGTTATATTGATAAGCTATGCTTATTTATGTGATGTTTGTTGGAGATATATTTTATTTTCCCATCTTATTACTGTTTCCAGCTGGATCAGCCTGGATCAGTTTTTTTATTCACTTTATTTATTTTCCACTACCGGTTTGCTAGTCCAATCGTGGCATCTTATGCCTTTTAATTTAAGTTAAGGCTAGGACAGGCACAACATCCAGTCCCCAGGCATTAATCCATCAAAGAAAGAATAAACCCACATTTCACAAATGATAAATGTTTCGGTCATACTGGGAATCGAACCCGGGTCCATTAGCTCAGTACCAGACACGCTACCGACTGACCTAAGGTGTCGAATTAATTAGGGTTATAAACTTATGTTAGATTAATACCTAAAAATTGCTGCGCTATTATAAATTATCTTAAATTCAAACATAAAATCGAAAGATAAATAAAAATTAAACATATTCTTAATATTTTTATTTTATTTTTTAAAATTATTTGATAATAAGAATGTAAATTGTTGTTTTTGAATGGATTATCCTCGCATCCTAACCGACGTAGAACACAAAACAAACAATATTGTAATAGTGCTAATTTGATCCGACCGCACTTAACCGCCCCAACTTGTCTCCCGACTCAAAAGCCTATTATCACTCCCAGAGTAGATTGTTTGCCCCGATGACTCACTCCACCTTGATATCGTTTCCCCTCTTCTTTCAAGAAGATAATCTTTTGGTCCAGAGAACGTCTACCTCATCCTCTCGCCGATAAGGAGTTAGTGCGCAGGTCAACGTTCAACTCCGCCAATAGCACGCGGCCATTTCTAAACCTTCCACCCGTCCCCCCTCATCTAATGATTATACCATAAGGGCTATGATACTTAGGAAGGGAGGGGGGATGAGAAGAAGGGGACGATTCTAACCAATGAGAAACCGCACGGAGAGAGGCTGGTGACCAATCAACGACCGTTTCCAGGCGGTTCCCCAACTAAATGCTCAGCGCCGTAGTCGTCAGGAAATGAGAGGAAAATATAGGTTCGGTTCAAGGGTAATAATAGCTCTCGCGTTTTGTCAGCTCGCCCGAGGTGAAATGACGCGGGGCGAGTGGAGGAGGGTGGAGGAAGGGATGGTGTGGAGGGTAGTCCCCGCGGTCGGCGCGTGTTCACGGTGATTGACGGCACAGAGATGCAACATACCAAGTCGTTTCTTATCAAGGACCTTCTAGGAGACGTCCTCGCGGGACGCGCAGGTGAGTAACCGTTTTGTCACGCAATAAGAACATTATCAGAAGAAAACAACTACGGATGGATCGAATCCTACATTTTATTTTGAATCTCTGATCAAAATTTGAATCCTCAAAACTTTAAAAATGTAGCCTTCAATTTTAGTTGAGTGAAAATTTTTAAAATTGAGTTTAAAAACTGTTGTTTAAGGCTTGATTTTGTTTGCTATGTCTATTACGTCTTAAACAACAAAGATAAAACTTTTTTAGTATTTTTTTTAGCACCAGGTCTTACTACCTGTTTGGATTATAGCTTATGTACTAATTACGTTAGGGGTTTTAGGGATGAGGAAGGTTATATTTCAGTGAAGTATACCCTCATTTGCGTGAAATTAGGGTGGAAAACAATTTTGGTAAAACCACCCGCAGCACACCCGAGTGAGGCTTGAACCTCTAGCTCCTCGTCATCGGCAGTCTAATGTACTGCAATAGTAGCGCCTTAAACCATGCGGCCACCGGATCAAGTTTTAATAAATCCATTAATATAATGAGATTCTACATGAGTAAGATGGGATTTTTACATTCATTTGAAGGAGTCAAACTAAATATGGTCTATAGTAGAAAAAACTTCCTTTTAAATGTTTGTTGTTTTTCTTCATCATAGATGATGATCACAATGTTTTAATACTCAACCCATCTTATATTATAACTTATTTTTATTTTTTGACACATGTAGGCTATAAATACTTCCATTAAATATAATGATTAATTTTATATAAATTAACGTATAAAAATGTGTATGTGAATTCTGTTGCAAGCCTCCCCGGTTTCCCCTACACTTTTGTACCTTTTTGTGATTGGGTTATCCTACCAATTACACAAGTCTATATAATTCCTTTCACCAATTGATTAAAATTGTATTTTCAAATTAAATACTCTATTGAATTCGAGATACTTATATTTTAGGATTTTACGAGTATAAAATCTCTCAAATACCTTAAGATTTGAGGGGTTCGATAAATAGAGAATTCGATCGTAAAAAAGGAAATCCCAATTGAATCGATGATCGTAGAAAGGAACAAAGTCCGCCGTTACACATTTTGAGAAGAGCACACTATAGTCCAAGTTTCATAGGAAGGGTCGTTTAGAAAATACAAATTTTTTATGAGATAATGTTGATAAAATCTTACAAAATTATGTAGGCCTATGTTATTTTATAGGTATTGGTACTAAAATGTATGCTTAAATTAATTTATCCTATATGAACTTAACATTTCTTTATCAAACCCACCGATTCCCAAATTTTTTGTTTAAAGGAACCCTTAAAATATTTCTTAAAATCTGTCCGACACGTATCAGGTTTGACAGGGGAAAATGACAAAATATAGGCCTACGTGTAAATCAGTGGAGTTGGTAAATAGTTACTAACTCATTCTTTCGAATAAAATATTTCAAGCCTATTTATATTTCCTAATTACTGTCTTTCGGTACTTGAACTCGGAATATCAAAATTCTTACTAGCCTAACTTTTTAACATTATTACGGGCACTTTTTTCTTTCATCTTGTTCTGATACACTAGTCCTCTTTAAAAAAAATCCAGTGTCCAAAAATTATGCGCAGTCCAATTTTTTTTAAAAAAAGCAAGATTTTGCAAATTTTCGTGGAACCCTGGTTAAGAATCCCTGATCTAATCCAAACATATTTAATTCATATTTATCTATCCTAAATAATGCGCGTAAATGCACGTTTGGATTGAGATTTGTTCATATTGCTATTTTAATTTCTACTTTGGGCAGGTAATTAGTAGGTTTATTCTATTACTGATGGCCTGTCAACCAGGAAATTCTATAAAAATCAATACAGTAACCGTCAACCTCAGTGGTATTGGGGTAAATCACTAGCCTCTTCGTGGATTTGAAACACATCTAGGATTGACGGATTTTTCTTGAGCAAAAAAAAAAAAAAACCGTAAAACTAGTTATTTCGAAGGGGAAGTAAAGACGTTGATCTCATGTCAGTTGTGCCATGTAAAAGAAACCTGTAAGGTATATGAAAACACCTTTCCCGGCAAAATTGTTATGCCCTTTCACTCTCGCTCATAGAAATTCGTGTGTGTTGATATAATCAGTCAGTTCAGAAAGTGTACGTTACGTAATTAGTACATAAGCATACTTATAACTTGAACTAGTAGTAAGAGGCAGTGCTAAAATAATCAATAGGCCTACCGTAGCCTATTTGTTTATAAGAAGGAATCCAACTTTGCAGTTAGGCATGTATACTATCTTGTTTGCTTTATTATCATTATTATTATTATTATTATTATTATTATTATTTGGTGTTCTGTCTTACGACAGGTTCATTTCTTTTGTCAGTGAACTCAGACCGCCAAAGCACCCTGTCTTCTGCCCCCTCCTTCAGATCCTAGAATTTTCTTCTTTCCTTCAAGTCATCTAATATTTAAATACTCCTTCTTAAGCTCCTATTTACTTCAATCGTTGCCTTTTATGATGTGCAGAAGACAGTTTCTCCTAAGGATGTGTCCAATTCAGTTTTTCTTTGTATCAAAGAATCACATCCAAAATGGTTCTCTTTTCATCATCTCTTCTTAGGATTTTTTCATTTGACACCCTGTAAGTTATGTCCACCTGATATTCTTAAGTCTTCTCCAGCACCACATTTCAAAGTTCTCTAAGTATTTCTTTTCCCTCTTCCTAAGAGTCAAAGTTTCTGCTTCATACAGTGTGATCCTCTAAATGTATACACTCAACTTGCTGGTTAGCAGTAACCTATTCTTTTGAAATTTTCCTTGACCATGGTGATCCTCGACTTAATTTCCTTGGCGCAGTAGACATTATTCGTCAGTAGACTTCCTAGGTAATTGAACTGTGCTATGTTTTCCAACTTCTTGTTTACAATTTTGATTTTCAACGGCTCTACATTTATTGAAATCACCATCACTTTGACTTATCAATTTTGATCTCCATACCATATCTTCTCCCTATCTCCACCAGCTGGTCCATCATTTCCTGCAAATCTTCTTTATTTTTGGCCAGCAGTGCTAGATCATCTGCATATTTTATTGTGTTGATGAGTTTGTAAGGCTTGAACTAAAATTAATATAAATGTGGATTCAATGTGTAAGCTGTTTTGATTAAAGATGGGTCGAATCTACTATTTTACAAATCCAAATCTCGAATCCGAATCTACATTTTACACATGAGTCCCGAATCTCAAATTTAAACTAAATCTTGCAATAAAATGGTGAGCATTGAAGGAAATATAAATATAATAGGTATTTTAGAAAATAGAAACAGTAGCTAGTTTATGTTTGTTTGGACAATGCATAAGTTAAAGGTTTGGGGTCTGGCTGCTAAGTTTGTCCTTTATTTATGTTGAGGCTGAACCCAAAATAGCCAATATTAAAGTTCTAAAACAAATTCCTATTAAAATTTTGAATTCATTTACTTATTTTTTTGAATCTTGAATCCAATATTTTCTTGACTCCTCGAATCTTGAATTTCCTTAAGGCCTCAAAGGTGACAGCCCTTGTTTTACTGACAAAAGCACCCTTTTTGGGGCGTAGAGTTTAACTTAATAGATAGGTACCTACTTCTACTAAATAGTAAAATTTAAAATATGAGCAATACATTTTCTAATTTGTTACTTAAATCCTTTTACTAGCCCATAAGTATTGGTAGTATTTATTATTCTTGCAGCTAGAAGTTTAACATGTGTTACCAGATATGTAAATTTTAAACATTCATCTGATATTATTAAAGGACAACCTAGAGTTTATTTAATTGCTGGGTTGGATAAAGAAATGTTAAGTTCATATAGGAAGGAATTAATTTAAGAGTTTGTGAGTACCAAGTGTGGTTAGAATAAGATGGAGCTAATATTGCTCTTCATGGACGTTGGTACGTTTTTGATCCAGGGGAAAAATTTACGTTATATCCAGATTTATTTGAATTCTTTAAGATATTGATTTTAGTAAATTATAATTGGTCAAAAAATCTTTTAAAATCCTACGAGTAAATATGACAAAACCATATCGGAGCCTAGAGTGAAACATTTTTGCACAAAATATTACTATATTTGGATCAATAACCATTTATTATATTCGATTAGTCTAGGCCTTGAGCATTTTCAGTTTCATAATGTTACAACACTATTAAAATTTGTATTTAAAAACAAATAAACACTAGTCTCTATCCTTCCCCCCCGTTCCCACCGGACTAACGTGTCAGAATAATTTAATTATATGTTTCAAGTTGAGTATAAAAATTTGAAGATATTAGTTATAAATCCGCAATTATATCTTGTTATAAAAGTCCCTTGCTCCTTTAATTTTTGGTGGAAAAGTCCATCTATAAGTTTAATTTCTCGACATGTTTTGACATTTTTGATGTTATCTTCAGGAAAGTAGGCATACTATAAAGATATAAAAAATTTGAAAGCAATAAAGACGTTATAAAATAATAATATGAGAAATGTAAATTAAATGAGAAATACGTGGACTGACAAATTTGATAATTAATTTTTAACGTTAGCAAAAGAGATGAATTAAATTTAAAATATAAGAGATATAGTAAATTGAGGTTATAACACGTAAGATATGGGTTAAAGAATTTGAACTGTTAAAACTTAAGTAATGAGTAAGAAACAAAACTGTTTCAATTATTACATAATTTTAAACTAAATAGCGTTGCGTAAAATTAGATGTTTAAATAACTTATAAGATCCAATTTCGCAAAGAAGGAACAACTAAAGTAACTTATACATTTCTGAAAGCATGGTATGAAATTGTTTATTAAATTCATATGGTTATAGGCTACCAATCACGTTTAAAATGTATCCAATGTAATTCATGTAGCCTACCATTTTTTTGTGCTCCGCTTTGCACGGTCAATTACTTCAAGAAAGATATTTTTTTATTACTTGCATCTACAGTTTGGGTACCTCGTCCCAAACCCCCACAAGTTAAACCCCCCCCCCCCCCNCCCCCCCCTTTTCTATTCCAAAATTTAATTTCTAGGTACGTTTATTCGGATACTTACACTATATGGGAAAGTACTCTAATTCACGGGGAGGGAGGAAGGACAGTAATTAGGGCAAATTACCTGAATATGCCCGCCTAGGATTTAACCTATGACCTCTTCGCTGCTGGATCAGACGACTTAGTCCAAAAGACCACTGATGTGATTAATATTTCGTTCTTTTGTGGTTTTTATTGCCTTAAAACTCAGTGTTCATTCATTCAAATTTTACAAATGATGACGTCTTTATTTATTCTGTCGGTATGTATGTTGTGGTACTGTTCTTGAAAATGTATGTACCATGTTTTCAAAACCAAGACTAAAATTAATTAATCTCTCCTGATTGTCAATACCACCCTTCAGGCCTTCAGGTGAATCAACAAAAATTAAAAGTATATGGTGTGCAATGGGGATGTATTTGCATCTGAATCTCAAACAAAATAGTTTTTTTTTTTGTGTTCATTTGAGTATCTTTTTGCTTTCCTGAATCGACCGATTACACCAGAACATGACTTATAAGCTATACCCTGATTTTGATAGGAGTAACCGTTTAGAAAATACCTTTTTTTGTGGTCAGTATTGCTAACGTTTTACTATATTTTTAATCCATTATTTAATAGGTATCTAAATTATCTAGCAAACGTAATAGTTGTAGATCATATTACTTGACGTATGAATATATTAAACCAATTTAGTAATTTCTGTGGCTGTCAGATATGAGATAGTGTTCTTACCACCACAAGATTCTACTATATTTTATATCTAGAACAGACACAACATCCAGAACCCCGGTAGTTAATTCACAACTGAGACAGAGGAACCCTGCATTGCATTAACTATACATTTTCTAACCATGCCGTGAATCGAACCCGGTACTCATAGCTTACTAAGCCGACACGCTACCGACTGAGCTAATGTGTTGGACCAAACCATTATCCTAAGACACTAAATAAAGAGGATGAATTTCTACTAAATTAATATCCGCATCGGTGGTTGAATGGATATCCTGGATTGCAAATGATTGGGAGGTTGGGGTTTAAATCCCGGCAGTCTGTACCGAATGTAATTTTTAGAGGTATTGCCACATATAGCCAGGAAAATATAAAAAATGAGAAATTTATAAATAGGACTCAGATAATTTGGGAGGGGGCTATAATTAGAAAAATAAAAACTTTTAGATGAGGTAGAAAATTAAATTTGGTGAGAAGGTAAAGGAACACTTTCAAATAATCATAAAAGTCTGAAAACCTTAAATTTTTAGATGAGACTTCAGGAAATAGGAGAGGGAGGAAATAAACATGAAAATAACTGGGCTATTATTATTATTATCACTGCGTCTTACTACCCATTCGGATTATACGCACTTACGCTAATGTGTAATGGTAGGGTGATTGTGAGATGAAATGAAGGACCTACAGTTTATAAATCTGTGCCGGGACCGAGGATTGAACCCCGGCCGCCAGCATAGAAGTCTGACACCTTACCCCTAGACCACCAGGTCACCCAACTGGGCTATTAAGTGTGGTAGAAAATCTAAACTCAGCGGCCAGGTAGAAGGACAACTCCAGATAATCGGATATGTCTTAGAATATGGCATTTCCAAGTGGTATGGCGGAAGAGGGGTAGTGTGGGAAGGGGTTTAAAATGTCCAAAATTAATAAAAACAACTTCTTCTTAGGGTAGTAGAAAGCTGAAGTTCGGGAAGACTGTAAAGGGAACATTTAAAATAACCAGAAGAGTCTCAATATGTTAAATGGGACCCCTAAAATAATGAAATAAGGGAGGTATAAAAAATCTTTTAAGTTGAATAAAAAATTTAAATTTGCCAGAAATGTAAGAGGACCCCTTCATATAACTAAATAAATAAATGGTATGGCACACCGCGCACTAACATTCTCCCTCTTTTATTTTAAAATAAACATTTAATAAAAACTCGTAGAATTTGCGAAACGAAATAATATCTCTATACATTGTTGTAGAAACACTCCATCAAAGATCATAAATGAAATAGTATACATTGTTACTTACTTACTTTATGGCATTAGGGACTAGGAACACTGTTTGTCCATCAAAAAGCATTAGAATCAAATTCATTTTCTAATACCTGAATATAAAGTATATATATTTGCTTATAGCTCACAAGTTATTGGTTTTATAAAAATATATTTTAGATAAAAGGTTTTTATCTTTTATAGTGCCATAGCTTTACAATGATAAGTTATTTCGTATCTCAAATAGACTCGAAGAAATTATGGAAATTGTAAAATTTTCCTCATGTAAAGTAGCCTAAAAGTCATTTTCATGACAACACGAGAGTTTCCATCTGTTTATAATAATAAAGAGTGTCTGATATAAAATTTAATCAAAATCTTTAATGCTAATTTTGAGAAAATAATTTTTTTAAATCTTTTTGCCCTTTAATAAACTACCTTTAAATCTAGCTTCAGATATCTAATTCCAAAAACCTCTCGTGACAACCCTATGAAAACCCCAAATACCAAGATTCAACCCAATCGGTAAAATAGTTTCGGCTCTAACCTGAGGTACAGACAGACAGATGGATAGACAGACAGATGGCATTGCTAAAACAACTTTTTAGTTTTCAGGGGGTCATGAAAGGTCAACATTTATCAAAATCTTGAGTTCAATTTTTTTTGACGATCACAACACACTCTCTCCGAAGTATCGAGAGAAAGTAATATTGAAGTTTCTTAACAATGAAGTGACATGATAGTATAAGTTTAGGGGAAAGTTAAAAGGGGTGCAATGTTTCAACCACATAGGAGGTTGGTGGGGGAGAAAGGGGGTTAAACCAAATCAAGTTCTGTCACTGGGCCACGTTTCCATATTTTCGAGCGCATTTTTGAATTTTTCTAGTTTGTTTTTTCCTTGTAAAATTAAATGAGAAAACCATCCGAAATCATTTCAAATGAGGTCAAGCAAGAATCGACCCCAAGGTCAAATGAAGTGTCGAGCGTTGTTTCGCGCCCTTTTCCGCCTAAACACAAGTGGAAATATTATAAGTGCATAGTAATCATCTTATTATAATTTTGCTTTACGAAGGAGGGGCTGTGTTCTGTGGTTAGACTGAATCGCCAGTAAAAGGAAAATCTTTGTTCTAATCCCGGTCGCATGTATTGAGGGTATTTTTATTTAAATCGTGTCCCAATATCCCTCCACTCAAATATTTTGATCATCTATATTCACTAAATCTAATAATTAACTTATGCTAAATATCCATATCTTATCTATGGCGCTCCCTATTTTATCTCATCTTTTAGAATGTTTTATAAAATGTTATAATTATTATTAGTGATAATTTTGATAGATATTTATAATATATATCAAAATTGACAGCTTCAAATAATATGACTTGACGTATGAATACGTGAAAGTAGATCTAGTAGCTTACTAATTGTCAGATAATAAAAAAAGGTATTTCCTACTAAAATTGGACTGTAGATGAATTTAACTTGTTTTGTCAGCAGAGGACACTGATGACGAAGAGGGGGAGGGGCTGGACCGTGATGACGTCACCAGCAGCACGTACCCTCAGCAGCGACTGCTGGAAGGCACAGAACCTCTGGACACCGGCGGCAAGGGCCGGAAACCACGCAGGAGGCGGACCGCCTTCACGCATGCGCAGCTCGCCTACCTGGAGCGCAAGTTCCGCTGCCAAAAGTACCTGTCCGTGGCTGACCGCAGTGACGTTGCTGACGCCCTCAACCTGTCGGAGACTCAGGTCAAGACGTGGTACCAGAACAGGAGGTCAGTCACCACCGCCCGAACAAATGTGCCACCGCTGTAGACTTTGGGTTAGATAATCGGACGTCTGCCAATCCCCCATTCGACCTGAATTGATTTTTATTGGTAATCTGGGAGCTTGGTTGACTCCCGATATTATGGTAACGGCTCCTAATATGAGACCCTTTTTTTCTCAGGCTTGTATTTTTTTATATAGCAGGTATTAAAACACAAAAAATAGATATAAGAACAAACAATCAAATAAGTTTTAAGAAACATAATTGTAAATATTTTTAACATGAATATGTTTTTATTTATTTCGTAAGATCCAAATTTAGTCAAAATAATGGGTATAAAAAGTGGGCTCCTAATATGAGAACCTTATTTATTCGCCTTTTTTACGACACTGAGGACTCACAAATTGTAGGTCAGTGCCCCCACAATGTTAATGAGTCCATCGACAGCACACCGTGCATTATTGTATCCACTGTTCTCCCTGTTTATCTTCTGAAAATACGCACCCACAGGAGATACATTTCACATCAATTTCTTCTTCGTCAGAGTTATCCGACTGGATAAAGTCTTACAATCATCGCTCTTAGATTCCATCAATTTTTTCTTGCGTTCGTCATTAGATATACTTTTCTTAGTAAAGAGGTTTCACGTTGAACTGGATTTGTGGTTAACTCGTGCTTCTTTCCTCTTTTTTT
>CABFVZ010001031.1:236240-256143 GCA_902151445.1 Timema monikensis
TTTTAGCAGTGATTCTTCTAAAACTTTTCTCAAGGTCGGTTTTGTAAGGTGAAGAGGTGATTACACAAGCAATATCACTTCTTGGACCTTGATTTGCCGTTGACATTGCTGGAAGCGGATGAATGTCACGTGGTGATACAATAGTACTTTTAGCTCCTGCAGTAGAGCGGTGATCAGTTGGTTGACCAGAAGCACTTGAAAGCTCTGCCTCAGGGCTATCATTAGTTGTTCATTCATTATGGCCATTATATTTGCAATACCATCAGGATTAGTTGTTTCTTGTTGACGATGAATGGTGAAGTAATAATCTCAATAAATTCATATATTTAAAGGAAACAAACCAGTCCTTCGGAATGCTTTGACTGATATTTCCATGGTTGTTGCTCGATTGTAAGCAGCACAGAACAGCTTTGCAACCAGAAATGGTGTTACTACATGATTAGGGGTATTTCTTTAAAAAAAAAACTCTATTACCTTAGAATAGTACATTTAATATATATTCAAATATTTAACGGCAACAAACAGTTAACATAACAATATGTCATAACGTAATATTAATTTACCAGCAGGAGCTCCTAATATGAGCCTTTATCCTATTAGGTTACGCTTGGGGTCTCATATTAGGAGATAGCCAACATGTGAACAAGGTATGTTTTTTAGGCTAGATCTTACACAGGAAAAACTTTAACAGGCATGCATTGAATTCTTCTCTTAATTGTTAATCACGATTACTCAAGTTAAAAATAATTTAACTTCCCTGTGTTAGAATAATTTGTCCGTGAAAATAGTTCTTCCAAAACTTATTATTATTACTATTATTATCACCGCGTCTTGCTACCCGTTGGGGTTTTACGCACTTACGCTAATGTGTAATGGTAGGGTGATTGTGATATGAAATGGAGGACCTACAGTTTAACGTGGAATCCGAACCACGGTGAAGGTCTGGCATTCCCCACATTCACAAGATGTATTGTCAGAGGTAAAGTAAGGGTTTGGTAATCATATAAATCTGTGTCGGGACCGAGGATTGAACCCCAGACCCCAGCACAGAAGTCCGATACCTTACCCCTAGACCACCAGGTCACCCCTCCAAAACTTGATTGAAAACAAATCAAGAAAACCTTTACCACACTAATATAATTTTTTTTTTCTGGGCAACGGCAATAACACATACGCGGGAAAGTATGGTGAGCATCAAGTTCCAATAGTCTTTGCTAGAGCACATCACCTCAACACTGGGGTCTCATATTAGGGGAGGGTCTCATATTTGGTACTTTTACCTTATATACTATAAAATATAAGGGCATAAATCACCCATTTGAGCTAAACTGTAAATTGAATTCGCATACTGGGAGCTTGGTTAGCTCCCGAGATAATACTATAAATACGGGCCTTTGTCACCTTTGGAGTGGAAGTTGGGGTGTTTAATTATAACAGGGTGCAACGGGAGGAGTTTTCATATGTGACTTATACTATGGTCTTTCCCATCATCTTTCCATGTTAATTCGGGTGAATCTTCTCCTCAAAGTAAGGATGGGAGGCCGGAAACGAGGCTGAGTATTGTTTGAATGTTTGCGTAGATTAGGGACAGATTTATATTCATATTGAGTACGTTTCTAGTGTGCCGACGAGAGGGGGTGGGGCAGCCAGGGGTCACAGCCTCGGGGCCCGGCCCGGCAGACCCTATTGTTTACTTAATTTTTACTCAAATATAAAATGAACTAATTTTTAACTCCTCAGAAATGCTATTGGTTTTAGGGAATACGAAAAATCTACATTTGGTTTAAGTCAACAAACAGCTTATGTTATATATTTTTGCGTTGATTACTGTGCGATCGGCGAATGTTTATTTTTGTCTGAGTTATTCGGTGATCGACAGTGACGATAGTGATGACGGTGACGTTATCGAAGTGCACGGGTGTCGCTCACGGGCCCGGAAGCAACAACTAGTCTACTAATGGCCAGAAAAGAAATTTTTTAATTTATGTACGTAAAATGATATATTTTTAAGAACATTTGGCAATAATTACTTTAATGTGATGTCTTTTTATACTTTAAATATTAGATATTATGCTTTTGAATGTAATTAAACTTTATTACGTCATGCTTTTATAGTTAAACTAAATATATAATATTTTTAGTTTTTTTAACCTTAAGTTTATCATTTAAAAATAAGTATACAATTTACTTATGAAATAGGTCAGATCGCATCTATCTGGATTTTTTTTTAATGTTTTTATTTTCAAGTGAAAAGTCAAAGTCAACCGTTTTATAATAATTATGCTTATTGATATCCTTTGTCTTGTGAGTCTATATGTTTCTATTACGTCTGTGTAACTCATATTTGCTAAAAGTATTTTAAAGTATGATTTTAATTTTTGAATTTGTCCTTGGGGCCCGTGATTTCTCTCCACGGCCCTGCCCTCGATATAATAAAAAAAAAAATCTAGCTTCATTCTTGCATAACGCCCTAAAACTCCACTAATACTACTCAATAAACACNCATAATTTTTTTTGTTGGAAACTAATGTTATTGTTACTTTGTTTTAGTACGTCGTCACATTAAAATACATCATGCACGCAAAAGCTAATTGCAAGAAAGAAATTAAGTCAAAACCCACAAAACAAATGAATTTATATTAAAAAAATATCCTATTTGATAAGAAACAATAACAAAAAAAATTAACATTACCATTAGGACGGAAATGGTTCAAAAGTCCATCTTTTTAACTCAGACCTGGAGCCCAATGCTGCAACTACTTTCCTAGTATTTAATTATTTGTTGGGTCCAAGATGTAATTGTGAACATGACAGAGAACAACGTGGTTCAGTCTCTTTTCAGTCATTGTGGAACGCAAATATGTCTTCAGCCGTTTGAGAGCTGAAACTTCTCTCTCTGTCTCACAAGACGAGCTGGGTAAAACTAGCAGCAGCTGAACAAGATGCTCTACATCGGAATTATTTTTTTAAATTCTAGTGTCATTTGTTTGAAACATTTCACAGCATCTTCCACACAGGAAACACAATATTTTGATAAAAACATCTTAGATTCCACTTGCAATGATGATGTGTCTATCTATTGATATCAGAACTGTTTTCTCTAGTCAGTAGTACTTGTTCAAAAGTTAGATGTTTCTTTATTTGAAACTATTGCATTATTTTTTGGGGACGTGGGAGGAATGAGATAGACATCTAGCTACTAAGTCATAATTCATAATATAAGATTATTATGTTATTATTCATGGCGATTTAATAGGCCTATAAGGTATGGTACAAATTCCATCATACTTCAAAAGTTATATTTATTGTTATTACTGTGGAATATAAAAAAAATCTAAGGAAATAGAGAACAACTCAACCTTTTCATAACCCGCTTCGATGACCACATGGTCTAAATCGAAACACTCGCAATAGACTAAACTGCCGGTGACAAGAAGATCGGGGTTCAAACCTCAGTCGGTTGTTTTTTCCTAAACGTGTTTCCACTCTCCCCCCACGCAAATTCGTGTACACTTTCTTTAAATTCAACCTTCCACGTCCCTAACACATTATCTTAATTAATACATAAGCGTACAACCAGAACAGGTAGTAAGACGCGGTGCTAAAAAAAACGTTCGTATAGAAAAAGCATTAAAACACTTATATTTTAATTATATTTCCTGACTATTTCGATCCTAATACCAAATGGTATCGACACGTTTCTTCCAACAATACAAATTAGAAAAGTGTCTCTTGAGTCCATCTCAATTGTCTCGGTGTTCCAGGACTAAATGGAAGCGTCAGAACCAACTCCGTTTGGAGCAACTGAGACAGCAGGCGACGGTGGAGAAGGAACTGATGAACCATCACCATCACGTGCACCCGACCAGCCAATCAGAAGCCACCTGTTGCCCTCCTTACCAATCCCCTGCGGCCACGTGTAGCTTCCTCACCACCGCCGCGGCGATCTTCAGGAACGTGTCCTACGTACACGGGTGTCAACTCTAGGCTGACGGACAATACAAGCTCTTGTTGTAAATAGTTCTCTTCACAAAGAGAGAGAGAGAGAGAGTGTGAAATACGATGACGAGACAGGAGACAATTCATGTAGGGATTGACGCACTTTTATCTTTTTATTATTAGCACCGCGTGTTACTACCCGTTCGGGTTATACGCACTTACGCTAATCTGTAATGGTACAGTGATTGTGAGATGAAATGGAGGACCTACAGTTTAACGTGAGATCCGAACCACGGTGAAGGCCTGGCATTCCTCACATTCACAAGTTGTGATTAATACACGTCTTGTCAGAGGTAAAGTAAGGGTTTGGTAATCAGATAAATCTGTGCCAAGACCAAGGATTGAACCCCGGAACCCCAGCATAGAGGTTCGACACCTTATCCCTAGACCACCAGGTCACCTACTTTTATCTCAATCTTAGCCCAGCTAAGAAAGGAACAATTTATCTTAGTTCATAATAATGGTGACGTGTCTGAGTTACATCGATCTGTATCTCAGTTTGTGGAAATATCAGCCAGTACTAATGTACCGATGCCCAGGGGACACCCTGATGTACAATAGTAAGCTTACATCCTTTTCGTGGAGGCTCTTTCCATGTGGCGATGAGATGAGGTGACGGTGAAAGTGAGTATGACGGAGTAGATCCAATGAAGATCTTAACCTAACTTAAGCCTAATTCACCAAACTTATGACCATGGGAGTTATTGCCCTTTTAAGAAAAATCCCTCGGGTACCAGGTATCAGAATGTGGGTTTATAAGGACTACATTACAATAATTCAATTATAAACAAATAATTGCGCCTTTCGATACCGGGGAGTGTGAGAGGTTAAGGAGGGAAGTACTGCACACGAGTAAAAATATAGAAACAAAAATATCGATTAAAAAAGTATCAGTATCGAAATGAAAATATCAATATTGATAAACTCTCAACGTTTTTTCCACATCCCTAACTAAAAATACTTTTAAATATTCAAACACGTCAAATCATGTGATCTTTGGCTGTCACTTTTGATCAATAGCAACAAATATTGATAATTTTTTAAAAAATAACAAAATTACATTTTGTCAATGCTAGGAACCAAAATATGTTCCTATATGTTCTAAAAGAATAACAACCATTTAGGAAATTGACACACCAGTACACATGGACGGGATTCGATCCCCATCACCGTAATACCAAACAAAATGAGTCCATTGTATTTATCCGCGTGCTCACTGGTGCGGATAATATCATTATTATCATTAGATACAATTTGTAAAAATAGGCCTATAGATTTGCCATAAAGCATGGTTACAATTCCCCAAAGTTCTTCGTTGTAAAATCATTCAAGGTTTAAATTTCAATTCCAAATATAATTACGTTATTAATAGTTTGATATTAATTTGTCATCTTTTAAATAATATATAGAATAATTAATATATTTTTAGTACCGCGCCTTAGATCTACTATCAGCTCGGGTTATACGCTTATGGTTTTAGGGATTAGGAAGATTATATTTAGATGAAGTGTACCCAAATTTGCGTGGAGAGAGAGTGAAAACCTGTTTTGAAAAAAACCTCAGTACGCCCGACAGAGATTTGAACCTCGATATCCCCACTATAGGCATTATAGTGTAATGCGAGGTTTGCGTCTTAGCCCATGCGGCCACCGAAGTGAGTTTTAAACAAGGCTTATTCCATTATTTTTGAATTTGAATGTTTTGTTGGACAGAGTATTTTATGACTTCTGAAAAGAAGGTGGGTTGATCTGGCAATTATAAATCTAGTAACAGAACATGTATTTGGAAAAAAACAAAAACACTGTCGTTCTTGTCCTTGTATAATATATAAAAATGGTCTTACTTTCATTTTTGAAGTCTGAGATATCAAAATTGAAAAATAAAAAAAAACCAAACACGTTAGTTAAAGTTAACCTTAATAGGTTAGTATTTTTTATAAATAACGTCTAGAGGTTCTAAGAAAAATACCACATACTTAAACAAGAGCCAATCTACAATTTTAAAATTCTCGAGATAAAAATTACCGAAAATTATTTAATCCTTGAAGAATAATTTGAAAGTGGTTCTAATCATAGAGAAATATCTAATTTTCTTTGCATTTCGAGACATGTTATTTAATTTCTTGTTAGTGGGTACTGAAGAAAATACTTTATAAAAATCGTATCTAATTTTTTTTCTTTTTTCTCTTTGGAATTTATATTGTATTGTTTTCTCTATGGTTGTAAACCATGATGTGCAATGATTTAAAAGATATAAATAGATTGTCGTTTATTAATTATATTATCTTTGAATGTGATTGAAAATAAATAAGTTTTACAGCTTAAGGTATTTGTTGTTTTCTCGTTGTTTTGTCGGAATAAAAGGGGAGAATTTGTTTTATTAACCTGATTATTATGTGAGTTTCACAATTTCTCGACTTAATGAAGGCAAGAGTCTTGAGGTAATAAAAGGACAAAAAAAAAAGATCATTCAATGTAAAGAGGTGCACGCAAAATATTAAAATCTCTTATGTGATAAGTTGTACAGTAAATAAGGCCATGTTGACCATTAAGGCCATATTAATGGTTTATGAAGAACATGCAAATAATTCCGCTAGAGGGCAGCACCTCCTTGTTCGGTATGCTCTGCTGAGTGATAAGAATCATCAACCATTATTTGGTCATTAGTGAGCATCAATGCAAAGAGGAAGAAATGTTTGTGACAGGAGCTAATTTCGCTGATACTACCACCTGGTTAATATATTTTTGTTTATAGCTGCGAGTATATTTTATGAAAATATAATGTGTTTTGTGTATCCTTAAAACGTATTTAATCTATTTTCAAAATATAAAAAGTGTTTTAAAATAGCACCTCAGTTATGATTTTTATAAGTAAAAATTGAAAATAAAACTATGTAGCCCTGTAAGTCCAGGAGTTGGATTATTAATTTTTTTTTCTTTAACAATTTTTAATATTTTTTTATATATAATATTTGTTCTTAGATTCTATAAATGGCGCCAAAAAGTTATTTTTTCCTTAATGTGTATTAATAGATTCTAAAAATGGCGCCAAAAGTTATTTTGGTTTTCTTTATGTATGTCCTCAGTTATTAAAAAATGTTGCCAAAAAGGAGAGGTCTCTGAATCGAAGAACAATAGATTTAATTTTGTTTCTTTAGTAAAATATTTTTCATGCAATCGTTTGTTTCATTAATTTATAACTTTAATACCTTTGAACTGCTCCAAAATTATTTAAAAAAAAACCTGGTCATAATAAGGCAATTATTAACAACCAATAACTAAATCTTCCACCAAAGCTTTGTATTTTCCTCTTCCCCATGAATAACTCTGTAAGTACGTTTAATTTTAAAATGATTGATCCAGCAACAATCAATTATCAACGATTCAATCCTTAGCATGGCCTTATTTGGCGCACTTACCTTAATCTAACAATCATAGGTTTATATTTTATACAACATGATTGTAGAACAGTATACTACCGCGGGATACTTGGTCTACAATGGGACTCCCTATTATAATCACCATCAATTTTATTGTTGATAATCTGTGTTCTTAAAAATAAATTAGTATTCTTTGTTGTTTTCAAGGAATAACTTTTACATTGTATGTTTAATTTAAAACTTTGTGAAATATAGGCCTACTACAAGGTACAACTTTAAAATAAAGATCACAATGAAATAGAGCAACTTGATCAAAAAATAAATAGTTTTCTAGAATATTTGACAAATTAGCTAATCGATATTTTGATTTGTGCTAAGTTTTCTACTCAAATGAAATCAACATTCTTTCAATTTGAAACTATGTTATAAAACGTATTTATCTTTAATTAATGATGTCAATATTAGTTTTGAAACAAATGTTATGCTTAAACACTTATTAAAATATATTTTAAAAGATAATATGAAACTAAGGTTCCAGTTTCGATTCCAAATTTGACTCCCATGTCCAGTATTAATTTTAAAAAAAGTATAATGTTAAATTAAAATTCACTTAAAATGTAATATGCATAATATTACAGTACAACAATACAAATACTAGCACAAGTTTATCTCTGTAGGAAATGTATATATTTATTAGACGGTCTCTGATGACGACATTGGTGAGCGGGCAGTTATAACAGTTGAGTCTTGCAAGCAAGCAAGGTGTCTGTATGTAGAACACTTTCTCCGGAACTCAGCCGTCCACTGAGGTAGGTTTCCTTGACCTTGGCCCTTTCCAGGAACACGATTTCACCTGAGTTTATATCTGCCACATATTATTTGAATTTATTAGTTCTTATATGTATAACTAGACAATCCCGCACGGCGTTGCCCATGACCCACTGTGTTATAAGATTTATATAAGGCCCTCACTTGCCCCCCTCCGCCCCCCCCCCCTCCCATGGTGCCCGATTTAAAATGGAAACGTTATCTCTGAAACGTAATTCTAAGCCAAATTATATCAATAAATATAGCTATATTATACCTTGTGTAAAACTATCGAAATTTTTATGAGGAATAAATTAAATTTTCAAAATAAAATATAGCCTATGCTACTCGCTGATAATGTAGCTATATATTGGTGAAATAATTTTTAAAATCGGTACAGTAGTTTTTGAGTTTATCCATTACAAACAAAAAAACAAATCTTTCCTCTTTATAAAATTAGTATAGATGATACTCTTATAAATAGGGCATTTTGAGTGTACGTGCTAATAGGTAGTTAGCACGTTACACAATTATTCATAATTTCCTCTACGCTAACATTATAAACAAATTATCGGTTAGCAACACACATATGATCAAAACTCCTTTTTTTTGTGTCAAATTTTCAAAAAACCAGTCGTTAGCAAACTACCCTAAATTTAAGAGTTATAACAATAATTTTAAATATAGCTCCTGAGTTATAACTATATAACACCTAAATACCAAGTTTGAACAAAATCCATTAAACGTTTCGGCTGTAGCCCCAGGGACATACAGAATGGGGCCGGAGAACTTTAAAAACAACATTTTTTTGGATTCGGATATGGCCTACATATATAACGTCAAGACTCAGCATAATCTCGAGGTGGAAAATTTCCACGATTACAATACTGTCTCTTTATATGAGAAAGTAAAATAACAACAACATAATTTCGATAGAAAAGCTATTATTCCCTAAGTTTAGTAAGTAATGGACAAATCACAAGTTGAACTTAGGTTGTCTGGTAGGAAGAAATGATAATTTGGCTCACAGCCCCTTACACACATTTCATTATAGGCTTACAAGACAGCAGAGAATGTAATAGAAACTATCAGCATTTCTGAAAAAACGAAATACAAATCATAAAATATCTGTCATAAAAAATGATAACTAATCAGATCAAATCTCTACACAACGCTTAAAAAAAAATAGGCCTACTTAAATCTTTAAAACGTATAATAGAGCTATTTCAACCTGGACGGGAAAACATTTTTAAAACTATTTTGTGTTCCAGAAATTTAGTAGCAATCTTTAAAATATTTGTTTGGTTTTAATTTTTCTAAGTACGAGAGTTACTAAACATATTGTTGTGGAAATTGTTTTGCCTACCAAATTCACTTTGATTTTATTAAAATAGAAATCCAGTTTTTAACATTGGTTCCCACTACTCACAGTCCTTTTCATTTTAATCTCAAAGTTTTAAATTAACCTTCATCTACACAACTAAGCTCTGAGACTTATAAATCGGTTTTAACAACACTGTTTTAGGTATAGCAAAACTTGTGTCGTTTTCTCACACAAAACACAAGTACTCCCTATATCAAAACGGAGAAAAATCAAACACCCCAATCTCTAATAATATAAACAAAATATTTGGCCTCATGGCACAGGATAGACAATACACAGATCATGAAAACGTTATCTTCCAACATGAATACCTGCCGTGCATTGACTATAGATGACGCATCTATCGGTCATGTGGAAAAAAATTTGTGTGATTGATGAAAACTCTTTGGTATAAATTATTGTAAGCCAAATAGCTCGTTCACAAAACCTAAGGCTGGAACCAATAATGGTTTAGATTTTGTTTTTTGATTGTTTTATTTTTACTTTTATTTAATTACATCTTAACCTTAAAACATTATTTTGGTATCGGTGTATTCTGGAGGAAGGTATATCAAATATAGCTTTCCTAGGTTAAAAACATAACATGTGAATGATAAAAGTTACCTCCCCTGCCACCCTACTATGGATGGTAGTTTTATTCTCTTTCCTCTTTCACCACTTGGTTATTTCTTGATGGATCACATAGCAAAGCTATTATATTTGACTAGATAGCTGTTGCCCGCGGCTTTGTTCGCGTGGAAGTTGATTATATACAAATACGAAAATATACATATGTATTTACAGATTAATTTAAAATATTACGTTACGTTGATGACCATAACTTGACCTCAGATCAAAAATAATGCAAGTCCGATACAAACTTCCACCCACTTTTTCATCCCTTATTAAATAAAATTTCCAAAATTCCTGAAACACGTATTTATTTGTTTTACGTCAATAACCGAAATACAAAATTTTGTTTATGTAACTTTCAAAATGACGGACTTTCATACATATTATCATACATATTATCATCCCCTATTTTGACCCCTTTGGGGTGGAATTTTCTAAAATCCTTTCTTAGTGGGTGCCTACATAACAAAATGAATATACAGTCCGAATTTCATGCTTGTAGCCTTGATAGTTTGCGCTCGGCGATGATGAATCAGTCAGTCAGTCAGTCAGTCAATCAATCAGGACATGTTATTTTATAAGTATAGATAACGACGATAATGACTGTTATAGCCGAGTCTAGATATCATATACTTTAAATTGAAAAATAACGCCTGGACACGGGAATCGAACCCGGGACCTTTGACTTATTCTACCAATGCCCTAACCACTGAGCTATCCAGAAAACGTCATATGTCCAGGGTCATAATTCACTCATATTTTAAGGGAGAGCTTGTGATGTACAGTACGTACGGAAATCGTCAGCTACATATGAGTGATCAACAGCGATGTACGAAGGAGGAGGGTAACGAGGGGGATACATTCCCCCATATATAAAATAATCCAAATCATTATCTACCAACAAAAGAATAAACTGAAAACACACAGGGTGACAAACACAACTAACCAACTATGAAGCAAATAATTCTGAGGAGTATTACCAACTTTCAGTGTTCCTACCATTTCTTGACCACTACTCAAGCCAACTACAAGACAGGTTTTTGAACAATAAAAGTATCCTGAGCCAAATCGAAATTCTGTTGGCTTAGAATTTAGTTTGCGCATCTAAAGATGATGTCATTAACCAGTGGCCAGAAGATGTAAACGCATCACCTGTGTCATTTTACAACCAACTAAAAAATGTGGAGATGAAATTTTATCAATCAAAACATGGAGTCTAAGCCTTTGGATTTCATCGCTTCTTTGAAAAAAACTGCAATGAAATTATTTTTCCACTTACACACAAACTGCTTAAGTTGTTTTCTGTAATACCAGTTACTACTGCGACACCAGCGCGTTAGTTTTCAACATGGCTTGTGTTAAAAACCTATCTGAGAATCATCATCGCAGGACACCGACATAATGGACTAGCGTTTATGTTTGATCATAAAATTATGGACATAAACCTTTATATGGTATTAGATGAAATGGCGGCAAAACCTAGTCCGTTAGTACTTCTGTAAACAGTGAGGTTCATATGGACTAGACTGATGGACAGGGCAGAAACAGTAAGGTTCACATCGACTAGACTGACGGACAGGACAGAAACAGTAAGTGTAGGCCTATTTGTGTAATGTTTGTTTCTCTGGATATTATTGTTAATTTATTTTGTTGGTTTTAAAAAGCCATTGTGTAGATATAACTTTTCCTGAATAATATTTTAAAATGTGTAGAATTTTTTGATTTGAAATTCTATCACTCCCTGAAATGAAATCCTGCGAATGCCCTTGGTGATCAATTAAGATCACGATCTATCGGACAACACAGCTATGTTCCACTCGGGAGTGCTTTATGCTGTCAATAGTACAATAAAAACTGTATGAATGCGCATATCACGATGGATTAGGCCTAAATAGCAAAGTTTTAATATTTGTTAAATACGGTTATAGCCTCATCTAAATATCTTGTATCTTAAATTGAAAAATATCACCTGATTATGGGAGTCGAACCCTGGACATAGACTGATGTCAGCTGGATAGAATACATTTGCAAGACGGGGGATATGGAAGAGTTTTTATTATAGCCATTGAATCCATTGAATCCTTTGAATACATTACTCTACGAATCCGAATCTCTAAATTGAATTTTCATTTTACCTGCAAATATATCATTTGAATCCGGATATTGGAAAATATGATGAAATTACGAGGAATCAGAAAATATTAGTAAAATAAAACATTGTCTTTTTGTCATTGATCATAACAGTAAAACATTCAGCTAAGTGTTAAATTAATGGTCTGGGGTGTGGTTATTAAGTTTGTCCTATGGTTTTGTTGGGGATGACCCACCAATAAACAGTATTAAAGCTCTGAAAGTTTGAAACAAATTCCAATTCAAAATTATTAAAGCCAGCTCTAATTTTATATTCTTTCAAATCCTCGAATCTCGAATATCCTTAAGTATTAAGGAGCCCCGTTTTACGTTTTTAGTATCTTTGAACAGTAAAAAAACCCAGCGTTGACACGAAAGTAATCGACCAGGTGGTACCATGTTGATAACTTAATTGAGAACTAAATGCTTAGAAAAAATCTCAACCAAGATATAATAAAAAATTTCCAGGAATAGTGAAATTCATCACAACAACAAAAAAAGGGATAGGAAAAACGACATTGAAGGCATTTATCAAATGACAAAATCAATTTTGGTTTTTAAAGTTTGCTAAGGTTAATAGAACTGGATTAATCAATTAAAATTAATATTTGGTTAGGATTACCAGTTTATGGATTGCCTTAAATTCTGATCCAAACAACGGATTTTTTTCTTTCATCCAAGACGATGACAGTTGCATATACGGCCGAAACGTCGAATAATATTTTGAGCGAAGTTCATTTTGAAAACATAAGTTTTGATTCAAACATCATCCGCGAGAGCTTTAAAAACAAATTAGACTAATCAGTGTTCAGAAGATATCTTTTTTTCCTTCCTTACAACCTGTTCGAATTATCCGCAAGTTGAATAGGGACATGGAAGACTTTTATTTGTATGAAATAAACCAGAATCTGGGGACTTGTGGTAAACCTTTTCATACAAAAACATCATCAGCAAACCCAACCAGGATTCGAACTACTTCGTCCCCATCCCTGACAAACTAGACTATCCGAGTTCTACGCCTTATTTCGTGTGCACATCAATAAGATTTCGAGAAGCTATAATATTGACTACCTAGCCAGACGTATCAAGATTTCTCACCTAATTAAACTAGCATACCATACTAATCGTCTTAACTTAGCTTCAAATAAATTAGACTATCCTGACTTATAATCTCTATTTATATAAAAAGAAAAGTCCTGACTCACTGACTGACTCATCAACGCCAAGCCCAAACCCTTGAGCCTAGAAAGCTGAAATTTTGCACAGAGGTTCCCTTTATGATGTAGACAAGGAATAAAACAGTTTTTTTTTAAATTCCCACGTGTTAGGGAATAAAGACTATTTATATTTTTACTTTAAAGTTGCCTTATTTCCGTAACTATAGTTATTATAGACTTCAAATTTGACATGTAAGTAGGTAATTATAATCACTAATAACTATTTTCAGGATTTTTCGAAATTTCTACGGGATAGGGAATAAATATAGGCCTACATTAAAAATGTATGTTAATATAGGAAAACCTGAGATAGTTGACTTGTAAGTCATGATTTATCATATGAAAATAAAATCTATAGTGATAAAACGAAATGTGTGTTTGTGTGTGTGCGATGTCCGCTAAATCTACGGCACACAGAGATCTGAAATTTTTAACATAGGTGGATGGAAGGGGGTTTGAATGCATCTCAAAGCAGGGTTTTTAAATTTTCAATTAGCTTTTTAATTAGGCTATTTTTAACAAATTTTTGAAGAAAATATTTTTAATCCTGTTTAGAATTAAGTTTCTGAGATAACGTTTCCATTTGAAATTGGGCATCATGGGGATAATTCTTATACCACAGGGGGTCACGGGCAACGCTGTGCGGGATTGCTAGTATTTTATAAAATACTAAGCCATTGTGATATTTAAACAATAACTTACTTTTGAATAATATAAAGTTTCAATAGTTTACACTTACTAAATTATTGTTTTCGTGGACGTTGATTGGGGCGAATGAAAAGAGTAAAATTTCAAAGAAATTTGCTAAAGCTCACCTGAAAAGGCGATGATAACCGTACAATAGTTAATGCTTCTGCCTACTTAGCTAATGGTACCAAGTTCTATTTCATTGGTGAAATTGGGTATTCCCTTTTCATAGTGATGAAATAAAGGTCGGGGTACAGGGTGTTGTGTTTGTTCTATATTTAAGTTAGTTTGTAGGTTGTGAGTTGAATTGATCAGTACACGCTAGTTACAGAAACACAAATCCAAGAATATACGTATGCTAAGAAAAAAATGCAATTTTAGTATGAATTCAATGTTGGTAGAGTGCGTGTGTGTGTTTAGTTGGTGCGAGTCTCACCAGTAACGCCACAGAGCGTCACACCCCGGGGATCCTCTTCTAAAGCAGCGCGCGCTCTCAAGTGGGTGATTGTGTAAGCTCGCCAACATGCTGGGGGCCACGGAATAATGATCCCCCCTCCTGCAGAGGTTAAACAAAAAGTTGACTCTCAAAAGAGGGACACAGTTTTCTTTAATGGCCGCTCCGTTAGTGGAATTTCTTTATGCTTGGCGACGTCCACACAAAAAAGAGAAGAGTCAAGGATCTGTTCCCATTATATTTGAAAACCCCCGGAGCCCCATTATACGAACCACTTGGGGCAAAAACCCACTCTTATTCTCTGGTATTCAGGTTGTGTAGACCCGTGCACGCCCTCGTAATTGACGCTGAAAAGTGCACGGCGGGATGATGTGCGCGCGCACGTAATCTTCGAGGACTGTCTGATATTATACGGGGGAATGAAGGAACTCATCTTCAACCCAGGAGGAAAGGGGGATGGATAATCATTTGCTGACGTGTAACCACATAAAAGGAAAAACAAAACGCGGTAACTGCGGGGAAAAATAAGAGAAGAAATTCTTTCTTTTTTCCGTACACCATTCAGATGTAATTTCTTGTTCGTGACAACTTTATTGAATGTCATTCGTTTTATCTTCCTGTAGGAGCTTTAGTTTTATTACACCTAGTATGAAATAAAATAAACATAGTTCCAGTTAGTAGATAGTGGTAAGTTAAAGCTTTTAGGATGAAATTAAGTTATATAATGGAACTAATGCTAGAAGTACTTTGCTAAGTTTCTCTCCAAAGGAAATGTGATTTGATACATATTTGTCAACAATGTCTGAGTCATCTCACGTGATGTGTGACGTGAGTTTATAATATTAGTGTATTTATTATAATTAATATTTGTAAAAACAAAAGTTAAACTTATTGTGAAGGATATCACCATTGAAATCGCTCTTTTATTCCACATATTATCTGTAATATATATAATCTTCAATTCTAACCTAATTATTTACAGATTCATTAATTATATTTAAACTACCTTAGGATTTATTATTTGAGAGGTTGTTTGTAAGAATAGATTGTAGTTTGTAAACTAAAAGCATTCAAATTTAGCAATAAAAATGATTCTTTTCATCATCACATTCTACTACCTTTACAGGATTTTCGCATACATGATAATAACTTTAATGGGGTAGAGATGAAGAGGTAAACACTTTATAGGTAATCTACTCGCATTTGAACTAAAGGAGAGTGGGAAACCATTTAGGAAAATATCACCCGCAGTAGATCCAACTGGAATTCGATCCCCAATCTCCCCGTCATCAGCTGGTCAGTCTACCACGAGAGCGACGCCTTAAACCATTCGACTACTGAAGCGGATCAAATTATTGACGATAAATTAAAATTGTGATTGGTATTAAACATGTTAAGTATTTATAATAAACACTTATTATTTTATAACAATCAATGTGGTAGTTTAAAAAGTGCTGAATAGTACCAATGTCCAGTTTTATTGGCATCAAATATCACTGTAACGATAACATTTACTCCCATAAGTTTCTGTCACTTGTGAAAGTTGAAAAGCAAAGAGCAGCATATAATGTGATGAGTGTATTTTTTTTTAAATTTTAGGTAAAAATTATAGAATATTTTGTATTATCAAATTATTATTATTATTATTATTATTATTATTATTATTATTATTATTATTATTATTATTATTATTATTATTATTATTATTATTAGCACCTCGTCTTATTACCCGTTCGTTTATACTCACAAGTTTTGATTAATACACGTTTTGTCAGAGGTGAAGGAAGGGTTTGTTATTCAGATAAATTTGTGTCGGGATCGAGGATTGATCCCATGACACGTAGCACAGAAGTCTGACACCTTTCCCCTAGACTACCGGGTTATCTTCACTCATAGTTGAAATATGAGTCTGNTTGTCAGAGGTGAAGGAAGGGTTTGGTAATCAGATAAATCTGTGCCGGGACCGAGGATTGAACCCCGGCCGCCAGCATAGAAGTCTGACACCTTACTCCTAGAGCGCCAGGTCACCATTATTATCAAATAAAGTATTTGAAGAAAGATATATATATATATATATTTAATTGAAAACTATTTAACTTGTGCATCTTATCGTGATTAGTGATTACGAATTTAACTTTGTAGGAACATTTACAATTATTTAAGGGCTACTAAACAGGATTTTATTTAAATAGGGTCAATAGTATAAGCTACATCTTGTTTTTAGTCTAAACGTCATTTTCACTAGAGAAATGATTTTTTTTACGCATTTACTTTCTTATGCAAACAAAGTATAGATAAAGTATTGTGATAGCTAAAACCAACATATTAAGCTTTTAACGTCAAGAATATTTATACATTTTAAATTGTTGTCTGTGATAAGTCTATTATTGGGAATGCAATCTATATAGTTCTTGGATCGAAACCATGTACACCATAGCGATTAAATCGTGTTTTTTTAATTTTTAATTTTATATATTCTTATATTCTTATATTCTTTAATTATGAATGTTAGGACATTCAAACTAAGGGGGTTTTACTCAATGTGAAGGTAATATAAGGTAGTGCCAGATTAGGAAAGGCATCTGATTCACTGAACTTGTGACGTCACTCAATACACATGCAAGCGCCTTACATACACAAATCTATATAGAAGACCAACTAAAGTGGCTTAAAATCAGGTAACATTTTGTAGCTAAATAAACCTTTAAAATCCACAACAATGTCCAATAATCGTCATTACTCAACTTATTCAATGAAATATGTATTTGCGGTTGTTTTATTAATAAAATATAACTGCTATGTAATGGGTGACCTAAACAATGACGTAATAAAATTCCTCCAAGGGGCGCTACCTATATTTTCTATTTTAATTGGTTTTATTTATATTGACAAAATATAAAGTCGAGTTTATCGGAGATAGTTCAAATAATTTTTATAGAAGGTAATATTTAACATAATATTAGACCAATATATTTCAAAGGTTCCAAATATAAAATCCATTTATTTTAATATTTACAAACTTCTAGAGCCAAAACTTTTTTTTTCAGCTTTGATATATATATGTGTGTGTGTGTGTGTGTACATTTTAGACAATATACATGAATAAATGCAGCAACAAAGGAATTTTCCCTACTAAAACACAAACATTTATTCTAATATAAATTATAAGAACAATTTTGATAAAAATTCACCAATGTTCAGGTATAGGACAAATAAAATTACAATTGTCAAAACTCCTTCAATATAAAAATATTACAGTCTTTATTTTATCTTTTTTTTATGAAACGCACATTTCTCTAAAGCTTCATTTTTAAAAATAACAATAATTATATGGCATTTATAGGAAATTCTTGCTAAACATATATGAGAAAAGAAAGTGATGTTTTTAATTGGAAGTAGTTTATGGATAAAATCAAGTTTTCCTAACGCAACTTTCACAATGATTTTTCTTTTCTTTATTAGCTATATTTAACTTTTTTCTCATACATTTTGTTAAATAAACTATAACTTATATTTTGACTTCCTCTGTAGTCTAGTGGTAAGAATTTTTGGATACAGATCCTGAGGTACCAGATTCAATCCCCGACGCTTTTAGATTTTCTCTGAATCAGCGGGTCTAGAACTGGGTCAACTCAGCTCATAATTGAGGATCTACTTGAGTTGAGAAGTAGTGTCTTCTGTCTATAAAACTGAGATTAACGGCTAGAGGGATCGTTGTACTGACCATATGACACGCAAATTTTGGCACTATCTTCGTCAGCATGCAGCGGCCGCTCGGTCGATATAGCTCGCTTGTGGGTTGACACCATGGTTTTTTTATTTTTCTAAGCTATATTTTATTTTGGCTTATCCAGGAACCTATTGTTCAGTCTTTTATTCTCTAGTCGTATTACTAAATGAGGAATTATTTATTGTATAACAATGATACATTAAAAATTAATAATATAATACGTATTTATGACATTAAATTGTATTTAGTTAGCTTTACATTTTCTAAACTTAATTCTATATTGAGCTATAGAATCTTGAAATCTTTATAAGTGCTTTTTTTTGTATATGTGTGAACAACGTCTTAGTACCTATCCGGACTATTCGAATTTTTGTACTTGTTTTTATTTTGAGTATTTAACGTACACTTTCTGAACTGACTGAGTGTATCAGCACACGATAATTTCTATGAGCGAGAGCGAAAGAGCCTACCAATTTTGCCGGAAAGGTATTTTCAGATACTTTCCAGGAATCTTTTACAAGCCACAATCGATATGGGACCGGTGGATTTACTTCCCCTCCGAAGGAAGTTGTGCTACAGATTTTTATCGCCCAATAAAAATCCGTCGACCCCGTTCGGATTTGAACCCACATACATCGCGTCCTGAGGCGAGCACTTTAGCCCAAGATCACCGAGATCAACAATTTTTATACTAAAGATAGTAATGAGTAAGGTATAATTTGAAGAAAGTGCACCCACATTCGCTTTGAAATAATGTGAGAAGTTATTTAGTAAAGAAACACCTTAATACATCCGGCCAGGATTCGAACCATTACCTCCCATTCAACGACAAACCAGACCAAATCGAACTTGATATTTTGGACCTCATTTTCATTAGTGTGGCTGTGTCTAACTTTCAGATCCTTAGGCTCGATACGGTGCTAGAGGAAAATGAACAATATAAACTGAAGCTGCCATGTTGAAATCCTCCGACAAATTTAAAAGTCATGCATGGCTAAAAACCTACAGTTAAATTTTCCTAGGAAAGGCCTTATCTGACAGCCAGAAAAGTTATTATACCTACTTTCACGTATTTATAATACGTCGAGTAATGTTATCTGTACATTCACTTCGGTGGCCGCCTGGTCTAACGCGCTACTCTCGCTGTAGGCTAGGCTGCCAACGTCGAGGAGATCGAGGTTCGAATCTCTGGGGTGGATTTTCTCAAATGGTTTTCGCCTCTACCTCCACGCAAACGTGGGTACATTTGCTATAAATATAATCTTCCTACTCTATAAAGCCTTTTATCGTAGTAAGTATAGAAGCGTAGGGTCTATAACCCAAACGGATAGTAAGACGCTGTGCTAAGAAAAAGATTTGCAGATGTCACTTTTGATAGATATTGGGGAGATCAAGGTTAGAGTCTTGGTCGGATGTAGAGTAGTGTGGATGCCCGTTCGTTCCAGCCCTCAGGCTATATTTGTGACGTGTTGTTATTGCTAACAGTTGAGGAATTTGTAAACAT
>CABFVZ010001032.1:0-68998 GCA_902151445.1 Timema monikensis
CTGTCATCCAAGTAAACTGGTGTCGTGAATGTATTTTTTGTAGCATAAATAATTAATCAAACAATATTTATTAACTCTTATTAGACTTAAGTTTCAATATATGTGATGGGTGCAAGGAACCTTATCTTCACTGAGATCAAAATTGACCTATTAATTGATTCTTCTAGAGGATTAAACACTGAGTTTAATTGTGTGTTTATAGTTTATTTTTATCTAACAAAATAACTGAGCCATGATTTTAGAAATCTCAAACTTTTAAACACCCTTTTTTTTTAGAAAACTGCGATTAAATTAGTATATATTAAACTAACAAACAAATATCACTCACAAATTTTAGCATATTATCTAGCGTGTAAAATATGAAATTTAAACAATGTTTAGTTGCTCAGAAAGATACCATGAAGCCTTTCTAAAAACACAATATTTTGACCCAACAAACTTAAATGGGCTCTCCTGAACATTTTTCTCTTGGAAGATAATGTGCCATTCTACGCGCTCCATAACATATTAATCATATCCATACAACTCTGTTATATGTTACACAAAACTCATGTCAACATTCAACAGTTGTTTATATTTATAATTTTTGTTTCAAAGATGTAGATAATATAACAAGGGTTTTACTATCAACTTCTCTCCTTTTTGAATAATGTATCTACAATAAATATAATATTTGTTAAAATCCCCAAATTTATTAAACCTTTCATCAATTAATCTTTTGACGTAAAGCTTATTGCGAAAATATCAAGTCATTTCCAAATAGCTTAAAATTATTTCGTTAAACTTTTATATAGTAATAAAAGTTTAAAAAAACATTGCTGTATTTCTATGATATCTTTCAAATATTATCTAACTAGTTAAATATAAGAAAACTTTCAATAATTTATAAATTTTAGACTTGATTTTATATAATAATTGAATAATGTAAAGATATAGAACAGGAAAAAAAATTACTGTTGAAATACAAAAATAGATACATGAAAATAATTTTTTATATAAACCTTTTTTTTAACAGTCCGATCAAAATAACGATATTCACTTAGCAGCTAGAATAATTATATAAAAAAATGTTTGATACAATAAGTTTCCATTAACTTTTTGTATCTAATAGAGGTCTAGTAATTATTATAAAACTTGTTTAAACATCCTTCTAAGACAAATACTGCAATGCTTAAGCAAATACCAATAAATAGAATGTAAAATGCTGATTGTAAATGGTCTAACGTTAGAACTTTTGGTCTCGGAACAGGTTTGGTCATCACTGAAGTTAGTGGACTGCCAGTAACAAAGTCCTTTCTCAATTTATTTATTATACCTCCTTCCCAAAGTCTTTGAAGTATTGTACTAAATATTGACATGAAGGGTGAGTTTCGGTTTCCCATTTTAATGGCTGCATAACTTGAGAAAATGCAGTCATCCACCACGTGAAGCAAAGGATACTCGTCTTTATAGTATTTTAACAGGTTTGAGAATGCTCTAGCTGGGATTTTATATGAGAGCCTTGTCATATTTCTGTGGTAGGCAATCCAACCAAGGGCAACATCTTCATCCTCTATTATAACTAACTTTCTAACAAATTGTTCAAATATTTTGAGATCTGATTCAAAGTTTTCCCTTACATCGTTGATTTCATCAATAGACAAAAATACAGATATTGGTAAATCTGAGTGTACTACCTCTTCAAATGTTTTGAAATCAGGTAAATATTTCGTAGTGCTCAAGTAGCTTGTTAAACAACCCTGATAAGCGCTATTGATTATTAAATTAAGGACTAGAATACTAATAAGTATCTGCCTTTGGGGGAAAAAATAAGGTTTACATTCTGTTGATCCAAGAATAATAATCCTAAACGTTTCTAAAATTTTGTCTCTAAAAAATTCTTGTTTAGTTTCAAATATATCAATGTAAGAGAGTGATTTCCAAATACCTGCTACACAAAACACTGTAAAAAAATACAATACCCATAAATATGTTGTAAAAATTAAAAATATATTCATATATCTTGGAATTTCTGGAGCCTTTGGTGTAATTATAGTGATGCAAACATCATAATGAGGGTAGGTCATTTGTTCGAATGAGCTTATTAGAATGGGTTCGGAACTTATAACAATATAATTATAAGGGTTAAACTTAAATTCAGTGTTATCATATGGTTTGTAAATTAAAGATGCATTTAATTTAGCTAATATTATATCAAATATATCCTTATCAAGCCCAGTGACATGTTCCTGACCTTCACTATCCACTCTCTTCTTTAAATATAATGACATTGATCTCGTAGTGGCAGGTATATTATATCCATGAGTATCAGAGAGCTTATTTGGAAATATTTTACTAGAGACATTCAAATTTTTATTAGAAATATTAATAATATTCCCAGTAGAAACGAATGGATTGAAAATTATTGTGCGTGTTACCGGGTTAAATCTAATAGATTTATTCATGTTATTAAAATCAAATGAAACTCCATACTGGAATATAACCACTAAGTTGAGTATATTGAAGTTCTCCCAGCAGTCTCGAAACATGTCCGCCATCTTGTCAGTTTCCTCTGTCACAGTTGTGGTGATGACCAGAAGGAAGAAAGCTCGTGGGTTCCAGAATGGAGAGTCCGTCCAGTTGCTATTTACAAAACATTCTCCTCTTGTTTGGTCACTGATAAAGATGAACCCAACACTATTCTCTATGTTATCATGTCGCTTCAAAGCAGAAAATTCTTTATTATCCGAATTATCTTGCAGTGAGAGCACAGAAACATAATTATCACTTTGAACATGTCGTAAAATTTCTGAGGTGGTTTCATCCTTAGAATCTTGATCAGAACTAATCACAAGGAAATAAAAATATCTCTCTAAAAAACCTTGTATGACTATTTCGGTATTTGTTTTCAGTTCTGATAAATTTGTGTCTCTTTCAAAGCTTCTTAATATAGAAGTGTTCACAAAGCCAAACGAATACAATATAATTAATATAAATTTATTATTCAATTTTAATAAACATTTAGGTCTATGTTTAAAGTTTTGAAATTCACTAATTCTATACATGTCTATTGAGAGAAAGCAACTTTAATAGAAAAATTAATACAAATTTATGTTCCTAACTAGTTAGCTTCGGTTTTGCCTGATAAGAAACATGATATGATATATTATATAATATAATAATTATATATTATACTTTGAAAATCACGAAAATAATATTTTTGCTAAAAAAAATGCAATATTATTTGTTAATGTTGTCCAGAGATACGAAAAATTTGAAAAAGTATTTTATCTTTTCAAAATTCCATTTTCGGTAAATAATATATTATATAGTTAAAATCAACTATTGAAAATTACTCAAATTTTTTGTATTCTCTTTGGTCTCTAAATCTAAAATTCATGGCTGACATAACATACGCTCAATCTCGTAATACAACTTTAAATTCAAGAAAGCCACATCTAATCCCTCACATGACGCTCCAAATCCAGCCAAGTTTTTATTTTAAATTTATTTTAATACATAAAAACTATATTTCTTTTGACTAATAGTCATTCATAATAATTTGAAACTCAACAAAATTATAGCTACTTAATTAGCTTATTATTTAAATGTTATTATCAATTAATAGCTTTGTTACCAAAGCATATAAAATGGCTAGTAAATAATTATGATATAAACTTAATCATAAATTAACCATTTCATATTATTTGATTTAGTTACTAATACTATTTTGAATATTATTTACAAAATAACCGATTATTTTTTTCTTGAATCACATTTAGATAAATAATTTTACCACCAGCTATGAATCTTTCTCCGCTACTGAGTCGCAAACATATTTACATACGTTTTATAGGACCAAATGCGTGCGATGGGAAAAACTAATCATGAATAATAAACTATTGTGAATAATGTATTATTAATTTCATCTGATGAATTCTTTGATAAGTTTTAGCGTGTCTGCCTAATGAAATCTGGATCCTTGGCTCGTTTCAAGGTTCATCCAAAAAATATATATTTGATTAAATTGGGGTTTCAAATTTCACAGTGATGAATTAATGGCCAAAGGGGCTAGTTGTTGTGTCTATTCTATATTTGAGACAGGTTATAGGCCGTGATCTGATAGCTTAAGTCTGTTCAGAAAGCGAACGTTAAATACCGATTAAAAAATGTGATTTAGAAGATAAAAATACATATTTTTAATTATTTTTATGCACGCTCTTATAAAAATTCAAGCAAAAATGATTTAAGTAAAATGTACAGTCAAAGTACAAAATAATATGTTTTTCAAATTTTAAATTTAATTCCTCCTAAGAGAGATTATTGCTATCGTCAGAAATAAATGAACTCAATATTTTAATAGATATTGAAGTTTTATTCCCTCTGTAAACTTGATAATTGTTATTACGCTTTATAATCTTACTGTGTGTCCAACTGCTCATAGGTCTACAGCCAAAACCATTTTATCGGTCGGGCTGAAATTTGTTTTCAAGGATTTTCATAAAATTTTTCCCTTTAAAAATAAATGATTTTGAGCCATTCCTAAAATTATTGGAAATTTTCTTTTGGGTTAAAAGAGAATATATCTAATTCCTAAAATTTTTTCTGGAAAATGATAAAATGATATTTTCCTAAAGCGAATGACTAAAAATTTTAATTGTTATATTTTTTTGTCACTCTCAATGGTCTTGGGGTAGAGTGTTCGCCTCAGTACCCGGTGTTATTGGGCTAAGACAAGCTGGTATTGAAGGATTTTTTTTTTTAACTATAAAAATCCCTATCACAACTTCCTTCGGAGTGGAATTAAAGCCGTAGGTCCCCAGTAAATTGTGGCATGTAGAAGATTCCTGGAAGGTATGTGAAAATACCTTTGCCTGCAAAATTGGTATGTCTTACTCTCTCATTCATAGGGATTATCGTGTGCTGATATAGTCAATCTTTTCATAACGTGCACGTTAATTATCTCAAATGAATTGAATAATTATCTTTGCCAGTTATTTGCCAAACATTTTAGATAAAAATGTCAAATTGCAAAGCTGTGAGATAATTCAAGTTAAAATACTTTTAAAAATAAATATTTTTTATAAAACTAATAGTTTTCGAGTAATACAATTAAATTTTTTAAACTAATAAAAAATACATCTCCTTAATATTTAAAAAAAATTGAAATTTGGCAATCCAGTAAAAAGAAGACATAACAAATATAAATAGTTTTATATCTAAAATTTGTATATCGGTTCTTGAAACTGGATCAGTCTCAATATTTCCAAAGAGAAATAAAAATGAGTTGCAACTAAGACAATTATTTAAAAAATTCTTTCATTTATAAATCTTTAATTGAGAAAAACCAAATTAGGGTGGTCTCTCGAAATTTACTAAATTATTTGAATGAATGTTGATGTATAAATTTGTAATTTTGTATAGGAAAGGATAAAAAAAACACCAAAATATAGGAACACAAAATCCAAAGTCTATCGAAATCTATGTTAATTAGCGTTGTTATTATATATAAGTATTTAAAAATTATGAAAAAAGAATAAATTCTAGCTAATGAACATAAAAAATACATTTACTATCATCAGGAAAGATCTTCCCTTTGTATTAATTATGTAAATTTTAGTTACCCCTTTCACAGATCTAAATAATAAAAATATTGTTAGCTATTTTCGTAAAAATTGTTTATAAAAAAATCTAGAAAAATTATTTTACCTACAAAGTTGTTATAATTTTAAAGGATTTGGTGTTTCGTGTATGAAACGTAAGATAATCCTCTCTCTCTATATATAATGTATATATAATATATATATCATATATATATAATATATATAATGTATATAATATATAATGTATATATAGTATATATAATGTATATATAATATATATAATGTATATATAATATATATAATGTATATATAATATATATAATGTATATATAATATATATAATGTATATATATAATATATTTATAATATATATATATATATTATATATATAATATATATAATGTATATATATAATATATATAATGTATATATATATAATATATATAATATATATAATGTATATATAATTTATATATAATATATATAATGTATATATAATATATAATGTATATATAATATAAAATTTATATATAAAATATATAATGTATATATAATATAAAATTTATATATAAAATATATAATATATATAATATAAAATCTATATATAATATATATAATGTATATATAATATATATAATGTATATATAATATATATAATATATAATGTATATATAAAATATATAATATATAATGTATATATAAAATATATAATATATAATGTATATATAAAATATATAATATATAATGTATATATATTATAATATATAATATGTATATTTTATATTATAATATATAATGTATACATAAAATATATATATATATAAAAGTTGTACACTTGTGTAAGATACCATAAAAATCACTAAACGAATTCAATAGGATATTATACCATATTGTTGAATAGTAATTAATTACTTATTTATTTATTTAAATACTATATATAATTTGAAACTTGAAAGCTCATTGTTGCACTAAGCAAAATTACGCTACTTCTTATTCCTATCTTAGTCTTGTCCTATACAGTCCAACCAATTACACCCTATCCCTTTCTTGAACGAGTTCTATTCATTCCATCTCTTTACAACCTTTCTCTTTCTTAAGCTATTTCTATCCAGTCTACCTAATTACAACTGATTCCTCTCTAGAACTAGTTCTATCCATTCCACCTAACTACACACTCTCTCTCTTTCCAGTCCATCCTAAAGTTATCCTCCCATCTGCATCTAGTCTTTCCGATGGTCTTTTTCCATTGGGTTTGCCAGTCAATACCTTGAACACGAGTCTATATATTGCCATTACTTGTCTATGTCATGCCTAGAGTAGTCTACGAGTCTTTATTTCTCTAACAATATTTTTGAGGATTTCAGAATATGTAAAACATCATTATGTAGCCTCCTCTACTCCCTAGTAACCTCATCCTTTATGTACCAAATATATTCCTAAGCACATTGTTTTCGATATTTTTTTTCGGTGTGTAAACTAAGAGACCACGCTTCACCCACAAAAACAAACTGCAAGCTTTTCAATCACCATAACTTTCATCTCTTTCGGGTTATAAGTTGGTAAAATTATTGTTTGTCTAAATTAAAATCAATATTTTCAGGGGCTACATTGACACATGGTACGTATTAATTAATATACGCATGTACAGGCACATCAATCAGATTAATATTTTATATATGAAAAATAAATCAATCTGATAAGATTAATTACTATGTTTAATGTTTTCCAACCCACCTCTGTGGCGTAGTTAACTAACACGTCAGTCGTGATGAGCTACTCCACCGACGACGGGGAGATTAAGGTTCGAATCTCGGTCGGGTGAACTGGGGGTTGTTTCCCTAAATGTTTTTACACTCTACCTCCACGTAAATATGGGTTCACTTCCTCTAAATTCAACCTTCCAAATTCCTAATCCATTAGCGTAATTAGTACATAAAGGGGTGACCTGGCGGTTTAGGGGTAAGGTGTCAGACTTCTGTGCTGGCGGCCGGGGTTCAATCCTCGGTCCCGGCACAGATTCATCTGATTACCAAACCCTTCCTTCACCTCTGACAAGACATCTTGTGAATGTGGGGAATGCCAGGCCTCCACCGTGGTTCGGATTCCACGTTAAACTGTAGGTCCTCCATTTCATCTCACAATCACCCTACCATTACACATTAGCGTAAGTGCGTACAAACCGAACGGGTAGTAAGACGCGGTGCTAATAATAATAATAGTACTTAAAGAACTATTAGGACAAGAGCACTTCCTAGCCTCGCTATAACAGCCCGGGAATTAATCGTGTAAGTCACCCTGATAGACTGTATATTTAAATTTTACTGATGAAGTCTCTATTCCACTTCTACATACACAGAACGCATACATTTTAGACCTAATATTTTCCCGTAAATAGATTCAATTTTAAGTTTTCTTCTCTATGGTCCCACTGGCATTTACAATTTACATACTTTCAGAAAGATTTAAAAAAAAACATTTTTCTAAGCTGTAAATGTGAGATTTTTTTTAAACACGAAAAAACTTTAGAAACCTATTCACGTTACAATTACATAATATTTAAAGCTACACGATAAATATGTTAAATACCTATTCAAGTATTTTTTTCATTAACAAGACTGAATATCTCGTTGAGTAAACGTGAAGTACATAAACACAGTAAATTCTCTCTTTAATTTTGTGCTGCGTGACAGGTAATAATACACAAATACTCGAAACTGTGTATAGTATTATTATTATCATTATCATTGTCATTATCATCATTATTATTATTATTAGCACCGCGTCTTACTACCCGTTCGGGTTATACGCACTTACGCTAATGTGTAATGGTAGTGTGATTGTGAGATGAAATGGAGGGCCTACAGTTTAACGTGAGATCCGAACCACGGTGGAGGCCTGTCATTCCCCACATTTACAATTTGTGATTAATACACGTCTTGTCAGAGGTGGAGGAAAGGTTTGTCAATCGGACCCCAGCACAGAAGTCTGACACCTTACCTCTAGACCACCAGGTCGTCTCCGTGTATAGTAGGCTTTATCATTCAAATCGTTAAAAGCGCACTTTCAACTATGCAACGAGACACCCAACAAACTAAATAAAACAGGGGTATTTAACCCATGACCCACCAGCCACTTGCAGCCCACGATGATATTTTTTGCAACCCGCCGGCTCATGAAAAATATAAAATTATTTCAAGATAACAAAATTGACAAAAATACATGTATCATATTTTACATAATCAACTAGTAAAATAAATACGTTATTTTACAAAATATTTTTACTTTTTACAAAGATTAAGTTTTTATACAAATGTAGGCCTACTTTGAACCAGTAAATGACAGTTCTAATATATAAGACAAGTTGCGCTACCTCATACTAGAAACAACATAAAACATACCTCACGAGAAATCCGAAATTTCACCTGTCGGAGACAGACCCAACTAAATCCTAGTGTGGGTATAAGTGTATAAGAATGATCTGATACGAGTATTTTAATGTTTTTTCAATCCTAATATTTGGTACAGTATTGCGGCTTGCGAGCCAACAAGAGACAGAAATGTTGACTCTTTGACATAAAAAGTTTGTAGACCCCTTGGTTGAAACATAGGTTGAAGCTAATAAATAATATCAAAGTTTATTTTTTCCATCGCTATTACTAATTTAGGGTTGTGGCCATAGCACCTGTTTAGAGACCCATCCAGTTAACACAACATACAAAAATTGTTGATCGTCCTGTAACAATATTTCTAAATAACAAACTTACAGTATTAATCATTAGAAAACGCATTAAATTCACAGCGAACAGGACCAAAATACACTGCAACCTGCGTTACATTGTCCTAAAGTGACTTCACTCTTACGAAGATATATCGGTCGTGTGTATGTGTGTGCACGCACGTGCACGCGTGTATTCGTGCGTTTCAGAGTGACTGTAATAGGTTTCTGGGGAATTAAGGAATTTTTTTTATAAAAAACTAATACTATTTGGGTCATTCTGTGCCCGGACTAGGAGGTAGCTTTTAAACCATTTCCTTTCCCTGATGCATTTCTCTTTGTCTTTTGGGTAAGGGTTAATTTTTAAAACGTGTCCTTCCTCTGTGACACGTCCCATTTTGTTTAGGTTAGGGCCTTAAAGGGTAAATATAAAACAAACTCCTTTTCACTGGCAATTGATTCCTGTCTCTCTCTCTTTATGCAAATTTTTCTTGAATTCCAAACATTTTCTCGCCATTCAAAAACTAATATGACATAAGATAAAACTCACCGCATTCCTGTACAGTCTCATCCTCTCCTCCCAGACAATCCGGGACCCCGTTACATCTCGAGGTTGCTGGTACACACGTGTCCTCGTCACACTTGAACACGTGTCCTTGGAGTGTGCTGGAGTTACAAGGCACCAGCTGACTGGTCACGTGCACGGCATCACCCGAGTCTGAAACAGACACCTTTTTTATATATATAATCTCAACAACCATTTTTACCTTCTCATGTAGAAAAAGTATTTTAATCGTGAACACTCTTTTCCTTGAAATTATCATTAACTACTCTTTAACTATCTTCTCATGTAAAGAAAGTATTGTAATCAATAATATTTGCTGACTCAAATTTATTCTTAATTAATATTTTTCTACCTCCCCATGTAACGAAAGTATTTTAATCGTTAATTTTTTTAAATTAATATGTATTAATTTTTAATTACTTTCTCATGTAAAGACAGTAGACCTATTGAAATAATGAATATTTTATTTCTTGAATTTATTCTAAATTCTATTTTTTTTACCCTCTCATGTAGAAAAATTAATGTAATCGTGAATATTTATTACCTTGAAATTATGGTTAATCTTGACATTCCCCCAAAAAGGGGTCCTAAAATTGTACTGGCCTCCACGACTGTCTGCTCCTTACTGTTACTGGGACCAAAGCAAAAATAATTTAATGAATTTTGTTCAAATTCTATCTTTAGATTTTATAAGGCCATGCCTCTTATTTTAATCCTCAAATTAAAGGTACCTTACTGCTAGCGGATTTTAGAAAATTATGACCCGTTCTTGCTATGTAATTGGAATGAGGAAGGAAATTTTTTGAGTGACTTGTTTCCTCATTAATTGATATCAGTGGTTTTGGAGTAAAGTGCCCGCCGCAGGACCCAAGGTTCGTGGGTTAAAACCCAGCCAAAGTATACGGATTTTTTTTTTTTTTTTTTTNGCGATAAACATCCCTACCACATCTTTTTAGAAGGGAAAGTAAAGCCGTAGGTCCAATATCAATTGTGGCATGTAAAACAACCCCTGGAAGGTATGGTAAAATACCAGCAAAAGTGGTAAGCCCTTTCAATCTCTCTCTCATTAAATTCAGTGTGTAAGGTAATGGGGTAAGAGCCACACTTCCCGAACTCCCTAGTACATGGGATTTCTACCAGATGGTGTGGGCAGAACTAACCAGCTGAAAGGCTGAGTGCGTGCCAAACTCCATATGGATAGAAATATCATCAAATCGACCTTCTAGTGTTGACTTAAGAACAATAAAATACCCTCTTTGGCGATCATCCAACTGATAAAATAAATTAGTTGTATATCTAAATGTATATATTGACTTTGATACAGTCATCAAGGGCAACTTTAAGAATATGGATAGTGAATAGTATATTTACTATGGGTAAAGTTGAGTTCCAAATTGGGGATGATTAATGAGTACAATTTTACGTCTATGAATTTTGAATTAAGTATAATATTGGGTTTAATATTATATTTTTAGCACCGTGTCTGATTATACGTTCAGGCTAAATGCTTGTGCACTAATTAATATAATGGTTTCTAAGGTAAAGGAAGGTTATATTAACAAGAAGTGTACCCGCATTTGCGTGGAGGGAAAGTGGAAGAACGTTTTGAAAAAGCTATCCTCAGTACACCCAGCCGAGATTCGAACCTCATTCACACCGTCATTGACGGTCTAGTCGACTACAAGAATCGCGCGTTATAGACCATGCGGCCACCGAAGCGGGTTTGGGTTCAAATAAAAGGGTGAGTTCTATCTTAGGTACAATCAGTAGGGGCAATGCTACCTCTATGTACTTTTATTCATGGTCAAAATTGGGATTAAAATAAAGGGCGCTGGGGCTTCCTGATTTGGGATAGTCAGTGAGCGTAACGTTACGTCTATGGATTTTGAATCGTGCCTTGAAATTGGTTTGAGGTGAGGGGTGTTCTTTGATGAGCTTTAGTCAAACACAATGATGAGCCGGACCGGCGCTTCCGCCGTCTGACGTCATAACTCTCTCTCTATCCCCCCCTACCACCCTCGATTTAATATCCTCCCCTTCAAGGAATTCCACAACTTCAATATGACCACCACAACGCCTCTTTGCGTTTGACAGCATGCTTCCGACTACACCCCGTCACTTTCTGTCCCCTCTACCCCCTAACCGCTCATCACCTGATCCCTAGCTGTTCCTAACCCTTTTATTACCTTCCCCTCTCCTGCCTAAAGGCAGCCTACATGATATACGCTTCGATATTAATCAACAAAGAGGAATCTTTTGAACTGTTATGTACAGACCTCAACCAGAAAATCGTGAGAGATAGTGTGATTTAAACATTTCAGTGGACGATCATTTTACTCTCAAATATCAATCATTTTTATATAACATACGTTTGGATGGAATAAAACGTGACTTAAAATTTTAACCATTCTGACCATTTTTGTAAAAAAAAACATTTTGTGCCAAGAATATTATGAAGAATATTTCTCCAGCAAGACCGTTTAGTTTAATTTTTTACATATAGTAATTTCAATATTTTTTTTAGCACCGCTTCTTTCTACCTGTTCAGGTTGTACGCCTATGTACTAATTATACTAATGGGTTATTGCACCGGCATTTGAGTGGAGGAGAGTGAAAAACCATTTAGATAAAATCACCTTCAGTGCACACCGACCGGGATTGAGCCCCGATCTCCCCCTCTTCTGCAGTCTAGCCCAACACGGGATTAGCGCGTTAAACCACACAGCCACCGAAACAGATTTTAATAGTTCTTTAATATCTGTTATAAGCATGTTGTCCTTTAAACAATAAACATTTTAAATAAAAAAGACAAAGTCATGGTTGAATTCTGAAATGTACATAAAATATATTCACGATTTGCTAATTAACTATCTAGCTATCTTGCCATTGGCAAGCTGAGTTTGGAACAAAAGGAGGAAACTAATGAAATGCTACAGATGGAGCATCATTCTGCATGGAGCAGATACTTGAACTCTCAGGAAGATGGAAAATAAATACTTTGAGAGCTTTGATATGTGATGCTGGGGAAGACTAGAGAAGATCAGATGGACAGATAGGGTGACAAATGAAGAAGGTCTAGGAAGAGTGGGTGTAAAGAGAACCATTTCGGATGTGATTCTTCGTTACAAAGCGAACTGGATTTGACATATCCTTGGGAGGATCTGTCTTCTTCACGACGTCATGGAAGACAGAGTTAAGGGAAAGATGAGCTTAGGAAGGAGGAGGATTCAAATATTAGATGACTTGAAGGAAAGAAGATAATTCTGGGAACTAAAGGAGAAAGAAAATAACTAATGGTATTGGTGATCTAAGTTCACTGACAAAAGTACTGGAACTTTTGTTAGACAGAACACATAATATAATAATAATTATTATTAATATTTATTATTATATTATAATAATAAACAACTCAAAAAATTATAACAGTATGAAAGTAAGGTCACCTTTCAACCCTATTTTGAGACTGCTCTGTAAAATTACTAGCTTGACACCCAACCAACCACCTTCAAATATATTTTTCAAACTATCCTCCTATTGAAATATTGTGGCCAGGTTCAGAGTTAGACTTAGTACGCCTCAAGGGTGGTGATTTACTAAATACAAGACGACACCTACCTAGACCAGAATGCAATGTGCAAGTTTATTATGCGAAACCGGTCCATTACATTTGAGTTAAGGTAGGTATCGTCTTATATTTAGTAAAGTACCACCCTTTAGACGTACTAAATTTGACTATGAAACTGGCCCTTGGTCTATCAATGTGTCTCGTATCTTCAATTTTTCCAACTAAAATTGTATTACTGTTAAAATTACTAAGTAGAAAATTATAGTCTACTAAACAAGATTTAATTTGTTTTGGCAAGTAAATGTATAAATGTCAAATCAGTCAAGTACAACTCATTACACCCTATCTCTTTAAGGTCCATTCTAATGCTATCTTCCCATTTGTGGTTAGGTCTTCCCAATTCCCAATAGTATATTCCCGTTTTGTTTGACAGTCTATACCATGAACAAAGTTATAGAATCACCCATTCGCACTGCACGCCCTGCACATCGTAATCTACGAAATTTGACTACCCTGCCAATGCCTGGTTACGAGTAAATAGAATGTATCTCATCATTATGTAAGCTCACCCTCTCTCCATCACCTTCATTTCTCTTTGAAACAAATATTTTCCACTTACTTAAATATTTATAGGATGCAATTTTTTAATCTTCTTTTTTTTATATAGAAATTCAGAATAATTTTTTTATAAATGTCACAAAAATCCTTTCAAATAATGTGTTTCATGTCTACGTGATTTTTGTTGTACAATTTAAGTAATTATGAAGACTAAAAATAACTAATTCAACCACTCAAAGTTCTTATGAGCATGTGAAAGAATTTCTCCTAAAATTACTAACATATTGGGCGAAATTCTTTAAAAATATTTGCCATCCCATGGCCTAAGGCATCATTCACACATTAGGCCGGAAAGTCTGGGACAGGGATGTTAGAACAAGAAAAATGTAAACACATCACAACGTTTGACGTTTACACAAAAAGATGGAAGCATTCCTTGTATTTCGATAAAGTTTTAAATGACACGAATAAATAAGTCACGATGACACCCTGCTCATTGAGTCAACTTTATTTAATTTACCAATTTCTAAAGATGTCCTTGTCCATTCAACCAATCCCTTACTCTCACCCCCCCCCCCCNNNCCCCCCCCCCTCTCCCGCACCCACCACAAACCATTAAACTATGAAGTAGCTGGATGATAGCTTCTCATTACTTCCAAAACCACACTTAACGTTGACCTTGCTCTAATTGTAACTAATTAGCACCTGCACCAGGGACTGACTGTAATGAGAAGGTCGACGTTTATTGGACCACCAAAGAATGTCGCTCTGTTTGGTGCTAATTGACCCATTCATTCTCCTTCCAACCTTTCTATGTTACCTTAGACAACTATTCAACCATAGTTGGCGACTAATGTAAGCTATTCAGACTGAGCCTCTAAAGTGTTCTATTCAACGGAAGTGTATAAAGCTCCAATGGAATCTAGAACCCTTTCTGAAAACACCGTTAAAGTTTATTTGCCAGGATGAAGTGGGTTAGGGACAATGATACTATTTTTATTAGTTGGTGCAGGGTTAGGTTATGTTGTAGTGCACAGTGTAAGTGTAGGTGTAATGAAGCGGGAAACAAAACGGTCTTTATTGTAGAGTAGGGTTGACGAACCATCTATCCGCTATCCAGCGGCCAATCCAGAGCGAAATAAAGAGAAAGGAAATAATAATAATATTTAGCATCGCGTCTTACTACCCGTTCGGGTTATACGCTTTAAGTACTAACTACGCAAATGTATTAGGAATTGGGAAGGTTGAATTAGAGGAAGTGAACCCGCGTTTGCGTGGAGGGAGAGTGGAAAATCATTTAGGAAAAACCACCCCAGTTCACCCGACCGAGATTCGAACCATGATCTCCCCGTCCTCAGAAGTTAAGCTCAACACGACAAGCGTGTTAGCCAACTACGCCACCGAGGCGGGTGAGAAAGGAAAGAGCCATTGATTATTCTGTGAGGAAAAAAAAAGAAACTGTGATAGATGATGGATACGGTATGTTTGGATTTTTCCACAAGTGGAAATAAAAAAACATTAAGGGGTTAGTGCTGGTACCACGATAAACTTAACGTTCACTTAACTTTTACGTAACGATAACATAATGTAAATAAACTTGTACTCAGGGTCCACGTAATGTAACGTAGCAGCTTGAGCAAAATACAAAAAATGGCTTTGGACTGCTTGAAAATAAATTGTTCACTGAAATGAAACTCAAGCATTTAAAACCAATTATCCTGCAATTACTTGTAATAGAACCTTTACTGGATGTATGGAATAAGGTGTAACAAGAGGCTTTTAAAGATGGCGAGACAAGGGGGAGAAAAACTGTACCGAAGAAGTCGTTACTGTTTCGGTGGCCGCATGGTCTAGCGTGCCACTCTCGCAGGAGAATAGACTGCCAAGCTACGCTTGAACCAGAGAAATTGGATCTAGTTTGGTAAGATTTTCATTTAAAAATTTTAATTTTTTTTACTTTTTTCGCGACCCTCTCTTTCTCGGAAAAAGGTGGTGTTGTGCTCGTTAAAAAAAAATTGAATTCGAAATTTTGGTGAATATCAGCGTTTCATTACCCACTGAACACAAAAAGAGTTTATTGACATGCTGTCTGTCTGTGCCTCTGTATCTCGGCATGAAGCTGAAATTTTTTTATCGATCAGCTTTGTCATTAAAAACAAAATGGTGCATTTAAATTTTCAAGTAAAATGACTTGGAAAGTACTTTTACATGAGCGGATATCTACAATTTAGATCATATTTCCACAACCAGCCCCGTGATTTAGTGGTCAGTGCACCTGGTTATGAGATTAGAGGTTAATAATTGCACAATCCTAGGTTTGACTTTTTGGAGATGGCGAAAGCCCGAAATTGAATAGAACTTCGGGCGTTGGTCATTTTAAAACGTCAAATCCTAGGATTGAGAAGAAAATTCATCCATTAGCCATTTAAGAGTTTGTGCCTAACATATATATATATATGAGATATATTTCCGTTTAATTCTTTTCCTTGGCACAAACTAACAACCTTCTTAGGAAGCCTATTGAGAACAATTGTGATAGACCATTCACCCATTGAAGCAAGTTTACGACACAATCAGTATTTGGCATCTATTACATTTAAAAGGTGTACTTTAATAATAATCAGACGTAGTATTAGTTTATATCACCACATCTTAATAATTGTTTAGGCTATACGCATATATATGATAACTATTCTAAGGGGGTAGGTATGAGGTAGAGGTAGCTGTATTTGCTTGAAAGTAGAGTGGGAAGCCATTTAGCGAAAACAATCTTAAGTAGATCCAGCCAGGATTCAAACACCGGTCTTTCTATCATCAACAGGCCAGTTTAAAATGAGCCTTTGACCAGGTATGGCGAAACTTTTCAGACCAATGTTCCACTTGAGTACTATCAGAATTGTGTACTAATTTGGTGTTCCACATCTTATTTAGATTTTTTACGAGTATTTAAAAATAAAAACTTGTTTACTATGCCTTTTATGAAATGTTTTGAATACATCAGATCAAATTGTAAGTATTTTCATAACCCCTAAATATAACAAAGGAAAAAGTATCATTTTGTCAAAGTGAATGTCTTAGAAAGTATTAAAATCAAAAACTTAAATGAAATCCTTGAAAGTAACACGTTTAGTGCTGTAAAAAAATGAACTTCCAAAACGTATACGACTTTGGTAAAAGCTGTATTTTATGTTTAATTTTTCTATGTTGACGTTCCTCTTATACCATGGTCTGAGGAAGGGATGGCACACCTATGGCATACATGCCACCAAGTAGCACATGTGTAATAGATTTGTCATCCCTTCCATAGACCATGCCATAGAATGTATGCCATAGGTGTGCCATCCCTTCCTTCAACAGTTTGGCCTACTGGATTGGGTTTAGGCCTAATATTAGTTGAGATTTTGTGTTGAGTGAGAGATTTTTCAGTTCCCGTCTACCCCTCCTTGAATATAATACTAGTCTTAAAGCTATTTTAGTGGTAGACACAGTTCCCTCTTAATTAAGATAGGCCAAGACAAACAAAAGTGAAGCATTAATTACTCAAAGTGAAAAACTTTAGCCAAGCTTAGAGGCAGGATGTAGGATATAGCGTGTGTACATAGACAAAGTATTCTTTCTCTATAGTGTGCATTAGGCTAATTATTTATCTCCTTCCTGGTCCCACTATATTCCCATAAATCACAGATCTGATAGAAGATAGCTAATACAAAAGTAATAATTAATTAGGCGTAGCTATAAGTCTAATGTTTATTTAGCTACCCATTACACACCTCGGTGAAGTTATTGGAAGAAAAGGTATTATATAAACGCACCAATCCTGGATGAATTAAGGTATAATTTCCATGGGAAGAACCATATATGATATATTTTTTTGCACTACGTCTTATTACTCATTCGGGTTATACGCTTATATATTACGCTAGTGATTTTAGGTGTTAGGAAGGCTATATTTAAAGGAAGTGTAACCATATTTGCGTGGAGGGAGAGAGAAAAACCAACCTTATTACATTCTACTGAAATATGAACCACGAGTTTCCCGTAATTGGCAGTCTAGTCTACTGCGAGAGTAGTGCGTTAGACCACGCGGCCACCCAAACAAATAATTAATTGTTAATAATAATAATAATAATATTTAGCACCGCGTCTTACTACCCGTTCGGGTTATACGCTTTAAGTACTGATTACGCTAGTGGATTAGGAAGTGGGGAGGTTGAATTAGAGGAAGTGAACCCGCATTATCATGGAGGGAGAGTGGAAAACCATTTAGGAAAAACCACCCTCAGTTCACCCGACTGAGATTCGAACCTCGATCTCCCCGTCCTCAGCAGTCGAACTCAACACGACAAGCACGTTAGCCAACTACGCCACCTAGGCGGGTAATTAATTGTTATCTATTTAAAGTAACTAAATCTAATTTCACTTATGCATACGCCATGTCATGTGATCTGAAAATATCACTTTTGATAGATATTAACAATACATATAAAAAACTATGTTATCCATGCTGACTGCAAAAAAACTATATAAGTGATGAAGGCAGTTTGGAAATACGCCATTTGAATTTTTATCAAGCTTTCATTTGCTGTTACATTAGTGAAAAACTATAGGAAGAGGGAAAACGCACATCATGCATTAATAAGTGATATTTGGAATTAACTTACTTTTTGGACTTGACGTTAAGTACTCGCCTCAGGAACCAATTTTCGTGGGTTCAAACCCAACTAGGATGAACAGGTTTTTTTAGTAATAAAAATCCTTAGTACAACTACCTTAGGAGGGGAAGTAAAGCCTTCGGTCCCATGTCGATTGTGTTATATAAAATAACCCTGGAAGGTATGTGAAGTTAACCTTACCGGCAAAATTGGTTCGCTCTTTCGCTGTCACTCTTATAAATTTTAGTGTGTTGCTATCAACAGTCTGTTCAGAAAGTGTAAATTAAATAACTCAAATAAAGCAAATAAATAAACATGTATTTCCACTAGTGATATGTCATGACGAGAATTTTTGAGAGTTTATGCCCGTAATGAAAGTAATTTTAGGGAAAACTCTTTCGCATGCTCATAAGAACTTTGAGTGGTTGCATTAGTTATTTTAGTCTTCATAGTTATTTATATTGTACCACAACAATCACGTAGACATGAAACACATTATTTGAAAGAGTTTTTGTGACATTTTCAAAAATTACATCCTATTAATATTTAAGTAAGTGGAAAGTATTTGGTCTAAAGAGAAATGAAGGTGATGGAGAGAGGATGAGCTTACATAATGATGAGGTACATTATTTTTACTCGTAACCAGGCACTAGAAGGGTAGTCAAATTTCGTAGATTACGATGTGCAGGGCGTGCGGTGCGAATGGGAGATTCTATAACTTTGTTCATGGTAATGACTGGCAAATACAACGGGAATAGGCAATTGGGAATTGGGAAGACCTAACCACAAATGGGAAGTTAACATTAGAATGAACCTGAAAGAGATAGGGTGTAATGAGTTTTACTTGACTGATTTGACATTTATACATTTATTTGCCAATGGAAATTGCTCAGACTGTAATTGTTTTAAATTCTACCTCCCTTATCCCCCATTTGACCAACTATACCTACTATTTTTTACATCTAGAGAGAAGAGTGTGCCATGTTTTTAATCAAGTCCAATTTCCCTGAAGTTTTTCTTAGATCCATTACTGTTTCCAGCCTGTGTTCTTGGTTGTTTTTTATTCAAGCCAGATATTTTCTTCTGCCGACTGGTTAGGCTTTTCATAGCTTCCTATGCCTTATAATCAAGACTAGGACAGGGCCAACATCCAGCCCCCTGCCATTAATGTATAATGGTAAACCCACATTTCACCAATTATACATATTTCATCCATGCCGGGAATCAAACCCAGGACCCTTAACTTAATAGAGAAACATGCTACCGACTGAGCTGAGGTGTTTGATACTTCCATTGAAGTGCGTAAATATAATAAATTAATAATTTCATCTACTTAAGTTTCTGTTCCAAACAACATAAATGTTTATATTTTCTGAAATATTATTTAACGATGTTAAATTTTTACAGGAGAGTGTTCATTTCCATTATATGTCTGAATTTTATTTTCAGTATTATCAATACGATGGTAGAAATAATTAGGGTTAGTTTGGTTTAGGGCCACATAAAATGGCAGGATAATTCATTATCTGGTGGTTGAAAAATTTTACGGATACAATAATGTATTATATAATAAAGTAAAAGAGCCTTAGCCACAATCAAAAATATATATCATCTAGGGTACTGCTTTGTTTTAGATTAAAAAAATGTTTTTGTTTTTTTTTGCAAAACCATTAGTTAATTTTTACTTATTCTTGACCCCTTAAAGAAAGGAAGTGTTGTGATCGTTAAAAAATAATATATTTGTAGATTTTGTTGAATGTCGTCGTTTCTTGACCTCTGGACTCAAAAAATGTGGTTTTAACGATGCCATTTGTTTGTCTGCCTGTCTGGCTGTCTGTGGTGCCTGACTAAAGCTGCACCTATCTACTGATTGGGCTAAAACCTGCTATCTTAGGTCTATTTAAGGTCTGCCAAAGGTTTTTTTTGTATTATTCATCTAACTATATAATTAAATGTAGTTAACTTAAAAGTGGAAAAATAGAATTAAACTATTTTCTCGAAATAGGCTTTAACGATTTTGATTAAAGTGGGTATATCAGCACTGTCTTATATTTTAAAACAAAATGGCACACTTCATCATTCCATAACATTTATTTTAAGCGTAAATTTCTAATTTTTATCATATCCCTGAAACTCATATATATATGAAATAAATTATATTTTTATTCTATACACAACTTTGAGATATAACACTTTTATAATAAATATATTTTAATAGCACCATTAGTCTCCGATCTATAAGGAAATAAATGAATAGCGCGTTGATTGTTTTTCTCTTTGCTTGATATGTTCCTGTAACATTATGTATTATATTAGCCTATTTATTCTATTCGGTTGAATATGATTCTCTTTTTTCCATGCTTCTGCAACAACATCTTACGAGTTTTAAGTAAATGTCTCAATATTTAGGCAAAGTAGAGAGCTAGTCTGTTCGGTGTATCGTACCATTTATCTATAAGTCTTAACTGTATATAATGATAAAAAATAAAGTGTTAACTTTGGCAAAAAAAAAAAAACAGAGTAATTTTCGCAATTCACATTAAGGCGCTCATTTGATTTATGGTCCTTGGCGTTCTAGTTTCTGTAAATAGAAACTTAACAAGCGCTTCGTTACCATTCGTGATTCGTTTATGAAAATTACTTTCTAGCACGCAATTTGGGGCTGCAAACCAAAGAGCTTTAAATGAATGCGAGCCCGATTGTAAACGATTGAGGAGTGAAGAGCTAAAAGTATATTTAATAGCATTCTAAAAACAGTAAACGAAATGTCTGAAAGAAGAATTTTTTTTTTAAACTAAAGCTTTTCCAATGTGCCGCTATAATTATTTTTTTCATTTATCTGAGGTATTTAACGTCTGCATTATGAATCCACCTAATATATCAGCACACGACTTATAAACTAACTTAAATTTAGAACAGACACAAAAATCAGACCCCCGACCGTTAATTCATCATGGTGAAAGATGAAACCAACATTTCACCAATGATAAATTTTTCGTCCAAGCCAGGAATCGAACCCAGAAGCCTTAGCTCAGCATATGTACACGCTACCAACTGAGCTAAGGTGTCAGAAGGCCAAAAAGAGATAAAATATGCTCTAATGACTTTGATTAAATTTTGTATCTAGATACTGTTTAACATTATAAATAAGATGGCAATTTTCATTTTTCAATGACAACGACGTGGATTACGTACAGTACATTAGTAGACATTTCAAATTTTGATCAAATCTCCGTAACTATTTGAGATAATAGATAATTATCAGAGTAAATATGTAGTACTATTGAACATAAAATAATTTTGTTTTAAACTTATTTTTATAAAATCAATAGTTTCTCAGCTATAAGCCAATATATATTTTTTTATTCATGTCATTGTATTTAAATAATTCATTGTTATAATCTTTTTTTTGTGAGACAGATGTTCCTATTTTCTTAATTGTTTTGTAACAATGTAGCTATTTTATTTATGTATGCTCTTTGGTGGAATGCGATGCCCTTTTCACAAATTTTACAAGTTTTTATCTATTTTAAGGCGAAAGGGAAAGAATGTATGTGCGGTACTCCGTACTATTTAAAAAAAAAACATGGTGGATAAAAACGTATGTCTAACCCGTATGACATTAAAATGAAGATTATAATAAAAAGATGAAATATCAAATCCTATAAAATCCCAGCTCTAATAATGAGATTGGTGTTGAAAGCATGAGTATTAAAATATTAACTACATTAAAAAAAAATGTAATAAACCTCCTTAAGTGGAGAAATCTCACCCAACTTTCGCGACTTCTAGAACAAAAGAATATTTTCCACTCAGTTAGTTGTCTGATAAACTTTTGTCGTAAAATATTATAAGACACACACATACACAAATGCCAGAATCTACAAAGCAGTATTTCATTATTATGTTTTTTTTACGAGGACATAAAAAATACCTCGTATAGAAGATAATCTCAAGACAACAATAGAGTTTTGTACTATTAAAAAAGTCACTACTCCGTATATTCTTATGTTACATATTATATCTTAGGCTTGGTTTAATATAACTTTTACTTTAGTAAAAAAGACGCGTATTTATAAAATTCATCCTCTTTGTATTAGATCACGGTGTTAGATTGTACACTTATTAGAGCAATATATTGCAATATTAAAATACAATGGTTAGATCGTTAAATTGTTTAACTATCATTCTTTAATTATAAACTAATATATTCCTACTTTACATATTAAGGACGTCGTAAACATGAAGATTTTATGTACTTCTTAAATGCAGTACTTGAAATTCAGCAAATTAAGATGTAAAGTTGATCATAATTTTACAAAATAAATATTTGAAACAAAAGGGTGAGAACTTACAAAAAAAAATTGTACATTTCTGATGTTCTTGAAGGATCTTTTTTTCGACACGTCTTACTAACCATTCAGGTTATACGCATGTACTATTTACGCTAATCAGATAATGATTAGAAATGTTATATTTAAAAGAATAGTAATCGAATTTGCATGGAGAGAGAATGGAAAATCATTTTGTAAAAAACCACCCTCAGTACACCCAAACGAGATTATAACCTTGATCTTCCCATCATCGGCCATATAGTCTAGCGCCTTGGACCATGCAGCCACCAAAACGAGTAGTGTTTATATTTAATCATAATTTGTGTTCCTTATTTTCTCTCCATAAAATTGATAACAATCATTTAAACATCACCCGCCTTGGTGGCGTAGTTGGCTAACGCGCTTGTCGTGTTGAGCTTGACTGCTGAGGACGGGGAGATCGAGGTTCGAATCTCGGTCGGGTGAACTAGGGGTGGTTTTTCCTAAATGGTTTTCCACTCTTCCTCCACGCAAATGCGGGTTCACTTCCTCTAATTAAACCATCCCAATTCCTAATCCACTAGCGTAATTAGTACTTAAAGCGTATAACCCGAACGGGTAGTAAGACGCGGTGCTAAATAATAAAATAATAATTTAATCATCACAATTTTCTTGTTTATTTACTTTAAGTCCTTAATAGTGGATACAGGTATACCTTAGAATTTATTATTAAAAGTGCTACTCTACATCGGTGGACACGCAGATTGAATGTCAGGTTCATCCACTCTACTTTACCGATGACTGGGAGATCAAGGTTATAATCCTGACTGTATGATCTAGGGGTTTATTCACTAATTATTTCCAGTTCTATATTCAAACAAATGTGGGTACATTTCTAAATTATAATTTCCTCATTAATTCCTTATCAGAATGGTTAAAATACATAATATGAATAGTTCGGACTGGTATCAACACGTGCTGAAATTTTTTTACATCACATCTTACCGCCCATTTGGGTTTTCCAGCATAAATTCACTATCGAAATAGGAATAATAAAGAAAGAATTCATGTAAAATGTACCCACATTTGCATGGAAGGAAACTATTAGCCGTATAGGAAAAACCTCTCATTATACCCAACCAGGATTCAAATCATTATCTGTCCGTCATCAGCAGTCCATCTTATATAGGTGATTTTAATGTCTTAACCCGATTGTTCTCGATTTTTTGTTCACGGCACGCCAATATTTCACGCGAGTCGTCGCTGCACACAGGTCGTTTCAGGGATACAAGAGGCATATGGTATGCTCTAATGTTCCATGAAGGGAAGAACGAGAGAAAATACCCTCATGTACTGACCAATTGGTCACACATTGATGCTGACTCAACTCTAAGGGCGGGTTGTCGCATTTCACGAGGGTAACTGAAACTTGGGAACAAAACATATTTTAATTATAATGGGGGATTAAATTGGGTGCACTTGAATTGCGGGATAAAGTATACCTGTCAGCAGGCATTCAATTAGGGCACACTTGAATTGTGGAATAAAGTATACCTGTCAGAAGGTAGTCAATTAGGCTGCACTAGAATTGTGGAATAAAGTATACCTGTCAGCAGGTAGTCAATTAGGACACACTCTAATTGTGGAATAAAGTATACCTGTAAGGTAGTCAATTAGGACACACTCGAATTGTGGAATAAAGTATACCTGTCAGCAGGTAGTCAATTAGGACACACTCGAATTGTGGAATAAAGTATACCTGTCAGCAGGTAGTCAATTAGGACACACTTGAATTGTGGAATAAAGTATACCTGTCAGCAGGTAGTCAATTATGACACACTTGAATTGTGGAATAAATTATACCTGTCAGCCGGTAAACATGTATTCCGGAACAACCTGTAATCCCATTCAACGCCTAGCTCCAAACCTAACCTAACCTCATTTTTCCATTTTGAACAAAGTCATTATTAATTTAATTTTTACTCCGGAGTTCGTTAAGGGCGTTACTGAGCTCAGATGAGTTGTTCCGCAATTCGTGTGCGCCAATTTGGGTTTCTATTTTTCCGTGCGAGATACTACTCTATCGGGGAGGTGGGGGTGGGTTGGGGGTAAGGCTGGGTGAGAGCCTCCTGCTGACCACTGTTACACTCATGTTACTATTATCTCATCTCATTGGGACATGGAAAGAGCCTCCACGGAAAGGATGTACTATTAGTACATTCAGGCGTCTCCTGGGAAACGGTACATTAGTACGGGCTAATTTTTCACAAAATTGGGCTATGAATGATGTAGCAAAGTCGTGAAATTATTATAGTGTTTTTTTTGTTTTTTTCTAGACACAAACCAGGCTGAATAGAGAGACATCTCTTTGAGGTGAACCTCTCGTTATTGATCAACATGAATGCACCCCTATGTAGAGCTGCTAACTATCTCTCCCCCCCACCAGTAACAACCCTTTCACAACCCCTCACTCGAAATGCTCAGTTTAAATGTTTTCATTTCATTGGAAACACAAACAGTGGTGATGTTATAAAACAAAAATATTTTCCGAACTTTGGGTTAAATATCCCCGGTATCCTTGATACCGATTCCAATTTTCATCTTACTTTGGCTGGATCATCGGCTAAATATACCTATTCAACAGTACAAAAAGTAATTTGTTTAAATTTAATCTAATCATACGTCGATTGTAAGTGTTCCCTAGCGGTCACGAAATAATTACTAAAAAATCTTTTGCTCTCAATTAAACATTTATATTTTCTTACTTTAAAAAAAATCTTTTATTAAGTTTTTAAAATACAATACTTAGAAAATTGTAAGTATATATGTCTCTTTTGTTGTATCATTTTTATCATTAATTTTAATTTCGTAAATATGAAAAATTACATGGGAATCAAACACGTGATCCTTGGCTTAGCGCGCCAACTCTCTTAACACCAGACTATACCAGAGTTCGTCCATGAACACATGACCCCAAATAAACCTGAGCAAGTGTGTCAAATGGTGACATGAGAATGACACATTTGACCGTTTGGCCACTGAATCGGGTTCTTGATCATCATCATCATCATCATCATAAAATATTTCCAGCCTTTGGCCAGGTCAGTTTAGTAAAATGCCTCCAACTGCCTGTTTCCTTCCACCATTTTTCTTCCATTAATTGCCTCCATTCTTCTCTCAATTGCACATTTTCTGTTATCTGCTCCTCCAATCACTTTCTTTGCCTCCCTTGCGGTCTTTTTCCTACATACCTCATCTCCATAATTCTCTTTGGCATCCTTTCCTACTCCATCCCATTACCTGCCTATACAATTAGCTGTAAATGAACAGCGAGACTTGTGAGCTATATGTGATTGGTTACGGATGTAGTACCATTGGGTATAATATTTGTAAAAATGAAAATATAGCACAGGAACACGGTAATCGAGGCCCGGACTCTTATCTAAGGGGTAATGTACACGTTCGCCAAAAATAGTAAGCAAAATCCGCTTGAGTAGCGCAGAAATTCACACGTTGCAAAGCAAACTTAAGACAGTTAAATATCAATATATGCACTTTCTAGTGGATCAACATATATTTTATATAATTCTCGCGATGGATGTTTTCAAATTATAACGCTGTGTCGTGGCACAATCCAATATATCGATACACACGTTTTACATTAACGAGTTATTTAAAATCTACTCACAACGGCCAACAAAGCTGTCTGCTCGCTGTTAGCTATACAGCGCATGCGCTGTCATATGCACATGCGCACTGATTTAATATTATATAGTTTGAGATTTGATTGGTTCTCCCGTGCGGAAGATCTCAGGCAGAGCAGGCAAAGTAGAAATAAGTTGTACTTAAGGTGGAGTGCTAGTAAGCGTGAGTTTAGGGCAGTCTTTATGCAGTTTTTATAGCACAAACATTTTTTGGCCAAAATGAATCAAATATTTCTTCAATAGAATCATAGAGTTTAGTTTTCTGCACATGCTAATCTCAACAGTTGTTGAATATCTGTCATGAGCATGGCAGCATTTGGTAACAAACTTTTTAAATAAAGAGAAAAGTTTGTCACCAAATGCTGCCATGCTCATGACAGATATTCAACAACTGTTTAGATTAGCATGTGCATAAAACTAAACTTTATGATTATATAGAAGAAATATTAGATTTATTTTGGCCAAAAATGTTTGTACTATAAAAAAGCAGAACAGCTCGTGCCGATGAGGCAGAAATCTTGTGAGGGGATTATAGCTAATCACGTGACCACATTTATGTTCTACGCCTGTTTTTTTGGCGAATGTGCGAATTCCACAGTAAGCATTCCCCTGATTTACCTACAAGCTATCCAGGGTCCGGCCTTTGCTATGGTTAATTCAGGGTCACAGGGCCAGGAAATGAACCTCAGCAAAAGACGGACCCTGAATATCTCTGTGGTAGGGAATGGGCACGTTTAGTCAAGGGTCCCAGCATGGATTCCCGTTGTCGGTCGTTCATATTTACGAATATGATAATCGATGGGACTATAGCCATAACACATAGTCCATAGATTATCTCTTAACTCCCAGGCGTTGTTTATTTACAATGGTATGCAATACTCTATCCATATTCTTTTGTTAAATAACCATCTCAGTGGTCGAATGGTATCAGGCATCACTATCTCGATAGACTGGCCTGCCGATGACGGGGAGATCGGGTTTTCAAATCCTGGTCCGGTGAAATTAGGTTGTTTTTCCCTAAATGTTTTTCCGCTTTTTTTTTGCCATGAAAATGAGTGTTCACTTGATCTAAATTTAACCTTGCTCATCCCTAACATATTAGTGTAATTTTTACATAATCATGTAGCCCAAATGTAGAGTAAAATGCGTTGCTAGTGAAAAACTTTCGTTTTTCGTTTTAAATATTTTGTTTTTTTATCACCGCGTCCGACTAACCGTTCAGGTTATTACACTTATGTAGTATTATTATTAGCACCGCGTCTTACTACCCATTCGGGTTATACGCACTTACGCTAATGTGTAATGGTAGGGTGATTGTGAGATGAAATGAAGGACCTACAGTTTAACGTGGAATCCGAACCACGGTGGAGGCCTGGCATTCCCCACATTCACAAGATTTCTTGTCAGAGGTGAAGGAAGGGTTTGGTAATCAGATAAATCTTTGCCGGGATCGAGGATTGAACCTCGGACCCCCAGCACAGAAGTTTGACACCTTACCCCTAGACCACCAGGTCCACTTATGTAGTAATTAAGCTAATAGTTTTAGGGATTAGAAAGGTTATATTCAGAGGAAGTGTACCCGCATTAGCATGGAGGGATAGTGGAAAATCGTATTGGAGAAAACACATTCAGTACACCCGACCTAGATTCCAAACTCGATCTCCCTACCATTGGCAGTCTAATATATTGCGATAGGTACGCCTTAGACCACGGGGCCACCAAAGAGGGTTTTAGAGTAATTAAAGTGCTCAATAAACTAAATTGGCTACATACGAGGATGATTTAAACCAACTTTACAGTAAGAAAAAACCCATCTCGTTCACAGTGATTAATTGATTTTTATTTAGTTGAGTAGTCGTATCCCTTTAATTCCTTCGAAAAATCCAAACCACAGCAGATTTGTGATAACCATTTAAACGTAAAAACCCATCGATGAGGGAAATTGGTAACTGCCACTCCCACTTTAGTTACAAATCAGAAACATTACAATTCCCCTTCATCCATTAAAATTGAAGAGAAATTGCTATTTTTCAGCAAAAAAAAAAAAGGCTCGTCGATTCAAATAAAACTACTAATTACTCAGGCACCCAGGAGTGGATTACGCGTAATCAATGAGGTTGTGTATCAAGTAGAATATTGAAACTGAGCCATGAAACTAGACCCGGGTACACTCTGTTGGGTAAATATCTAGACCCGTCATAGTAATAATTATTACCATTGGAGAATCTCTCATAATGGAAACCAGTGTGTTGCTGCTATAAACGTTTGTGGAGTTTGAATTCAAGGAATAAAGGAAAAAGAGCAAACGTAATATCACACCCACATTCACCTTCGAATTAACTCAATACATTAATAAGTAAAATCAGGACCCGATGTTCGTGGGTTCAGACCTAACAGGGGTCGATGGATCTTTCTTCAGCAGTAAGAATCCGTCACAGAATTTTCTTCAGAGGGGAAGTACTCAATTGTGGGCATGTAAGTGAACCCTAGAAGATGTGTGAAAATACCTTTCCAGGTAGAATTGGTAGACCCTTTGGCTCTTGCTCATTGAAATTCTCGTGTGCTAATATAATCAGTCGGTTCAGAAAGTGCGTGTTAAATAAATAAATAAGTAAATAATAAACAAGAATACCTGCATTGGTGGTGGCATGGTATAAGGCGTCGCTCTCACAAATAGACTGGACTACCTACCGGCTTCTTTTATTCTCTCGTACCATAATTTTGAAGAAGCGGAGAATAAAAGACGCTAGCTGATAAGTTGAACATGTTCAACTTTAACACTCCCGTAAAGCAAAAAACTATCAGCTTTTACCAGCAGCGTCAAAAGAAGCGACGTGTCAGCACTTTAAAAAAAAAAAAAACAGTGAATGGGTCTGCCTTGACGCCACGTGCGAGATGGGCAACACTATCTACGTGTTTGAGTTAAGACACAGGTGCAAGGTGAGTTGTTTTGACGCTATATGACACTCAAGACCGACTAAACGCTGGTTACTTCTCACTTTCTAAAAGAATTGTGTAAATTTTTATCTGCTAGTGAATTTTGCAGCCAAATATTCGCTCAGGGAAAGCGTCAATGTTGCGTCAAAAGAAGGCAGCGAATATTATAAAAAGCAGCACCGTGTAATTCACCCTTAAGACTGTTGTAACGATAAGAACATGGAGGGAAGTCTACTTCTCACAGAACTACTAGTAAGACTGTTGTAACGATAATAGCATGGAGGGAAGTCTACTGCTCACAGAACTACTAGTAAGACTGTTGTAAACGATAAGAACATGGAGGGAAGTTTACTGTTCACAGAACTACTAGTAAGACTGTTGTAACGATAATAGCATGGAGGGAAGTCTACTGTTCACAGAACTACTAGTAAGACTGTTGTAACGATAATAGCATGGAGGGAAGTCTACTGCTCACAGAACTACTAGTAAGACTGTTGCAACGAAAAGAACATTGAGGGAAGTCTACTGTTCACAGAACTACTAGTAAGACTGTTGTAACGATAAGAACATGGAGGGAAGTCTACTGCTCACAGAACTACTAGTAAGACTGTAGTAACGATAAGAACATGGAGGGAAGTCTACTGTTCACAGAACTACTATAAGACTGTAGTAACGATAATAAAATAGAAGAAGCGCGTTCTACGCGTCATAAAACTATAGTTCCATGTATTTTGTACTGCTACATTCTGTATATGCAGATTTATATTGTATTTTGAGGGAATCTACCACAAACCATTAGAGGCATCTAGGTCCTCCTTTGAAGACTAATGAGGAGCATTAGGAACTTCATGTGCGCTTTTCTATGGTTGATACTGTGTACTGGGCGTATAACCCGAATGGGTAGTAAGAAGTGGTGATAAATAATAATAATATTGTATACTAGATATAATGAAAGATAAATATAAAACAGGGGATTATATGTTTTTATACTTAAAAGAATATAAAAATACATTATTTATTTACGTCTCCATATTCTTTAGTGAATTCAGCAATTTTATTGAATATTCTCAATTTTTAAGCTGACTTCATGGTTTGACGAGTTTAATGTTTCCTTTATTACTTTTATACTATAAAAAATAATAGTTAAATAAAACAATAAAATTTAGTAGAATGTCTAGAAAAAATAAATAAAACGCAAATCGTTTACGAGATAATAAAAAGTAACAATAAAAAAGTACAAACTTGAAACAATGGTCATTTAAAACAACATAATAGAAAATTTATGTTCCACGTTAACTTTTATGTTGTTTCTACTTCTTGAAGTTAACTTTTATTTTTAGCACCATGTCTTACTACCCGTTCGGGTTATACACTTAAATACTAATTACGCTAATGGGTTAGGAATTGAGAAGTTAAATTTAGAGGAAGTGAGCCCATATTTTCATGGAGGAAGAGTGGAAAATCATTTAGGAAACACCACCCCCTCCCTAGTTCACCTGACTGAGATTCAAACCTTGATCTCATCATCGGTAGTCTAGCTCAGCATAAACTAGCGTGTAAGTTAATTACGCCACTGAAGCAAAAGAAAGGTTGTCTGTGACAAGAGCGTGTTTGACTTTAACTAACAATTCTTAGTTGGTTATTGATAAAAAAACACTTTTAAAATTTATTTAAAATAATACAAAAATTAAATATTATAATCTTGATTATAAGTTGAATTATTTATTTAAAATACTTACCTTTTTCCTTATTACAAATGACCTATCAAATTATGTTTATAATTACATTGACATTACCAGTCATAATAATATAGTAATTAATATAAAATATATTTTTACTTTCTTGTATCAAGAGAAAGTACTGTAATCGTGAAAAAAATTGAGATTGAGATTATGACAATATTTTTAACGTTTTATGTGAACATGAACATAACAATTTGATTTTACAATTCTTTCTGTCTGTTTTGTCTGTCTATTTGTCCCTGGCCAAGGATCCTAAACGGTTGGATGGATTTGGTTCATCCTTGATATTTTGATTTTATAGGGCTAAACCACAAATCTTTTTTTTTACCCTAATCCTGCAATTAAGGATAGTTCACTGATGAGTAATTTATTTGAATACCAAATTTTTCGAAAATGTCTAAAATTATTTTGTTTAAAAATGCATATCTAGAATTAGTTTGGCATAAAAAATAGCACTATATAATTGGTTTTTGGGCAAAAATTCAATAAAGGGTAGTTTAGTGATGAAATATTTCTCAAAAACTTACAATAGTTTACAAGTGGCTATAATGATTTGGTTCCAAATTGGTATCTTGGTGGTGATTGATTTTTCGAAACTATAAATATTTTAAAAATGGCCTTAACAAGTTGGTTCCAAATTAAAGTTGTATACGTGTTTTTAAGGGGAAAATTCTGTCAAGGGTGGTTTATTGATAACTGTTCTTTCCGCCCATATTGTGACATGATGAATGAGCAAGTGAACTGCTTGTCTAAAGATTTATTGACCCATTCTTCAAGTCACAATATAGGTGGAAGGGGATAGACCTCCTCCAATTCAGAGTGAGTGGATTTAGGAATATAGGAGGTGGGCTAATTTTCCGTGGGCCACCCTGTACTAGACTGTCCATGACGGAGATTTGGTTTTAAATCCCTATTATGTGTACTGATGGTGGTCTTTCCAAAATGTTTTTTTCCAATCTACTTCCACGTGAATGTGGGACACTTCCTTCATACTTTACCTTATTCATCCTTGACACATTAACGTAAACAGTACCTACATTAACGTAAAGCCAGAACTATAAATAGTAAGCGGTACTTATATATATATATATAATATATATATACACACTAGCGTTATATTTTCTGCAGAGTATAAAAAAGTAGGTATAGTCTGTTAGCCGTATAGATATATTTTATAAAATTTATATCTAAAAAAATTAAAAAGTCAAATTTTCATCTTTAAAAATTTACATCACATGTTAAAATGGACTGATGCAAGGCCCATGGGAATGCTTACTAAGTACATGAATATACTTGTTGGTTCATTTTGAGATGTCAGATAACCTTCTTCATAATGGTAAACGAAACTATATGTCACATTTAATGTTATGGCTAGATTTTGAATAAAAACAGTGAGAAGTATCCATATTATTTTATAAATCAAGGATTTAAAGAGAAAATAATGTTGGAGTTGTTGGCTAAAGCTTAAGCTATATTTTTTATCATTTGTGATAATGTTTCTCTGGCTCGTATCACAATTTTTTTTTTAATAATTTAAGAGGCCATATGCAGTTGAATGAATCTAATAAATTACTATACTTTGTTAATCAGTGTATTACTCAACCACAAATCTAAATGTTTGAATATTATTATACCATCATGTATTTACTTTACGATAAAGTTAAGGCGTCAATATCGGTAGTCATTTCCTTTATATGATTTAAAAATCTTTATATTTTAAGTTTAATACAGTAATTTAAAGAATATACTTTTTAAAGGGAAATTTGTTAATTTTAATAGAATTTTATAGCGAGTTCTTGCAGTACTGAGACCAAAGAAAATCTTTGGAAAGATAAATCTAAAGGTCTTCAAACAAATACATTTAAAACAGGCCCACAACAGAAATTTCTAGGTTGATTGATTAAATTTATAATTATTTTGAAACTTCAGAACTGCCATTCTTGTAAGAAATTCTAAGCCACTTCGGTGGTAAATGGTATAAGAAGTCACTTTCGCAATAGGCTGAACTACTGGAAAAGGGGAGATCGGGGCTCGAATCCCAGTCAGAATTACTGAAGGTGGTTTTTACTAAATGGCTTTACACTCTATCTCAACGCAAATGATGTAACATTTTCTATGGATTAAACCTTTATACTTAAAACATTAACGTAACTAGTTCGTATACGTATAACCCGAATGAGTAGCTATATATGGTGGAAAATAAACCGCAGTGAAAGGATATTGGTCAAGTAGGTGGCGCTTGCGCCATTATAACTCAAAGGTATCATACTAAATGTCCCTTAAGGCGGGATACTAGTGAGCGCGAGTTTAATGCATTAATTTTGCAGTTTTTATAGCACAAAAATTTTTTGGCCAAAATAAATCAAATATTTCTTCTATAGAATCATAGAGTTTAGTTTTCTGCACATGCTAGTCTCAACAGTTGTTGAATATCTGTCATGAGCATGGCAGCATTTGGTGTCAAACTTTTTAAATAAAGAGAAAAGTTTGTCACCAAATGCTGCCATGCTCATGACAGATATTCAACAACTGTTTAGATTAGCATGTGCAGAAAACTAAACTCTATGATTCTATAGAAGAAAAATTTGATTTATTTTGCCCAAAAAATGTTTGTGCTATAAAAACTGCAAAAATACTGTCCTAAACTCACGCTAACTAGCACTCCACCTTAAGCGGCTTATTAATAAATGTTCGCGAGTCAGAATGGACAAAAGAAATATATTTCTTACGACTCTCTCTCTTTTTGTTTCTCTCTATTGGAAGTAAATAGTTCCTCTGAATTAACCTTCCTCATCTCTTTTCTTCTTTATATTAAGTAATTAATAAACCTTGTTTTGAATTTTAAAATATCATTAAAAGACTCAAAAATATCGTTGGGGTGGTCATCGAGTTTCTAGTCTCTTGCCCCATAAAGGTCTGCACGCAAATATGTCGGGCCATTCCCTGTCCCAACCATCATTGCTTCCATTTTCCTCCCCGACCCCCATTCTACCACACAACCAACAAAGAGACGGGGGATGGAACGGTTGTTCTGAAAGGGATGAAAATATAACTGGTGGCAGCGGTGGGATTCACAAACCTTGAGTCACTTGCTACCTCTTCCCTTATCCCCCGTCCCACTCTGATCGCAGCTTGGCTGATGTTAACCTTATTAGCGAGGGGCACTTAATAATTTTCCCGACGAAGACCTTTCCTCCTATTGTTTATCCCCTCTTCCACCCCCACCTAACCCTCTTAACTTTTATCATCCACCATAAACTGCCCTACTTGCCTTTACAAATATCAACCCTTTGAAGGGTATCTCTTCAGTGTACATCAGAGTAGAGAATATATATAATCTTTTAATTAAAATATTTAAATAGTACTCATATATTTAACGTGCACTTTCCAAACAGACTGATTATATTGGCACACTGCTTATAAACTACTTAATTAATGCTAGAACAAACACAACACGAAGTTCTCCATCCATTAATTTATCACTGAAAAAAGGTTAAATCCAGCTTTAACGAATAATTTTTTTTTTTTATTTTGCCACCCCAGGAATCTATTTAGAGTGCCATATCTCAATAGGCAGACATGCAACTAACTGAGCTATGGAGTCGGACTTCAGCTTATAAGGAACATATTCGGTAGCACAATCAATTCAGTAAACAAATGAAACATTGGTGAAATGTAAATGAAACACATCGGTGGACCCGGAGACTAAACTTTAAGATCATAAAGTTATATGGTGATTGAGTGTACAAGGGTGTGCTTATATATAAATTATTCCCCAATTGACCTACACTAACACATGGATACATTTATTATAAATTATATAATCATAATCCCTATAAAATTAGCGTACTTAAATGACCCAACTAAAACAGGTAGTAAGACGTGGTACTAAAAAAAAATCTTATTACTGATTAAGGGATGGTATTATGACTTTCGGATAAATATTTATATCGGGAGGTTATGGTTAGTGACCCGATAAAGATTGTAAGCTATCCCCCATTAATATTTTACGCATATTATGTACTGAACCTATCTGCCGGATAGCTATCTATTTGATAAATATATTTGTATGCAGAAATCGCAAGACTGGTACTTTTTTTTTACTTGTGCACGCATGCGTATGAACCCTATTGCTACCGCCACAACCTACCGAGTGGTGACAACGCTCAACAAATTTTGTTAAATAATTATGGCTAAACGAGTGTGTGAGGAAACAAATGGCATCACGTGGGCGCAGAAGCTATATTGTCTTGCAAGTAATAATTTTGGGGTCTGCTAAAATGTGGGCAATAGTTTGGTAGTACGTTTATAAAATTTAATATATTGTACTCACCTTAAAATAATTTGTTCTTATATAACTTTAACTCTACAAATAGCTTGTGAATTTTATAAAAGTGTGAGTTAAATGTTCTGACTTTATATATAGTTAGAGACTGGACATGTGCTACTTAACACAAGAACTAAGATTTTAACCTAAAAATTGATTCCGATAGGTGAAACCTCATGAAAAATAACGCGTCACTATGGCAACGACAATTTTAACTTTCAGATAAATGTTATCAGGTACTTAAACCTCCCGATAAAAATGTGATGGATAAATACATTTTATCTGGCAGATAAATGCTATCTGATGGTCAGAAGACACATTTTTAACTTATCGACCAGATAAAATATTTAACGGCCAGATCAATATGTAACCAGGAGCCTTAAGCCCGGCCCTAAATGAAATAATATAATACACTCAAAAACAACAGTTGAACCAAAAAATTCATTTAAGTTTGGATTATAAAAGACGCGAGAAAAAGTCATAATAAATAACATATTGTTCCGGTAACAAACAAAGAGTTTAATTTTATTCGCTTTGTGATATTAAAAGCTTTTGTTGAATACCGTCCATGAGCAAAGCGGCATTAAATGAGAAACTATTTAAATTAAGAGAAAACAATTGTCATTAAATTCCAGAACACCTTTGATAGATCTATTCAACAAATGTTGAAGTCATAACGACGTGAATAAAATTAAAATCTATATTTATATAGAAGAATGATTCGTTTTTGGCTATATTTAATGAAAGTGTACCCACATTTGCGTGGAGGGAGAGTGGAAATCCATACAGGGATAAATCACCCTCAGTACACCTGATCGGGATCCGAACACCAATCTCCCCTCATTGGTGGTCTAGTCTATCCCAAACTGCGGGCTTTGACCATGTAGCCACAGAAGCGGGTGTCTATGTAAGATAAAGCTTCATTTATTATGTAACAAGTTGGACCCAACATGTTGGGAGACAACACATGAGGAGAAGTAAGCTGCGTTTATTGCTGCCAACTTGTTGGACCAACAACCTGGGTCCTCCGCTAGTTTGTAATCAGTCTACACATTTCTAGCCATGGATAACATCATATTACTTGCCGTTTCTTCATTTATTGTATTGACAGGAAGTTTACTCTGGCAGAAAAAACCAAAACGTAAGAAAACGGTTTTTCGGATAACAAAGAACATATTGTTATTATTATTATTAATAAGCACCACGTCTTACTATCCGTGCGGGTTATACGCACTTACGCTAACGTGTAATGGTAACAGGGTGATTGTGAAATGAAATGGAGGACCTACAGTTTAACGTGGGATCCGAACCACGGTGGAGGTCTGGCATTCCCCACATTCACAAGTTGTGATTAATACACGTCTTGTCAGAGGTGAAGGAAGGTTTTGGCAATCAGATAAATCTGTGCCGGGACCGAGGATTGAACCCCGGACCTCCAGCACACAAGTCTTACACCTTACCCGTAGACCACCAGGTCACCAAGAACATACTACTTTTGTTATAAATCAATTAGTTTAACTGTACTAGCCTTGTCTGATTCCATGATCACAAAATTATACAAACCCCGATGTTAAAAGTTAAACTAATCTAAAAACAAAACACGTATGTCGCTAAAGCTAGAGACTGACTCGACTAGATAGCGCATGCGCAGAACCTCCCAGATCAGCCAACATGTTGTGTTGGTCGTTTATTACCTCCGACAAATTATCCAACACAAACCAACACAACTTGTTTGTTCCGACCGGCTCTCCCAACACCAACATGTTGACCAACATCCCCAACAACTTGGAAATGCATTTATATTGTAGCACAACTTGTTGCGATCGTGTTGGCCAATATGTTGTGATACAATATAAATGAGGCTTAAGTAAAGCTCTATCCCCTCCCCCTTACGCAACCCACCCTTCCACTCACCAACCACTACGTCTCACTGCCTGTCCAGGATACCCTCACTTGATTACACTCGGGGAGTAGGGATGAAAAAGGTAAAATTTTAAGAATATATACCCTTATTTCCACGTAGGGAGAATGACATGTTATTAAAAAAAAAAATTTATTACATCCAGTTGAGATTCAAATTATGAACTCTTCATCATCATCATCATCATCATAATACCAAATTAAAGGAGTTTTAGGGTGTAATCCATGTACTCATCAATGCGAGTCTTTACAGTTCTCAAGGTGATCTGGTAGTCTACGGGTAAGGTGTCTGACTTCTGTGCTGGGGTCCAGGGTTCAATCCTCGGTCTCGGCACAGATTAATCTGATTACCAAATCCTTCCTTCACCTCTGACAAGACATCTTGTGAATGTGGGGAATGCCAGGCCTCCACCGTGGTTCGGATTCCACAGTTAATCTGTAGGTCCTCCATTTCATCTCAAAATCACTCTACCATTATACATTAGCGTAAATGCGTATAACCCCAACGGGTTGTAAGACGCGGTGATAATAATAATAATAATAATAATACAGTTCTCAACTTAGGGATGGTAGTTGCAATATATCCTCATAGCACAAAATACCTTGCAGCATAAAAAATAGAATACATGTAATATTTTAGTCTTTAAATTGAGAAATAACACCTATACACGGGAATTTAAACTGGGACTTTTGGCTTAATAAGCCAATGTTCCAACCACTGTTCTATCCAGAAGTCGTCCTGTATACAGGCCTGATATTCACTCATATTTTAAGGAAGAGTCTGTGATGGACGTGTGGAACAGTTACATATGAGTGATAAATTAAGATTACGAGCTATCAGATATCATTATGATATTTAGATGGGGATATAACCTTGAATAAAAAACATAGAATAGCTTGACAACTATATCTATAAAAATATATTTAAACCCTCTTTCAAACTGTATGAAACAGACACATAAAATATAAAAAATGGAACATTACACATGCACCATCGGTGATTGAACACTTGTTAAAAAGTTTTATAGTGCCCTTCAGGCATTGTTTATATTTTCGAGCGTAGAGCACTAGTCTTCAATGTCCTAATTACATGACTGGTTTGTTTCCCTGTGCCCATATGACATAGTTTATAGCTTTAGGCACTTCCGTTCTATGTCTATTAGGCTTAGTTGCAAATATTGGGGTTATGATTAGACTACTCAGACTATATGACCATGCTGCGGCTAGCTTAAAAGAACAGAATTTAATATAAGACGAGACCAGGTTATCTGTAGCTATTTTTCACGACCTAATCGGGTCTGTAACCGACACATGTTTTTTATGAGTATAGCTGAGTACCAACTTGCGGTGCGCAACCTGTGGAAATGTTTCTAGTCCATAGTAATGGCCCACAGGGTTTTGTCTATTATGCTCGGTCCTCTTGTGGATCCTTTGACGTTAGTAAATCTTATCTCTTTCATGGATAGTAAAGTTGTCCCAGTGGCTGGGTAATACATGTAATGATACTATTATTATTATTAGAACCGCGTCTTACTACCCGTTCGGGTTATACGCACTTACGCTAATGTGTAGGGTGATTGTGAGATGAAATGGAGGACCTACAGTTTAACGTGGAATCCGAACCACGGTGGAGGCCTGGCATTCCTCACATTCACAAGATGTCTTGTCAGAGGTAAAGGAAGGGTTTGGTAATCAGATAAATCTGTGCCGGGGCCGAGGATTGAACCCCGGACCCTAGCATAAAAGTCCGACACCTTACTCCTAGACCACCAGGTCACCGTAATGATACTATTGATTGCTCAGGCAGTACTTATTAGGAAGAGTCCGGTCATAGTATTATTAGCATCTAGTTTTCCTGGTTGTTCGTCTATAATGTTATAATGTCTTACTGTTTTAATGCTCTATGGATTTCACTCTCGCTGATTATCTTTTACTAATTACCTCCCTCGTAGCTCATTAAAGTAGGATTAATGTCGTGTGGCTTAGTATTTGTATATTTGGTTGAGAACAGTAACTGCCAGTGTAAGTCAATTAACTTATGATAAATGATGATTAGAATGTATGTATATTGATTTGATTGCCACCACTAATTAATAGTTAAGCGGAGCCACTGCCCTTATTCCATGGGATAACTCTGAATAAGCCTTGCTTTAACGAGGTACTAGCAATAATAACATAACCTATTACCTATAAGTGTGGGTAATCGGAGAATCATAGGTTCTTCACACCTGATGCTCCTGTCGAGCTATATATATATATATATATGTATACAACGTGTATCTAAAACATTGCATCAAACTTTGATAGGCTAATCCTTGTGTTAAAATAGAATAATTCCCATCAGCAGCCTAGGGTCCATCTCAAATATTAAGGGAGGTATACACCCCTAAATATAGAGCTAAAAACGACTGTTGGGGGAAATATTATGAAAACTGCTTAGGGTATTACAATGAATCTTTGTTAACTACTTTTTGAAAACTTGATCATTAATAAACTAAATGTGCTGTTACCGTTATCCACCCCCATCATGTAAAAAATGGGGGGTTGTAACAATGTTTTCTGCAATACAATATGTCAGAGTAAGTATTACTAATTTTGACTTAAGATTACAAAACATGGAGTAAAAATAAACAAAAAAGGTGTCTTGAAGTAACTGTCTAGCTATACCCGTTTCCGAGATAATCACACAAGTTGAGCTCAGAGACAAGTGTAAATTCCTGCTGGGTAGGCAACCAGAATCGCAGTTTTACTTCGCATTGCAGTCATTTAACCACTTTTACCGTCACGTGTGACTATATCTCACGTACATTTGGTAAACAAGGCTGGTTTGTGTGTTATTATGGATAAACTCTGATACCTTTCCTTCTTCATAAGCTTCAATGTGTTGCTATTTATCACATTAGTAAGTTATGCTTACACAGTTCACACTCGGGTGGTATTTTAATCATTACACTCACTGGAGTATTGAAAGCTAAATTAAGAAATACTAATTGTAGTTCTTGTATGATTTAGTTACTAGCTTCAAAATCAGATTCATAACAAGTGTTCAAAATTGCGGCCCCTAACTTCATTGCGATAATTGAGGCGACGTATCAATGACTGGCGTGATCTTTCGAAAACACGTGGTGTTTCATGAACCTTATCACATGCAGCACCTAGCCTGGCTAACAGGTCTTCCTCGGATTCAATGGCTGTCTCGTACACCAAAGCTTTGAAAAAACCCCACAGAAAGAAGTCTAACGGATTAAGGTAAGGAGAGCGTGGTGGCTACGCAACGGCTATACTGGTTGCCTCTGGCAGGAATTAACACTTGTCTCTGAGCTTAAACTGGTGTGATTATCTCGGAAACGGGGAAAGATATAAGGTTTCTCCAAGACACCTTATTTGTTAATTTTTACTTAATGTTTTACAATCTTAAGTCAAAATTAGTAATACTTACTCTGTCTTATTTTATTGCAGAAAAAAGTATTACAACCCCGCCCCCTTTTTACATGATGGGGGGTGGGTAACGGTTACAGCAAATTTAGTTTAGTAATGATAAAGGTTTCAATAATTAGTATACAAAGATTCGTTGTAATACCCTAAGTAGTTTACATAATATTTCACCCAACAGTCGTTTTTAGCTCTATTTTTAGGGGTGAATACCACCCTTAATATTTAAGATGCACCCTAGGTTGCTGATGTGAATTATTCTATTTTCACCGAAGTAATAGCCTGCCAAAGTTTGATGCAATGTTTTAGATACACGTTTTAAATATATATTATTGAGTCTTTTCATATTTTTATGTCCAAACAATGGATAGTTTGTATTGTTTATAAACTGTTTTTCTATAGACTTCTTATTGACTTGTTTCAAGATTAATAAACTAACTTGTTAAACCTGCTATACATTCTTATGTAAAGATAATGTAACCTTACGTTATAAAGTGATCCCTTTCAGACCTGGTGGAGCATGACACATTGTTGTGTGCAACATGTTCCACGTTCTACTTTGTGATTAACTGATTCATTGTTCCGTTTTTCATTTGCAGCAAACGGATCTTTCTTACCATACATTACACACTGCAGGATGACCAACAAATTAACATCGCTTTTTTTAAGTATCGTTGAAAGATATCCAGAAATTTATGAATAAACTTGGAAGGATTATTCCAAGACACTTGTGATAGACAAGCTGTGGAAGGAAATAACAAGATAGGTGCAAGAGAAACTAAAAGAAAATTGCACAGGTAAACTATATTCTATTAAATAATAATTTAAGAAACAAAACAAATTTAATAGTTAAGTAAATAATACAATACAACTTATTTTATTTTTATTTATATAAGGTTAGATACATTAATTTTTAGAATATAAATTTAGGGCGCTTCACTAATACCGAACTTTACAATGATTTTAAATCCTTTATTGTTTCAGCTTGTGGTCTGGCTCAGTGTATAGTCAAGCCATATATTTTCTACTATCACCTTGCTAGCTAAGACTATCATAGCTTCATATTCCTTATAATATATCTTAAGACTAGGACAGACACAACATCCAATCCCCAGCAATCAATTTATCAATGTGAACAGGTAAACCCATATTTTCATCAATGATTAATTTTCGACCAATCCGGTAATCGAACTCGGGGCCCCTTTAGCTCAGTAGGCAGGCTATCAACTGAGTTAAAGTGTCGGACACTTTAAAATGATATTCATCCTTATTAATTTTAGTTCTTGCCTTGATAGTTATCAGTTTAATACAAACATACAATACAGCAATACAGTACTGTAGAATTTACTGATTTGTTATTTTTAGTTGTGCATCATTTTTATAGTCCTAGCGCTATTACGCAGTTATCAAATGATTGTTTGAACCTGTTTTATGTTAATTCGGAAAAGCACCAAGAGTTGATACATTTTGTGTAACTCGGTGAATCCCCAAACGTAGTATCTTCCTTCATCGTCTGGTAATTGCCAGTAGCAGTAGATCCTCTTCGTGAGACGACTCCATTAAGACTGAATTCACCCTGGTGTCATGTGCCATTCTATCGTGTCGCATGTCTCATGCTGTATGTTCCATCAAAAATGTTGAATGCTGCATGCACCATCCGATGTAAAGCCTGCCTGAAAGTTTGTTTTGCATGTCTAATAAATTTTTATTTTATGTTGAATGCACAATCCGATGTAAAACCTTCGTGAAAGTTCGTTTTGCATATCTCCTCAAAAATGTTGAATGTTGTATGCACCATCCGATGTAAAACCTTCGTGAAAGTTCGTTTTGCATGTCTCTTCAAAAATGTTGAATGTTGTATGCACCATCCGATGTAAAACCTGCCTGAAAGTTCGTTTTGCATGTCTCATCAACAATGTTGAATGTTGTATGCACCATCTGATGTAAAACCTTCATGAAAGTTTGTTTTGCATGTCTCATAAATTTTTATTTTATGTTGAATGCACAATCCGATGTAAAACCTTCGTGAAAGTTCGTTTTGCATATCTCCTCAAAAATGTTGAATGTTGTATGCACCATCTGATGTAAAACCTTCGTTAAAGTTCGTTTTGCATGTCTCTTCAAAAATGTTGAATGTTGTATGCACCATTCGATGTAAAACCTGCCTGAAAGTTCGTTTTGCATGTCTCATCAAAAATGTTGAATGTAGTATGCACCATCTGATGTAAAACCTTCATGAAAGTTTATCTTGCATGTCTCCTCAAAAATGTTGAATGTTGCATGCATCATGCGGTGGAAAGGTGCCTCAAAGTTCTTGTTGCATGTCTCATTCTTTATATTTCATCAAAAATGTTGAAAGTTTCATGTACCATACTGTGTGAAATCTGTCAAGTTGTACTTGAAGCTGTGTCTAAAAAAAAAACCTGCTTCAGTGGCCAAATGGTTTAGGGCATCAGTCACTCTTATGTTAGACTGGACTGATGATGATGGAGATATCAGTCTGTGTTCGAATCCCAGTCAGGTCTACTGAGGCTGGTTTCCCCTAAATGGTTTCCCATTCTACTCCCAAGTAAATTTTGGTAGATTACATCTAAAATTCACCCTTCCTCATCCTTACATCATTATATCAATTATCATAATAATATGCTTATAGCCTGAACAGGAAGTAAACCTTGATTAGGAGGGGGTGGGGATTGTGTGCACATTGAAGATTTTATTGTCCAGGATATTCACATGGATAAAATAGTGGCGATAAAGAAGGTAAATTATATATTAAATATAACCTTAATCGCATGATGGCAGGGTGGTTAAACGATATTTAAAAGGAACATTTCATTATGTCCGGCTGGAATTCGAAGCCAGGACTTCCCAGTCACATTATAACCAAACTAGGAGAGACTGATGCCTTGGTCCATACTTACATTGATGTGGGTCCCACATTTTTAAATATGGGGATGGACCGAAATGGCATCGGTAGACACGGGTGTCAAGACGTCCCTCTCATCTGTTATTGTTTGTAAATGAAGTGTATATAAATTATATATATTCACCACCTCGATCCAAGTTTTGGTGCATTTCCACTAAGTTATAAATTATATATACATTTATATATTTAAAATATAAATTTATGTATAATACATAAAATATGTTTTTGTATGAAAGCGATGTAAAGAGTATTAAAACAATGTGGAGACCATTAAATTTATTGAATTACATTTACAACTAACAGTGTTAAAATATAAAAATCTGTTTTTTCTGAAAGTTTACACTAATGGCTGAGAGTGAGGAAGGTATAATTTAAATGACTCTATATATGATTTTGCGTTAGGCCAAGTGGGAAACCAGTTATTTTAAAAATAATAAAAAATCCTCAATATAGGCAGTCCAATATTCAAACTTCTACCTTCTTGTCACCAGTAAACCAGACAGGATGAAGTGACGTTTAGTCCACGCGACCAAAAAAGTGAATAATTTGTATAATATTGAAGCTACAAATTCAATTATAAAATTGAATCAAAAAATAATATCAACAACTAATTTCATTTTATTTAGTTTTTTATTAAGGTGGAACACATGAGGACGCAAGTTAAGGTCAGTGTTTTTGCAATTTTTATACAAACATTTTTTTTTCAGAAAGGATCAAATATTTCTCTAGTAGAAACATAGGGTTTAATTTTACTCATAAGGTGATATCAACAGTTGTATATCTGTCATGAGCGTAGCAGCATTAGATGAGAAACTTTTTAAATTAAGAAAAAAATTGTCATTAAATTACAGGACACCCTTTACAAATATTCAACAACTGTTGATATCACCATGTGTATAAAATTAAACTCTTTGTTTCTACTGAATAATTATTTGATTTGTTTTGACCAAAAAAGTCTTGTTATAAAAACTTAATAAATGTTTACCTTAATTGTGCCAAATAGGAAAGTATTAAGAAGGGTTGCACACGTTTTGAAATCCCAGATTACCCATAAAGAGCTTTAATATTTTTTTAAATATTAGTTTTACAAAAATGTAGGTTAAAATTTATTATCACTTAAAAATAAATAAATTTGACGCTTAATTTAATAGCCAGGCTATTATATTAGATAATTACTCTAATAGCTGCATTTAAATATCATATTTTCTAAATTGAAAGATTACACCTGGAAATAGGTTCGATTCCCATGGCCAGGTGTCATTTTTAAATTTAGAGAAAATAAAATTTTAAGTTTAATTTTTTTTTTAAATTAAACCCTATGAAACAATCCAACATTATCTTATAAGTTCTGCAGTGACCTTCACAAAGCATGAGTTTTTTTCTAAAGAGGTTTCTGACCTTTTGCTTTAATCCTAGAAGCACACATTTTGCGTAAAGGGTAATTTATTTAAATTTAAATTCAAGATTATAACTTTTTAACTGGTAAGAAACAAATCCGATAGTCTCCGCTTACATTTGGTTGAAAACTATATTTAGAAAAGGCTTGAACAACTTCTTAAATAATGCGTTATTTTTAAACGTCTACAAGGCACCTCAGTTTTTTTTATCATGTAGTCCTCTTCACTTGTAATCTTGGCCATCCCATGTTTTCCATAAATCTGTCATAATTCTTACCTGCTATGTTTGTTTTCATAATGGCGTCTCAAGCTATATTCTCTCTACGTAAAACACATTGTTTGAATACTAAACACGTATAAATATTCTTTACTTTTATGAAAAAAATATATATATAATGCACTCTCCCATTTTTCTTGAAATAAATGACCCTCTATGTATTTCATTTCTTTTCTTAAAGAAATATTTTACTTTAACCTTAACTCTAATATCCCAGATCTTCATGTGTGAATATCCCTAGTTTTAAATTATGGCTCTCAACCAACTCACTTCAAGCTGGGAATATAAGGGGCCCGAGTTAAAGGAGGTATTTTTGCAATTTTATATTTAAAAAAAATTGTCAAAATAAATAAAATATTGCTTGAGTAGAAGCATAGAGTTTAATTTTCTTAATTTTGTGATATCAACAGTTTTTAAATATTTATCTACGGTGTACTGAAATTTAATGACAACTCTTTCCCTTAGTTTAAAATATATATATATATATTTATCACCGCGTCTTACTACCCGTTCGGGTTATACGCTTTAAGTACTAATTACACTAATGGATTAGGAATTGGGAAGGTTTAATATAGAGGAAGTGAACCCGCATTTGCGTGGAGGGAGAGTGGAAAACCATTTAGAAAAAAATACCACCAGTTCACCCGACCGAGATTCGAACCTCAATCTCCCCGTCTTAGTTTAAAAAGTTTCTCATCTAATGCCGTTGTGCTTATGAAAAGTATTCAACAACTGTTTATATCACCATGTGAAGAATATTAAGTTCTTGGAGCAATATTTTTTTTATTTAGGCAAAATTAAAAAAAATCAATAAAACTGCAAACATACAGGTCTTTTCTCACAGTTTCTACACTCCTACCCTTATAAAAAACACTGTCCAAGATTTTATATCAGTTGATAACGTGTCTGTATAACTAGCCAAGACTCCTAGATCCTAGTTCTACTCGATTCTTCGTGCAAAGAACTCATTTCAGGATTCATCTATGACCTGAGGATGGTGCCATCGAGCGCCGAAACATGTCGGAATTGTGACTAAACAACCCCCATTCTCAAGCAACAAGGGAATTAAAATTCTCCCAGATAAGAATAGATTTCAAATTATATATAAAAAAATTTTCTTTGTTTTCACAAAACTCCAATCTGTGTCATTTGACTTTTATCTTATTACACTATATTATAAGTTTTATCTATACTATCCCATATTTCATCTACACTTGTCTTAATATATTTATGGGTTGTTTAAATGTAATTACATAAAATCCTGAATAGAATAATTTTTTTAAAATCTTTTTTATAACAAACCAACTAAATACTTTTATGCAAAGCCTTGACTCTATTTCTAACCATAATTTTATCTTGTTTATCAATATTATACACCCTGTTTTATTTCAACTAATTGTCTATAACACATGTATTTTAATATGTTTTATTGTTTTATGTACATGTACTTTTTCGACTCACATTTTTAATGTGTTTTTAACGGTTTAATTTATTACTCTTAACCTAATTAAAAACTTTTTCTCTTGACATAATTTGCTTTCACTCACAGTTGTTGATTGTAATTAATTTTCTGTTGTAAACAACTTTGCCACTCAGTCCATTGACTCTTCATAAATAATACACTTAATTGGTATTGTCAATATAATTTGTTTTAGTAATTTAATTTCTATCTTTTTCATATCTTTTAATTTGACATCTATCCTTATCTAATAGAATACATATTGTTCCTTACTACAAATAATTATGTATTTTATGAACCATCTAAGTTTGCTAGCTTTAAGGATAAACGGAGTGTAGTATTAGTCTTAAATTGCATTATTCCATCATGCTACAGCTTAAGTTAGGCCCGTAGTGTAATCTGTCAAGGTATGAATGCTACTTTTCATGTTAAAAAGAGTGTACCATTCGTCTTACCATTAATTATTCCCTTATGGTACAGCTTATAAGGAAGGCCCATAGTGGAATACATCAAGGTACGACTGTGACATACTATCTATTAAAACGGAACGCTGCAAAATACTGGCCGTATGAAAGTAAATCTTGACTTGCCGAGCCTTAATATAATATTTCAGGTGTAGGCGTCTTTGGGAGAAGTTAAACTTGTGCTATCTCGAATCCATTCCACTTAGATAGACATGTTTTTCCGTAAAACAACTTCTTTCAAATATGTAAAATTTTCCGTAAGAAATTCATTGAAGAAAATTGAAGGTGAAATGTTGTGTATAAATTAAGTCAATTTTTTTTTTTAAGTTAAGAAACTTTACCGTAAGAAAATGAGGTGAAATATTCCAGAAAAAGTCTTAATGTGTAATTTTACGGATAAATTAAAGTGAACTATTCCGGAAACAATTAAGCAAACCCTTCTTTAGTTGCCGAATGGTAAAAGGCGTCAGTAAAGAGTTAGACTAGAATGATTATGATGTGGATATCAGAGTTTGAATCCCAGTCGGGCCTACCAAGGGTGATTTTCCTAAATTGTTTTACAGACTCCTTCTACGAAAATTCAGGTAGATTACCTCTAAACCGAATAATTATATCAGTTCATGGCTTATAAACTAACTTAAAACTAGAACAGACAAAAAACCTTGCCCGCTCACCTTTAAATCTTCACTATGAAAGGGTAAACCCATATATTCATCAATGATAAATTTTTTGGACATGCCAGAAATCGAACCCGGGACCCTTAACTCAGTATATATACATGCTACTGAAAGATCTAAGGGGTCGAACTTTTCATTTTAAAAAAATCAGGTGAGATTTTCTTGATAAATTACTGGAAACTTTTCACGAAACGACTAAGGGAAAAGTTTTTGATAAAATATTAGAATAGTTTTTCTAACGCTCATCTCTACGTCATTATGTTCACGTGTTTGTTTGTTAAACCGGGCTTGGAGCGTAAATTTACATTCGCGGTTTTGTGGTCCTTCAGACCGGTGATTCTCTTCGCTCATAATAAACATGTTGGTCAGCGGGAAATGAACCCGGGATCCCATTGTGTGGCACAAGAAGTCATTACGCAGTCCTTCCGATCGTGCGGTGAGCACGGAAATAACGTTTCCAGCTTGTTTCTAGAGTGAAGATAATTTGAATTATTTATTTGCGTCTTACTATCAGGGATCGACGCACTTAATTGCAGTAATACCAACACCCGTTGGGTACAATATATTTTTATTTTTAGTTCCATGTCTTACTACCCGTTCAGGTCATACGTATATATAAATATATACTCCATGGCTTGAGCTCATGACCAACCAAGTGGTTACCAACGCAAGCCATGATAGTGCTAACATTTGCGGATAGAGGGTGTCATGTGGTCAGTACAATAAGCCCTTCAACCGTTAATCTCAGTTTTTTAAGCCAGAGCTGCTACTTATTCATTCAAGTAGCTCCTCAATGGTCCTCACGAGGATGAATTTGGCCACGTTACAGAGTCATTGTTTCAATGGTTTTCCGCTTTCCCTTCACGAAAATGTTGGTACACTTTATTTAAATATCATCCCTAAAAACCATTAGCGTAACTAGTGTATATATATATATATATATATATTTATATCAAAGTTTAACCCGAATGGTTCGTAGTAAGAATTGCTAAACAATTTAATGAAACTGCAATAACTCATTCTACCTCATGAACGGGATGGTAATTGTTTTTCTGCGTGCTGATTAGTGTCCCAATATAATGTCGAAACGGTTGAATAGTGTCCCAATATAATGTCAGGATGGTTGAATAGAGTGAAAAAGGGGGTAATACTGAAGGGGTTGGAGCTCAATGGCGTAGCCAAAATTAGAGCTTGGGTTTGGGTAGAGAACGTTAAATACCTCAAAAAATTAGAAAAAAAAATACACTTCATTTATCCTAAAAAAGAGCAGTCCTGCCTTGAAGGCTTACAATATGACCCTAATTTTAAGCCACACCATAGTGTAGTCCATAAAAGTTAGATGGGGTGCCTTTAAAAGTAAACGAAGGATACCACAAGAAGGTAGTGCTAAACTTTATTGTTTATAAGCCTATCAATTATTGATAAGATCTTTCTTTTACCATGCCTTGTTACCAGTGAAGGTTCGACGCATAGACCTACATTTTTATTACGTTAGTGGACTAAGGAAAATAAAGGTAAAATTTAGCGAAATTGTACGTGCATTTGCATGAAATAAGAGTGGGAAATGATTTAGGGGAAAATATTCTCAGTACAACCAACAGGTATTCGAACACACATCTCTCCGTCATCAGCAGATCGGTATATATTGAAAGTGTGAAGCCTTAAGCCATTCAATCACCAGGTGTTGAACAAAGTCCAAATGTTTCTTAAAAAAGTAGCCTAAGTTTTTAAGGACTGTATCGTTTTTAAATTCTAAAAAATGCCTGTTTAATTTAAACATTTGTATGATTCTTGAGCTTATTTCGCCCCCTCTAAAAAAAACAATGACACTTAAGAGTTGGAGAACTTGCTAAATTACATGAAGAGCTCATTAATATTATATATTAGGACTTTAGTTTTATTTTTAAGTTGAACAACACGTTTTAGACACACTAAAATTTTAGTTCTTTTATAAGGACAAAAATGTGTGTGAAAATATTCATAAGTTATTTTGCTCTTTGTAAAATGTCGTCGTTTCCAAGTGCGTTTGCGTGTAATTTCCTATGCGTTTCCAAGTGCGTTTGCGTGTAATTGCCTATGCGTTTCTTGTCACGGCTCTCTATCAATTCCAGCAGCTATACGCGTATGGACTAAACAAACTAATGTTTCAAGGAAGTGTAACCACATTTCTGTGGAGTGAGAGTGGAAAACTATTCCACGCTCACTCCACACAAATGTGGGTACACTTCATTTAAATTCAACCATCCTCATCCCTAGCTCATTAACGTAAATAGTACGTAGGCCATAGACGTATAGCCTGAAAAGGTAGTAAAACGTGGTGATAAAATTAAAAACAAAATCTCAAACTACAAAATTGTTAAGGAATAAGAGTCCTGTTGAAATTTTTTAGGATTTATTTTGGCTTGAACCATAATTTGAAATAATGTAACGTAGAATTAAATATTACGTTATAACTAAACGTCTGTGCAACAATTTCTAAATTACCAGTGTGGGGCCCCCTTAAATCAAACTCCTCTGTTTATACTCAAAATATTTGCATTTCTGTTCCTGGCAAACAAATACCAATATTATATTTTGCTCCGCTCACATTTGAAGAGGATTCTAATATATGATCGTCTCCAGGCTTATTGCCTCTACATCGATAATATCAGTCTATATTTACTAAGTTTATCACGGTACAGGCGATATGGCCCCATGAACGAGTGACAAAACGTAAACAGCTTCTGCGAGGTAGATTATATCTCATACAGAGGGGGCTACCATAAAGCCACATGGCTGACTCACTCACTGACATTAATGTTTACCCACTTCCAGATGAGATAAAAACTTGAAATTTGGCGAACTTATAGCTTTTAGCCTATAACCGAGGGGAAAATTCCAAAAAGTAAAAAAAAAAATTAATCCCAGAAAAGAAATTAAAAAAAAACTGAGCAACTTTAAAGTCGGTGCGGACTTTTCTTTTGAGGTCTCTTGTGGCTAAACGGAAAGACCTATAAAAAAAAACAGCTCTGGAATTACGTTATTTTACATCCACTTGCAAAGAATATGCACTGGGGGCTTGGGTGCGTAGCTCCCAACGAGTAAAACGAGCTTTAGATATACAATCACTCCCGAAGAGGCTAGACCCGTCCTATTCACTTCAACGTTCATTTTCGATTAAAGAGAGTGCCCGCTAGGACCGGTGTGGTGTGTCATGCTAGATGACGTCATGAATTTCTTACCACAGATGACTCGAGACCACGGTAGAATGCTATGGATGCTTCGAGACCCCTGAGAGAGTTCCACGAATTGAAATGGCTGGACAAGTGCTAGTTGTTCCATCGCTTCCACTTATACACCATGTTCCCCTCCCTTTAACGATCACTGTCCTTTTAATTCCCTTCTATCAGTCTCTGGGATCACGTGATGACGTTCGAGGACTATAAAGTGGTATATTTCGTCTGTGTTGGTACTCATAATACCAGCATCGACTGCTTAGGTAAGATAAGCGCTTTCATTAGTCGGGCCTGAAATTTTATTTTCAACATTTCCTTTCTATTTATAACTGATATTTGTTAAACCTTTTAAAATTATCCTTTCGAATTAAATATTAAACAGTAATTATTTATTTCGATAAAATATTGAATTTAAAATCATATTTCTGAGATCACTTTGTTGTTACAGCTTACTTTGTTTTCAGGCCACTAGTTGGCATTAGTATTTCTCTAAATATCTTTCTTCAATTTAAATGCCATCATATTGGGCGTAGAAATTAATCAGCTATATTACAAATTCCGCTGTAATGAGTATGGAAATTAAATCTCTTATTTCAATGTGAGTGCCATAAAATTGAGTGTGGATAGTAATGCCTAATATAATTGTGATACTACCGTACCAGGTCTAGAAAAACTAGCTAAACTTTTATAAGGATTATGTCATTAGAGATTAGTTATACTCACCTACAATCCATTACCTTTTGTTCTTATCTGACGTGGGCATTTTTTGTAACTTTACCTCTCACAATTTAACTATGGATCTATGATTGAATATAATATTGTAGGTGATCTATTTAGTTCTTTAATTATGGACTTAAGATAGAAGTTTACACTCTTGCCTGGACTTTGTGGTATGTCTCTTTCCACTACACACTGTCTTTTTTCAATTGTATATGTTTAATTATAATTCTTCTCTTATCTATAGATGTTAATTTATAATCCACTTCCTTATTCTAATTTTTGGGCTACTTATAGTTGGGAAAAATTCAAATTTGAAATTGTTATTGATGTCCACTTTATTATTATTATTATTATTATTATTATTATTATTAGAACCGCGTCTTACTACCCATTCGGGTTATACACACTTACGCTAATGTGTATTGGTAGGGTGATTGTGAGATGAAATGGAGAACCTACAGTTTAACGTGGAATCCGAACCACGGTGGAGGCCTGGCATTCCCCACATTCAAATTCCCCACATTCACAAGATGTCTTGTCAGAGGTGGAGGAAGGGTTTGGTAATCAGATAAATCTTTGCCGGGACCGGGGATTGAACCCTGGACCCCAGCACAGAAGTCTGACACCTTACCCCTAGACCACCAGGTCACCGATGATGTCCACTTTGATTACCCTATTAACACGGAAAGGTGAGTGTTGCAATGTCATATTTATACTACCGGGACTAGATCTGAAGTAATTTTACTGATCGAACAAAAAATTGGTTTTAATAAGGTTCTCCAGAATGTATAGAGTTATATGTCTCGCCATAAAATTATGGGTAATTTATTTAAAGGCTGAAAGAGAAAAAAAAAATATATTTTCTCAAAATTCGTATCATCGATTTTGATTAAAATTTTAATCTAAGTACTGTTTAACATTACAAACAAAATGGCTCACCTAATTTTACCATGAAGATAGCTCTGAGGGTATTTTAAATATGCGGAAACTTTCTATTTTGATCATCTCTTCGAAATTTTTTTTTGTATATGAAAGAATTTACTATTTCAAAATTCTAGGACTCGTAATCATACACAACTTTTATTTGAAAAAAAAAATCTTTTTTTTAATTCAATATTTTCTTAATTATACAGATAAACACTATTTGTAAATAAATCTTTGGGAAATAGGTCGTTAAAAATGACCAGAGCAAATAATACATTTCTGTAAAAGTGTATAATATTTATTTAATGTTCTTTGGTAAAATGCTCTGTTATTTTACTCCCCCTTAGGTGTGTATACAATATATCATTACGTTTAATATATCTTACAAGTTATAGGTATAATCTAGATAAGTGGTTCCCAAAATGCGGTTGTTGTGGACCCCAAGGGGTCCACAACAACCACCAAAGTTTAACCAAATAAAAATTTAAAATATTAACCAAACAACAGTATCTTAACCAATAAAAATCTTCCTCCCCTCCTCATACAACTGCGCTGTGCTACATGAAAAACAAGTGTAAAAAGAGACTCGACATGTATTCGGATTTTAGAGTCAAAGTGTCCAGCCTTCAACCTGATCTTCAAGAAGTGATGAGAAAAAAGAAGAGGTTTCACTTATCTCACTAATACTAGACTCAAATGAATAAATTTGAACTTTTTCATAATAATACATTTTCATGTAGGCCTAACTAATCTTTTTTGTGTTAACTCCTCTTACTATTATATTAATTATTATTACAACTAGAGTTAGTTTAAAAATAAAAGTATGTAAAAAACACTTTTGACTGATTTACTGTGCCAAATCCCCAAATTTTTTTTTAGGTTTTCCAACATGAATTGTTAATATGGGCGGGGGGGTTAAGGGTGCTATTTTCTATACATACAATATATTAGAATATAATGATTTGAAAAAAAAACAGGGGTCCACCGATCTTAAAGAGCCTCTTGGGAACTACTGCTCTAGATAAAGAAAAAAGTTCGTGTGGTGCACTGTAAGTTAAGGTAATTGTTTTACTGATACGCGTGGTAAAGTACTGGTTGGATATCCCTTATAATATACTTTCGCAATACATACTGGGTTGAAACAAGGAGATGCACTTTACCCATTACTTTTTATTCTAGTCTTAGAGTATGTTACTATGGTAAGCAAGAGTGTAGGGAAGGTTTGACACTAAACGGTGCAAAACAGCTGTTGGGATACGCAGATGTTTTAGCTTTGTTGAGTAATAGTAAGGAGACTGTTGAAAGAAATGCAGACATTTTACTATATGCTAGTAAGGAAATAGGTTTAGAAGTGAACGCTGAAAAGGCTTTACACATGATCGCATAGAGAACATAGATTGTGGACGATAACTCAGAGATTACTTTGAACGACATATCTTTTGACAGGGTTGATGGGTCTAAATATTTAGGAATAATTTTAACTTTAAATTACGATATTAGGTTGGAAATTAGTAGAATAAATAGTCTAGTAATGCATGCTAATACTCTGTCAGTAAGTCGTTGACAACTCTCCTGCTTCCAAAGAATATAAAACTCAGAATATATAAAACAATGGTTTTACTAGTTGTTCTCACTGGGGTCTCTTACCTTACACGACAAGAATAAGATTAGGGTGATTGAAAACAAGGTGCTTAGGAATACATTTTGTCCAGAAAGGGTGGAGGCTACTGAGATGCGAAGGAGGTTACATAATGATGAGTTGCATACCCTGTACTCATCACAAAACATTGTTAGTTCAATCAAGTCTTGTACAGTATATTACAGTGAGCACATGCAGTGTGAATGGGAGAAACTAGAACCGTGTTCAGGATATTGGCGGGCAAACCAAATGAGAAGAGACCAGTGGGCAGATCTAGATGCAGATGGGAGGATAGCATTAGAATTGACCTGAAAGAAATAGGGTGGGATGAGAGGGACTGAATAGAGTTAGCTGTATTTATTTATACCTCATCAACTCTTGCTTGTTATAATTATTGGTGCTGTTGGTCAGCACTAAATTAATTTAGATGATTATCAATATTGACTTTGGTCTAGGGGTAAGGTGTCAGACTTCTATGCTGGCGGCTGGGGTTCAATCCTCAGTCCCGGCACAGATTTATCTGATTACTAAGCCCTTCCTTCACCTCTGATAAGACCTCTTGTGAATGTGGGGAATGCCAGGCCTCCACCGTGGTTCGGATTCCACGTTAAACTGTAGGTCCTTCATTTCATCTCACAACACAATCACCCTACCATTACACATTAGCGTAAGTGCGTATAACCCGAACGGGTAGTAAGACGCGGTGCTAATAATAATAATATTGACTTCCAAAATTTTATTTTTGTCATACAAGAATGAAACTGAGGATCTTATGGAGAAAAGCTTTATTTTCGCTCTCTTTCGGTTAAATGTTGCCAAATCTCCTCACTTTCAGTATGTGGGAAGGGGGTGGGCTGGGGTAAAAAGTAAATACACGCAATATCATTGCTGAGGGAACTGTAGGTTTTATGAAAAAAAAGCTTTATTTTCGTTCTCTTTCAGTTAACTGTTGCCAAATCTCCTCGCTCTCAGTATGTCGGAAGGTGGTGTGGTAGTGTAAGGAGCTACTGGCAACCTCGACTAACCAACGTTGCGAAACTTGTCTTATATTTTAAAAGGAGATTGACTAAACCAAAAACTTGAGAATGAAGACGCTGTTTCCCAAAAATAACCATGGAGTTCCCTCAGTGATAATATCGAGTGGTGAGAGTTATAAAAGAAACACCTTTATCACTAATGTATTTCCCTTTATATGCTCTGTACTACTTAAATAAATAATTATTACTATCGAGTAGTCTATATATTTGTGTTTCCCCTTTATTTTTATTTAGTTAGTAGATTCATTCATTTTCTATCTCCTGTATACAAATATAAAGTAATTCCTATTCTGTAAGCCATGTTTCGTTAGGTTTTTATTTTAAAACTGTTGGCTGGTGCTTTAATGAAGTAAAATGCAATTATATTATAAAATTATTAACCTTTAGTACCATTATAATAGTTGATGGAAACTTAAATTACATTTTATGATAAATTGGGTTATGAGAATGAATTCGAAAGTACTCGCCTTGGCTGGGAAAAGGGTTAATTAAGGGGTAAGGAAAGACGTTTTAAGTTTCAACGTTTCACATTGATATTCCGTAAAGACTATAATCCAATTTACATAAAAAAAAATAAGCTTTAAAAAATAGAGAAAATACATTTTGAGGTCAACACTGATAAAATTGTAATGTAATATCAGTATTATTTTATAGATATTGAAAATATAGATCAAAAAATAGATTTGCATATAATATAATATGATGTATGAATGCATGAAAGTATAATATGTAGTTACTTTTATAGCTATCAAAGAAAGTTTTTCCTAAGAAATTAGATTTATTTAAAATACCCTATATGATTAAAATTATATTAAAGTGGGGCTGTAAAGGACAAGAGAAAAGGTACAGTTTTGATGGCAGCACGTTTTTGGACAGAATAAGTAAAATATTGATTCAGTAAAAATAGGGTTAAAGGTGATATAAACATTTGTTGAATATCTTTCAAGGGTGTCGTGGAATTTAAAGACAACTTTTCTCTCTTCAATTAAAAGGTTTCTCATCTAATGCTTCTGTGATCATGAGAGAAATTCAAGAACTATTGACATCACCTTGTGAAGAAAATTAAATTCTATGTTTGTAGTGAAGCAATAGTTTATTTATTTTGACCGAAAATTTTGCTATAAAAACTGCAAAGATACTTTTTCTTGAGTCCCCTTCATTGTCAACTTGAAATGTCACTATTTGCTCTAAGTAAGTGTTTTTTAACCCTTTTTCCGCTTGCATAACCTCTCATTTGTAAAGACCTAGCGTAGCTATCACCAGAGTTACATTTTCTTTCTCTCGTGAAATAAATTGAAGCCATTATGTATGGCTTTTGAATTAATTAAATTGCTTGGGAAGAAAGTGTGTTAATTTTATCAAGACAATTAATCAATTGTTATAACTAGTCAAAGCCCACTTCAGTGGCAGAATGGTTTAAAACCTCATTCTCGCAATATACTTGATATAATGATGACAGAGGGATTTGGGTTCTAATAACCTGACGGTGTTCTTAGGATTCTTTAATTCCTAAATGCTTTTCCAATCTCCCTTCACACTAATGCAGGTAAACTTCCTCTAGACTCAACCTTACTCATCTGTGAAACATTAGCGTAGCTAGATCATAAGAGTACAACCTGAAAATATAGTAAGCAGTGGTGGGTCCTAAAATTAAGTTTATATATTTACCATATTCCTTAATTTAAACGACTTTTTTTTACCTTGCTCTTGAAAACATTAATGAGAATAACAAATTTATATTTGATTGGAAACACATAACTTATGAAACCTTTGGTAATTTTTTTTTTAATAGCCTTTTTAGCAAAAAAAAGTTTGAATGAGGTCATCTTGCCACCATTACGTTCAAGTACCTCTTATAAATAGCCATATACCACAGGATGTAAACCACTGATATAATAAATCTAACTTTACACCAATTAATGGAATGTTTGGATCCCATTTACCAAATTATTCTGCATTATTTGAAAAATTGCTGAGGTTGCGTTTGTTGGCTTTTGACCTTTAAATGTGTTAGGGATGAGTCAACCTCGGTGTCCTTTAGGTAAAGTTCTCACCTCAGGACCCAATATTAATGGGTTCAAATCTAACCAGGGTCGATGGTTTTAATTAGAGCGATAAAAATCCATAGCCAACTTCTTTCTGAAGGAAAGTAAATCCGTCGGTCCTATATAAATTGTGGCATGTAAAAGAAACCTGGAAGGCATGTGAAAATACCTTTCACAGCAAAATTGGTAAATCCTTTATCACTTGCTCATAGAAATCCTCGTGATCTGTTATGCTCAGTAAGTTTAGAAAGTGCTTGTTAAATACCTAATAAGATTAATTAAAAATGTTAAGAACGAGTACCTCTGAGTTAAATGTGAATAATTCGGATGGGCAGTAAAACACAATGGGAAATAAGGTTAAATAAAAAAAAACTGTTAAGTATTTATATCCTGACCAGACGGCGCTTACACGTTTTTACACCAAGACAGTGAAACCATCCGAATGCCGAGGTTCGATTTATCTTATTGTTAAACGCGCACAAGGCAGAGTTTTGTGTTTATTTCCTTACGTTGTATGTGTATTGGGTCAAGAAAGTTTAGGACAGCTGCTACGCCTTGGGTATAGGCTACGTCGTGCTCAATTACATTATAGTTGGTTCACGTTAAGTAAGACCTTTTTTACTTTTATTCAAAAACCGTTTAGTATTCATCTTTCTCGCACATGTGTAATTTTTTTTTAATAATTATTTTACTAGTAAAATTAGTTGGCATCACATGTTAACTTGACGAGACATAACCTCTATGCTGATGATTCTTCAAATTTCTTAAGAGTGGTAAAATCGAAAAGCATAGATTCAAATACTTTTCCAGGTTTAATTTTTTTTTTCCACATAATACTCCATTAGAAGAATTCAAAGCTAACGTGAAAGAACAAAAAGGAGCTGTAAATTTTGTAACATGGGCCTTATTTGTCCTCTAGATCTACTTTCATGTATGCATTTGTAAATTTATGTTAACTGCAACTGTCACATTAATAGATAATATCAATACCTATAAAATAACACAAATGATACAGTTAAATGTTATAAAATTTTATCGCAAACAAATGTGTGTACTTTATAAAAGTATATTTCCATGAAAATTGAATTTTATTTTCTAAATCTACCCTAATTAATTGTACATATTAAAATTTCACCTAAAATGAGGTCAGTTGATTCTAAACGATTGTAACATCTGACCTACTGTCGAGTCTGGCGGCCATGTTGGATAGCTCCACGTACTCGGCGTAAAGACTTCTCATCCGTTGTCCTGACACTCTGTGCCATTCTAACAGCACGTGTTTGAATTATTCAAGGTCCTGACTGCTCACAAGAACTACGTTTGGATTCTAAGACGAGATCTAATACAAGATGTATTATTATTATTATTATTATTATTATTATTATTATTATTATTATTAGCACCGCGTCTTACTACCCATTCGGGATATACGCACTTACGCTAATGAGTGATGGTAGGGTGATTGTGAGATGAAATGGAGGACCTACAGTTTAACGTGGAATCCGAACCACGGTGGAGACCTGGCATTCCCCACATTCACAAGATGTCTTGTCAGAGGTGAAGGAAGGGTTTGGTAATCAGATAAATCTGTGTCGGGACCGAGGATTGAACCCCGGCCGCCAGCACAGAAGTCTGACAACTTACCCCTAGACCACCAGGTCTCCAAGATGTTGTATCCTTCGTTTATATATTATCGTTATTTTATAAACACATAAATAATAAATACAAGTTTTTTTTTCAACAGACAACTGTTGGAAATAGAAGATAATATAGGTCATGAACTTTGTATCCTCTTTGCTTGTTTTGTTGATAAATAAACATTCCAGGTGAGACTGCAACAAAGATAATGAGGGCTGCGTTAGAAGAGGGTAGCTATTATTTCTGAAGGAAATATTTGTAAATCAACAACCCACCTCGGTGGCGTGGTTAGCTAACGCGCTAGTTTTGTGTTGAGCTAGACTGCCGAGAATGGAGAGATCGAGGTTCAGGTGAATTAGCGGTGGTTTTTCCTAAATAGTTTTCCACTATCCCTCCAAGCAAATGCGCTTTCACTTTCTCTGTAGTCAACCTTCACAATTCCTAAAACATTAGCATAATTAGTACTCAAGCGTATAGCCCGAACGGGTAGTAAGACGTGGTTCTAAGTATGTAAATCGATATTATACCAAACAAAATGCAACAGTTAAATTGTTAAATAATTTTAATTGCTTATATATTGTTTAAGTTATAATTTTAGGATACAGGGGGGAAAAGGAAGAAAGTCACCACACACACACACACACATACACACATTTCCAGGACAACAACCTTAATATCTTAAACCTCATAAGGACCACAGCAAATATTATTTAAACAAATCATAATTTAAATATGACAGAGACATATTTTAACCATAATATAAATTGAATTAGAAAGATCTTATGATTGTCTAACAGATGGCAGCACTAACTAAAATTGATTTAAAAACTGGTCTTTCCCTATTTTTCTTCTGTGACCTTCATTTATAAATAGCGTGTTGGATCTAGTCATTTGCCCTTATTACGTATTTTAAATCATATTTTATTGTTCATTTTTTGAAAATTTGAAGTAACCTTTTAGAATGTATATGTTTTTAATAGCTCATTTTTAGGTCTTCACTGTCTCAGCCCTGTTTAAGACAAATTATTATAATAATCGAGAACCAACCGCCAATAAGGACCGAGACTATAAAGCTTACTCCAATGAAAATACTTCTTCCTGCGTAGTTACTTAATTCCAGTTGGAGAAATGCTGTACATCAGGACCTGGTTAATTTGACTTTGGTTCATACGAAAAATTTGATAATTCGAACCCAACATGAAATTTTTATACAAACCAACAGTAAAAAATAGTTTTAATTTGAAGTTTAGGAGGAAATATTGGAATAATTCAAAGCCTAGCCATTGTTATTATTTTCAAATTTGTACTCATTTAAAATTTAACCACGATCTTTATTAAATACCCTCCCATATGTCAATAAAGTAATATAAATTTAGTGATGTATAGTAAAAGATAAAGCAGGGAAAGTGACGCTAGCTGTGAGCGGGTTGCCTAGAGTAGGAGATATGTTGGATTTCATCGCTTCTGTGTGACAATTTAATCATGTGATGTCTTGACTGAGTTATATTTGCATTTTTCGTATTTTTTACAGGTTTTTATATTTGGTTTTTCAATTTTTCTTGTTTTTTCTTGTTTTATCTTGTATATATAAAATGTGTGTATGGTTATATGTTATTATTATTAGCACCGCGTCTTACTTCCCGTTCGGGTTATACGCACTTACGCTAATGTGCAATGGTAGGGTGAATGTGAGATGAAATGGAGGACCTACATTTTAACGTGGAATCCGAACCACGGTGGAGACCTGGCATTCCTCATATTCACAAGATGTCTTGTCAGAGGTGAAGGAAGGGTTTGGTTATCAGATAAATCTGTGCCGGGACCGAGGATTGAACCCCGGACACCAGCATAGAAGTTCGTAAGCTTACCCCTAGACCGCCAGGTCACCTGTCTTTATTTAAAATTGTTGTTACTTATTTCAAAATTCTCTTTTAGCCATTTATTAAATGCTTTAAATCAAAATAAGATCTGTTTTTTATTTCTACGTGATTAATTTGTAACTTAGTCGTGTTTATAATATCGATCGTTGAGATAATGTCGATTTAATTACTAGCTCTGGGAGGATTCGATCCTTGAACTTGGGATATTATAGATATCTTTAACTTTGGGAAATAATGTCATTATTGAATACTATTAGTTTTATATTTGATATTTTGACCTTTTTATTTGGAACTTATTAACTGGTCTTAAATTTACATAATGCGTAGAATGATCTTATTTAACTATGAAATCGTTAAGCTTCAAAGTATGATTAATTAATTGTCTTTTGAGAAGTTCTATGGAATATTTTGCTATCATAATTAGATTGTTTAGCGTTAACCGCATAACGAAATAGGGGGTAATTGTTCTGAAATTATTAAGATAATTTTGGGTTAATTCTTATGTTTTATAATAAATGTATTTTGCTAGTTAACTAATGAGAATAACATGATTATGACTTTTATTCTGTAAATAAATTTTACTAATGGAAGTCTTGACGTTATGATAAGGTTGTTGTTGAGTTAAAGCCACATTTGATTATGTTGTTGTTCTTTAATGCTGGCGCTGAAAATAATTAAATGATGTTTTTTCTTGTAAAACTTCGCATGTCGTCAGAATATGGGGATATTAGCTTGTCGAAAGCTTCTTGTATATTTCGAAGATTATCTCTATATAATATATTATTATATATTTTCATATGATACTAACTTCTTGATGACTAGATATCAACATTAAACTAGTTCATTCATTTATTAGTCTAATGGTTCACAATACCCATAGGTAGTGAATTTTTACATGTATTTTCGTTTTACTTTAATTTTGGTTAATGAGCTCTACGAGGTTGACCGTCCATATATTTACTTCCGTAACTGGTGTGAGTTGCGAGATCTGAGTTTCGAATGTTTGATCTCAGGCATTCAAAGGACAGAACTCAAATCGCTCACTACTATTGCCCCCTTTTTGCCCCCTTGTTATTCATTGTTGTTTGTACCCTCTGTTTATTCCTTATTTTAGTTTAAGAGGCTTCATTACGTAATAGGTACCTAGATACTTATAAAAAATGGTTAATCCGAATTTTAGATATCAAGATTTTTTTTAGGTATCTCTGGGAATTCAAATTAATAAAGTTATACTCTAATTAGGAAGACCCTTAAGGTATCTGCCCTAAAATGTACTTGTTGTTGAAGGTAAACAAGCCCTCATTAAGCAGCCAGACACGCGGGTGTAATACTTAGAAAACATTACAGCTTTCCCCCACGGTCTAACGTCAATATTGTCACAAGTATATCAGGTAGTTCCCTTCATGTTTGTATAATGTAAGACTGGTGATAAATTGAGTTTTTAATTTGTTTGCTTCACGTCCATAATAATAAAAAAAAAAAGGAAACCTTGAGACAATGTCACGTTGCAGCATTTTCCCAGAAATCTTTGTCACAAAAATAAAAGTAATAAAATTAAGAGTTTTAGTATAGGAAGCTAATAAATATGTTCTCACCTGAGCAATAAAGGAGATTTAAAATTGAGATTTGCTTGCTTTAAAATGATGGTAGTGTGTTTTATGAATTTCTTTACTTTATTATGAGACTCGTTTGTATGATCTTTGCTTTGTTTAGTGGAGGAAGTAAGATATTTAAGACCCGTTTACGAGATACATGGTTTTTTACTTTCAAAGTAAAGATAAATTATCGTAATTGTGAAAGTTTTCAAACTTTAAATTATGATGAACGTTCTTTCTGCTCACAAACACAAAATAGAGAGAAAATACATTTACCTACTAAAAATTCCTAAGATTTGTGGAATGAGTTAATGTAGCTTACATTGATTGAAGAGACGCTATACCAAGGGGCATAGATTAAATAATATACACAATTATGTAAACCTTGAGAAAAGAGGAATATTTATTTTCCCCAAAGAGAACAGCAATTAAAATTGCCAAGAGTCACATAAAACATATATTTGCTTATTTCTCAGAAACTATTGATTTTATATAAATATATTCCAGAAAAATATTTTCATTTTTAATAATACTACAACTTTACAATGATAAGTTATTTTGTGTTTCAAATATATGTGGATATAGGATCAAAATTGTAAATTTTTTCTATTTTAAAATACCATCATAGTCATTTTCATGGGAAAATGAGAGTAGTCGTTTTATAATGTTAAACAATACCTGGATAAAAAATTAAATAAATACTGATATAGCAGATTTTGAAAAAATCGATTTAATCTATCCTTGCCCTTCAGTAAACAATCATTAATTTTAGGGTTGAATACCTAATTCCAAAAACTCCTTGGGGGAAACTAATTAAAATCCTTGATACCAAGTTATAGCCTAATCGGTCAAATAATTTTGACTCTAGCCCAAGGTATTGACGGACCGTGTGGCGAAAACAACTTTTTCTGTTTAAAAATGTCATAAAACGTGGATATTATCAAAATCTTGAGCTCGATTTTTATTGACGATCACAAGAATTTTTTCTGAGGGGTCGATAGAAAATGAAAATCAGTTTACAGTAATAAATTAATGAATAATTTTCGAAATATAAGATATGTTTTTAAAGGCAGGTACATATTTAATTATTTTATTTAAAATCAGTAGCTTATCTGGAGACTATTTAATATAACAAATTATAACCTACATTTTTATTTTCAAATAAATTTATTTAATGGTAGATTATTTATGAAAAATTTTGTAAAGTTAAAAACAAAATTGGATTTAAAGATAAAGTTAAAGAAAGTGTAAAAGTATTTAGAAAAATCCCTCCTCAGTAAAGCCGACCAGGATTATAGCACCAATCTCTCCAACACAGGCAGTACAGTACATTGCGGGTACGACGCCTTAGACCACGCAGTCATCAAAGCAGTTTTTTATAGTTTTAAATACGTCATTTTAATGAGATCTTTAAAATATATTAATGATATATTAAAGTGTTATTCTTCCTTGTAAGCCTAAATGTTTCAAAGATGTGAAGGTTATTGGGTGTGTCGAAGTTGAAGTGAAGAAGATTTCGGCTTAAACTATATCATTTCGAAGCTCCACACAATCCTTTATTATATTATAATATATTATAAGATAAACATAAAAAAGGGAAACGTTTTATTGTTACCTTTCAAAGCACCCCGACCTATGTAACACCAAGTAGAAATTAAGCCTAATCTTTCTCCCCCTCCAACCTATGTTTTGTAGCTTGTCATATTAAGAGCGGATGTCAATATTCCATAGGGAAACTTTTGTGATACTAAAAATTGATTCACACTTTTGCCGAAAATAGAGAACAGAATGTGCTTGAATGGCGCAGAAATTCACACGCTATATGTTGACCCATGATGCATTGCAACACAATATTAAGCATCTTTTTATCAACAAATTTATTTTCTAGTGGATAAACATATATTTTATATCTTTCTCGCGATGGATGTTTTCAAATTATAATGCTGTGTCTTGCCACAATCCAACACATCAATACACACGCTCTCCATTAACGGGTTATTTCAAATCTCCTCGCAACGACCAACGAAGTTGTCTGCTTGCTTCTAGCTCTATAGCGCATGCGCACTGATTTGAGACGGTTGTTTCCCCTGTGCCGAAGATCTCGGGCAGAGAGGACAAAGTAAAAATAATTTGAACTTTAGCAGAACAACTCGCGTCAATGAAGTAGAAATCGTGTGATTGGTTTAGATTTAGTCACGTGACCACATTTCTGTTCTGCTCTTATTTTTGGGTTAACATGTGGATCCAATCAAAAGGAAAGCCTTGAATTTAATACATTTAAGAATTAGAAACTATCAATACGTATGTTTACCAACGGTGGAAAAATGAAAAATAATATTGGTTTAATATTATAATTTAGCTATAAGATCTGTGTTACGTAACTCTGAGATGTACCGCCCCCCCCCCCCCCCCTCCCCAATCTATCAATGTGACGCCAAGTAGATATTAGAGTTTACCCCTACCCCTCTTATCAACAACGTTCTTTTGTTTCACGCTCTTGTATTGAAAACAATCATTCAATTATTTTTTTCCGCATTTATTTGAGGTATTTTACGTTCACTTTCTGAACTGACTGAATATATCAACACACGAGAATTTCTATGAGTGGGGGTGAAAGGGCCTAACAATTTTACTGTTAAGGTATTTTCACATACCACCCAGAGTTATTTTTCACGCCACAATCGACATGAGACCAATGGTTTTACTTCTCCTCCAAAAGAAGTTGTGTTACGAATTTTTGTCACTCAGGAAAAATCCATGGACCCCAGCTAGGTTTTAACCCACAATCGTCGGGCCCTCAGGCAAGAACTTTACACCGGGATCACCAAAGTCGACTAAAACAAACAAAAGGAAGATATTACAGCCTAGCAGATTATAATTAGTTGCAAACCACAGTGCGGTAATTGATTTTAAATTATGTGTGAGTTATACCAAAGACAAGTTGGTTGATGTTATTAACAGCCTTTTTTTACGGCAAACCTCACCCTCCTGCAACCCCATTTTATCCCTATCACATTTATCCCCTTAGCACCCCACACACATAGGCAATGTTTACGTCCTTGATCCATATGATAAAATGTTATTATTATATATGGCAACTATGGTGATGACAAAATTTTGTGGCCACGTGGTCTAAAGCACTACTCTCGTAGTAAACTAAACTGCCGATGACGGGGAGATCAAGGTTCGAATCTCAGTCCAGTGTATTGGGGGTTTTTTTTTCCAAAATTGTTTCCCCCTCTTCATCCATGTAAATGTGGGTACAGTTCCTCTAAATATCACCTTCATAATCCATAAAACTATTAGCTTAATAAGTACATAAGCTTGTAGCCTGCACGAGTAGTAAGACGCAGTGCTAAAAAAAAACTATCTTGAAATAACCGGTGAGTTGGCTTCTACGAAATATATTATGTACGACATGTATTCACACGACCGTTGTTTGCACCCTTGTTTTATGATTAGTATTATACAAAACAAAAAGTTCTCCGAAAATGGTTTACATTTGTAGAAATCAAAATTTAGATGTTTGATTTGAAACAATCAAACATATTTTATAAAATGATTATATATAAAATAAATTTTAAATGGTTTATTTAATGTATCACTACGTCTTACTAAATGTTCAGGTCATACACATTTATGATAAATTACTCTACTGGAGTAGAGATGACAAAATAAGTATTTTAGAGGTAATCATCCACATTTGCATGGAAGTAGAGTGGGAAACTATTTAGGACAAACCACCTTCAGTACACCCAACTGTAATTTGAGCCCCGATCTCCCCATTATCAGCAGGACAGTCTCATACGTGGCTGATTCCTTAGACTATTCGGCCACCAAAATAAGTGATAAATATTTAATTAAAAGTACTAATTAAAAACAATATTTAAAAAAATCAGTCCTCTTTTTTCTTTTGTTTGAATAAAAGGATCACTATCAGTATGGTAATATAAGCCAAATAATATACTCTTTATTTTTGCACAGGACTATTTATTTAAACATATCTGAAATCAAGGAACTGAGCTTCTACCAAATTACAAGTTTTACTGATAATTACTTTTTATTTTGCTCATAGTCACGATGATAGTCGATTGTTCACACGATGATATTTGACTTGTAGTTATTTCAGTACAAAAACATATCTCGTGTGCATGAATCATATGGCATCGTCCTATATTTAACCAAACAATAATGATATATCGTTGTTAAACGTGTCTACTGATACTTCCAACAATATCTGTTTCCTGCTTTGCTATCACCCTTTCTCAAATCTCTTCAACTTTCCCCCTTCTCTATTTTCCCCCGTCACACTAACTCCCCCTGTATTTTCCTCAAACTTCTCTTCTTCTTTATAATATGTAAATACCATAATATGTAGAACCCACTTCAGCGGTGGACAGGACACAAAAACAACAGAAGATGTTCAAATAAACATGTGTCTCATTTGACCTTGTTTCAGAGTTAGTGTCAAGTTGTTCCATTAAACTGTTTGTGTACTATACTCAATATATCGCAACCGGTTTACTAATTATAATCTACAAACATATGGTATTTTTGAAATAGCATTGCATTTGGGCTGAAGGAGGCTATGTTGAGCATTTACTATAATATTCTTTGAATTGAAAAATGAAACTTTGACACGGGAATTGAAGCCGGGATCTTTGGCTTAATACGCCAATGCTCTAACCACTGTGCTATCCAAGAGTCGTCCCGTGCCCAAAGTCATTCATATTTCAAGGCAGAGTCTGTAAGAGACGTGTGGAAATGTTCAGCTATATATATGTGATCAATCAAGATTCCGAGCTACAGTAACCACATGGCTTCTTTGGTGCTTACTGACAGATCACAGCTGACTTCTGACAGTCAACATTTAGGTATATACCTAAATGTTGACTGTCAGAAGTGACAGCTGCTAAACACATGTTTTTGCAAATCATATGGTTTGGCGTAGGGATACATAATTGGTTATGGTAACTTTTCAAAGCCGTTATCTGTCAGCTGTGAGCTGTCACTCAGCACCAAAGAAGCCATGAGGCTACTGTATCTGAAACGCAGCCACGTTCAACTCGGTTGTTGGTTTTTATACTGACAATTGTACAATGACAACTGTACAAACGCACGTATCACATGCTCTGGCGATGGTGTACTAAGATAAATGTATCGGGTTAGATTCCCATGTAAAGTTTATTTTTCAGTTTAAGGAATATAATATTAAGATGCGGCTATAACCGTATTAACAGATATAATAGCGTGACTATTTAAATCATAACTTCCTGTGATGTTAATCAGATACACATTATTGAAGTAGGCCTACATACATGAATCTAACTCGGAAACAAGTTCAGATGGGGCACCTGTTTATATGAGCTTTTTAATTATTTTTGTATCTCCTGTCTATTGCTGAAGTGGGTTCCAAATATTATGGTACACACTGTATATACAGTGTATATGTATGTGTATGTGTCCATCCAAGAGTAGTGTGTTGATATTTGTTAATCAAAGTTTGGATTAATTAAACATTTTTCGTATGCTGTAGCTTAAGAAAAATATGTAGACATATTTTAAAAAATCACAAAAATTGCAGTAAAATTCTTAAATTTTAAAACGGAAATATAAGAGGCTCACTGTTATATGTTTATACTTTCTAAAATAATCTTCATACCATAGTGCTATTATTTATCAATAAAGTTTCACCAAAGAAGAAAAGTTTAATATTATTATCGAACATTAAACTAAAATAAAAATAGATTAAAATGTATTAGAACGCAGAATCAATAAAAAGTTTAGTTACTTTGGTTTATTTATTGTTAAGTATATGGGCTCAGGTTGGAATCCTGTTGGCAAGTAAGATAATAAATTAGTTTTATGGCAGTAATCAAGTTTAGATATTACTATTATTATTAGCACCGCGTCTTACTACCCGTTCGGGTTATACGCACTTACGCTAATGTGTAATGGTAGGGTGATTGTGAGATGAAATGAAGGACCTACAGTTTAACGTGGAATCCGAACCACGGTGGAGACCTGGCATTCCTCACATTCACAAGATGTCTTGTCAGAGGTGAAGGAAGGGTTTGGTAATCAGATAAATCT
>CABFVZ010001032.1:69202-112662 GCA_902151445.1 Timema monikensis
ATTAGCGTAAGTGCGTATAACCCGAACGGGTAGTAAGACGCGGTGCTAATAATAATAATAATAATAATAATAATAATAATAATAATAATAATAATAATAATAATAATATACCTTCTTCCGCCAACATCGGCTGAAGATATTATCAATGTTTCCTTTCTTCAATTGATTTTCTTAGCAATTCTGTATTTGATACCATTTCAAAGCATATTATTTTCAACATTCTTCTGTAGAGTCACATTTCAAATTTTTTATTCTTTTCCTTTCAGTTACAGGAATGGTCCATGTTGATTCCATATCCATCCAAGGTATTTGAAACATTTTTCTGTGGCACCACATTTCAAATGCTTCTAATTTTTTCCTTTCAGTTGCACTAATGTTCCATGTTTCACACCTATTGGCGCAATGATCCAAACTTATGCCTTTAAGAACCTTTTTCCTGATTTCCAAATATATGCTAGATGGTGTTAGTAATATCTTCTTGTTATGAAAAGAACTCTCTTAGTTTATGCCCATGCCATGTACTAGGAAATTTCTACCCTTATCTATCCCATCTTGTGCACTCAAATATTTGTGAGGTACGGGGAACTATTAATCAAACATTATTCTAATTTTTCCCATATCGCGCACTTGTTTTACCAACTCGTGTACTGAATAAGAAAGAAAGAAAGAATAGCTCATGACTTTGAATCACTCACGACTTTTCTTCTCCCTCTTTTCCCCCTACTAGAATAAACCGTTCATCTCTCGTGCTCTAGGGTACGTCACGTCACGTCACGTCACGCCACTGTGTCATCTTCAACCCCTTTTTTTCCCCTCCTTTAATTGAGTTCACGTCTAACCTAATCTAGCCTAGTTAATAAGTTAGTTAATTTGAAAGTGTGCGTTATGGAGTTTGTTCCCAATTCAGAAAGTGTGAAAATTTTCTAGTAGAAAAGTCGCTAGCTATAAAAAAAAATTCTGTCCAGTACACGAAATGATACAAACAAAAATAATTTTTTACTCAATAATAACGCCTGAATATTTTAGTGCACGAGATGGGACAGATTCAGGTATAAATTTCCGAGTGCACTTTCTTAGCTAGTGCTATTATACTACTATATCTTTATTTCTTCTGTTGTATTCTGTTTTGATTGTTTTATTTCCTAGGTAGTATAACTCTATTACTTATTGTAACCTCGGTGACCTGGTGGTCTAGGGGTAAGGTGTCAGACTTCTATGCTGGTGGCCGGGGTTCAATCCTCGGTCCCGGCATAGATTTATCTGATTACCAAACCCTTCCTTCACCTCTGACAAGACATCTTGTGAATGTGGGGAATGCCAGGCCTCCACCGTGGTTCGGATTCCACGTTAAACTATAGGTCCTTCATTTCATCTCACAATCACCCTACCATTACACATTATCGTAAGTGCGTATAACCCGAACGGGTAGTAAGACGTGGTGCTAATAATAATAATGTTGTAACCTCACTTCTTATAGTTCTATATTCATTTGGACAACTCTACCATTTTATTGTAAAATCATTACTTTGTTTTCTTTTTTTTTTATCTTAATATTACATTAAAAAATTAAAAGATTGGCCCCGGATAGGGAAAAGTGCTGAGATCCAGCAAAACAATTGCAAGAATTATGACCTAATAGTTATGTGAGTTTTTTTTTGTTAGCAGCGCGTCTTACTATCCATTCGGGCTATACGCGTATTTACTAATTACGTTAATGTTTTTAGCGAATAAGAAGGTTATATTCATAGGAAGTGTATCAACATTTGCGTGTAGGTACAGTGTAAAATCATTTTTGGAAAACCACCATCAGTACACCCAACCGAGATTCGAACCTTTTTCTCTTCATCATTGGTAGTATAGCATACCGCGATAGTAGCGCATTAAACCATGCTGGCAGCTCTAATAATGATTATGATTATTTTATAGAAAGTGAAAATATCTACCAAAGGTAACGGATATAGATCACATGACTTGACGTATTAATATGTGAAACTAGATTTAGTAACTTTTCTATTTGTTAGATAAGGTTGGGAATGCCAGGCCTCCACCGTGGTTCGGATTCCACGTTAAACTGTAGGTCCTTCATTTCATCTCACAATCACCCTACCATTACACATTAGCGTAAGTGCGTATAACCCGAACGGGTAGTAAGACGCGGTGCTAATAATAATAATTATAATAATAATAATAATAATAATAATAATAATAATAATAATAATAATAGATAAGGTTCTTCCTATGATTATTGTAAAATAGATTGTTATAACTTTCAAGCGTTTACTTTAAATATCTGATAAAGACTTTCATTTAAGGCTGGAGGACTAGAGATAAGCCCACATCGGTGACCATATGGTCTAATATGTTAGGTCTCGTGATACCATTGATCGCCATTAACAGGGATCAAAGCTCGGCTGGCTGAGTTTGAAGTAGTTTTCCAATTGAAATCGTCAACGGTTTTCCCGTACTCTTTCCAAATTAACAATTTTGAGTTTATTTTAGAACTAGCCCCCTTCCCCGTAAAAAATTATTGTAAAGAATCCTGTAAAACAAAGCTTCAAATCATCCATCATGTCAATATAAAAACAAAACTTTTTTACTTTTTTTTTTAAATACAGTCCTACCATCACTCTATAGCCGCCTCCCTCTTTTTATCCTCCCTCCTATTTTCATCTCATTCCTCTTTCCCCACCCCTACCCCCCCGCCCCCTTCACCAACCCCACTTTCCCTTCAACAACTTTTTTTTCCAACGACTATATAATATACTATCGTATCGACATTTTTATGAGGAATAAACTAAATTTTCAAAATAAAATATATCCTATGCTACTCACTGGTAATGTAACTTTATATTGGTGAAAGAATTTTTTAAATCGGTCCAGTAGTTTTTGAGTTTATCCATTACAAACAAAAAAAAACAAAAATCAAATCTTTCCTCTTTATAATATTAGTATAGATTATTCATACAATATAACCATTCCTACCATTTAGATGAGTTCATTAATAACCTTTTGTGACCCATGCCAATGTGACCGCGGAAAAATATCTCAGCCTCATCTTTAATGGTTTACTAGTGACTTAAAAGTCAGGGTTTGAATACCAGTTTCAGTAAAATTGCTAATTTATCATCCTTATCCCTTAATCATGCAGGTAGTTTGGACGCGAAATGAGACGTGATTTACAAATTAATATTCAAATTAACTCCTGTATTATAAGGGTTGGTAAATTAATTTGAAAGCATTATTTTAAATATTTATATTAACTGGAGGAAAAATATATATATTCTTATTAATAGTTTAAAAAAAAAAAATATATATATATATAACTAAAACAATTACTACATTCAATAACTACCCTTTTTCCCCAAGGCTAGTCACAAAATAATCGGTGAAATATTTTTTAAGCTTAACCCCCAAACCCTCCCCCACCCACTTCCACGTATTTAGTTTAAAATGTCAACTAAATTAAACAAACAGGTATTTGTGCTAACATTTCTAAGCGAAATTTTAAATTGCTTGCCGTTTACCCCTTAATTAACTGCATAGAAAGTTTATATTAGTTTCTAGAATATAACTGGGGATATAAATGTCTAGTTCTTCTAAAAATATATATACATATATATTGTGTTATATCACTATAATGCATTTTAATTAGTACTGCGTTTGCCAGAATGAGCTGTCTGGGAATTAAACCACGTTTTCTCAACGCAAGGAATAAAAGGAAATTTTTAAAGAAAATATTAATCTCGCTTGGAAAAAGTAAGAACATTGCAATGTGTGGAGAAATAAAATATTATACAATTAAGTTTTGAGCAATGGTCTTTCTTGTAAAATGTTCAAAGGGTTTCACTAGGAATACACTAGTTAAATGGCCAAACCTTATAATTTCAGAAAAACCCTATCGATGGTTACGTGCATTCGACTCCAGGCTCATCTTGTATATTTTACCGATGACTGAGAGGTCTAGATTCGATTTCCGTTGGCATTACCAAGGGTTAGTTGGCTCAATGTTTCCTCAAATTCCCTCCATGTAAATGTGGTGTACAGTTCCTCTAAATTCTATTTTCCTCTTCTTCATCCCTTTAGAGTAAATACTTTTAGATGACCTGGACAGGTTGGTAGTAAGACGCCGTAAAATTGTGTTTAGGTTGTTCTTATTAAAAATTTATTGATATTAGGATACAACAAATCTATTGATTAGGCAAAGATAAGATTTATTTTACGTTTACTGTATCCCACATTTGGTTTACATTCAAACTAAGGTGTCAGTTTAAACCAACCTGTTGTTTTAAAATCGCTTCTTACTACCTGCTCAGGCTATAGGGGAGAATGGGGGATTTCTAGTCACCTAAGCGAAATTTGATATAAATTGGAGATTATTAATGGGAATTTGAATATATTTATTGCAAATGAAGCGTATGAATATTTAATTTTTCATATTATTGATACAAAAATTATAAATATATAAATTTAAATAATTTATACCGAAAAAGGAACACATTGCTTCAACCGGTATTCCTCCACACTACGGGTAGTGGCGATCACTGTTCTTTCTCATATACATGTAACAGATATCAGAGGAATCCCATCCAGAGCAGTCAGCGCGAGCCCAAGTGTACTGGTATCACATCTCACCATTCCTACCAACTCTTCACCAGTAAAACATTTGTCTTCATCTGTCTGTAGGTCATCAAGCTCATCATCATCATCATCATCATCATCACAAATTTCTCGTTCACTTAAGTTTTCTTCTTTTGATGAGCTCGAATCGAAACATTTGCTCAAATTCCTTTAGTAAAATTTTTTCCCCCTTTTATTGTGTTCAGTTTATTTTACCTTTTCTCTTTCTGTAGTTTCTTGGTCCTCTTAGCTTCGTATATAGTTTACATAGATGTAGCTGCCAGAATATCGGAATGTTGCTTTGCTTGTTTACCTCTATTGCTGGTTTAATGACTCGTTGAAGGAATCGGTGAGATTTCTTCAACAGATACCATTGCAGATTTTTGTTCAGGAAGTATATGTTTAGAAAATTTTGGTTATATGGATACAGAATAGACTATTGTTGACGATGGACCTAGAATGCTGGCTTGTTGAGTTGAAGGTCTGTTTAACGTAGTTTCTGTGAGAAAATCCTCTTCTGTGAAGATGTTAGTATTAAGGGAGTAAATTCCTCTTAACCGAAAACCAAAGGTTCCTTTGGAAATCATGGTAACCTGAGAATAATCCCTGTTGAATAACACAACTACATGATGGGGAGTTATTTTTTCTACATTTCTACGTTTAAAGTATAAATCACATTCTCAGCGGTAAACAGCTTTCACTGGTGCATATAAACTAGAAAGCTACGTCCAACGGCTGTAATATGTGATAACAATGAGGAGGCAAAGAGAGCCACACAATATTACTTTCTTTGCAATATGCATGTGCCTCCAGGGTGTAGTGACTACTGTGGTTGTCTAGTATCAACAGAACTGGGCTGCCTCGGCTTGACCTAGCAGTCTTGACAAAATTCTTCAACCACGTCATAAACAGTTCATTACTCCAACCCGTTTTTGAACAGGAAAAAATCGAGTCAGGTGGACCATCTTTCTTAAGAAGAGTAGTCGTCCTTTGACGTGGAAATATGAACATTGGTGGTATGAACTGACCCGCTGTACTCATAGCACAAAATCATTGTCATATTTTTCTCAACGCTCCCAGCTTGTCACAGAGACAACTCTTTCTTATATTTGTCAAGCTAAAATTAAAGCAGGGTCTCTGACAATGGTAATTCCAGTTTCATCCATATTCCAAATATGGGCGGGTACAAGGTGATGATTCTCTATGACTTCTTCCAAATTAGTGAAAATTATGTCCGTTTCAATCCGATTGAAGCTCATTATTCTTAGAATACTCGTTTCCTTTGGCTTACGAATACAAACTGTGGCATTTCTATGCATATAACAGAAAAACCAGTCCTTTCATGCGATGCGAGACTCTTTATTGAATGAGTATGTTATTCTATTTTATTTTCCTGCGAGCTCGAAAAGAAATACATCGTATCTGCACAATATTTAGACCATACAAGAGTTTTACCAACAATATAACATGAGTAGTTAAGGCCTCTTCTTGATCATCAGTGGATACAGAGCTACGTCTTAATTTGAAAGCTTTAAATTGACCTTTCAAAAGGCTTTCATGCAACGCACTGAGTGGAAGAAATTTCATTAGTTTAGCTGCCTTACGGATATAATGTCCATCTTTAACAGCTTTGGCTACTTTCTCAAGGGTTTCCACGGAGGAGTTTCCCCTTTGAGTCTTTTTTTTTCCAATTTATATTCATCTGAAACAACGAATAGAAAGTAATAAACTTTAATAATAAGCAACAAAACTAAGAAATTCAATTACAACCTATTTTATTTTTCATTGAGAAAAAATACAAACCCCTAGGTACTAGTTACACTAATGGGTTAGGGATTAAGAAGGCTTGGATAGGAAATGCACCTACATTAGCGTGGAAGGAGTGTGAACAACCATTTAGGTTAACCACCCAAACTGGATTGAACCCTGATATTACCGTCTTCAGTAGTCTAGTTTAACATGAAATTAGCACATTAGACCACGCAGCCACCGAAGCGGGTAATATATATATTATAATTACGCTAACGGGGTAAGGATGAGGAACGAAACACTTTAGAAGTAATCTACCCGCATTTGCATGAAAGGAGAGAGGGAAACCATTTATGAAAAATATCTTCAGTAGACCTAACCATGACTCGAACCATGATTTCTCCATAATCAACAGGCCAGCCTTGAATTTTGGTTGAATTTGCCGATATGTAGGTCTACTTATATCAGGAAATGAATATGAGTAGGTATGTTGAGGATATTATAAAAATACTAAACCTGTAGATAGGATTAAAATTCATATTTTGAAAAAAAATAAAGACCCCCCCCCCTTGCATTATGATTCCTAATTTAGAGTTCCCAGCACTAGCTATGCGGCCAACTTTTGAATCTAACTGTATTTACTAATAATTAACATTATTAGGTCAGTAGTTACATCTTACAACTAAGGATGACAGAGTATCTACAATCATATTCATATTGAAAGAAACATGTTTTATATTCCTAACAAACCTACTAGAACAACTTTCATATATTCATACGTCATGTTATGTGATCTGAAGCTGTTACTGTCTATTTGATAGATTTGATCAATATTTATTAAAATAGTAGGCCTACTAATAATAAAGTAAAATGTAATCAATGCTAACCATAAAGAAATGTGTTTGTAGTTTTAAAAAATTTCTTTTGATGAGAATCTTTTATGGTTGATATTTAGGTAACGCGATTTAAGGGCAGTGTTTATGAAGTTTTTATATCTAAACAGTTTTTTAGCCAGAATAAATAAACTATTGCTTCAGTACAAACATATTTTAATTTTCTTCACGTGGTGTTGACTATCTGTCATGAGCATAGTAGCATTAGATGAAAAACTTTTTAAATTAAGAAAAAAGACCTCATTAAGTTCCAGGATACCCTTGACAGTTATTCAAAAACTGTTGATGTCACCGTGTGAATAAAATTAAACTCTTTGTTTCTATTGGATAAAAAATTTATTAATTTTAATCAACAAATTTATTTTATATAAAACTGCCAATACACTTATATTTTCTAGCGTATCCGATATCTCCTATCTTCAAAAGCACTCTCCTTGAAAATTACTTCAACTAATTTAAGATTACTTAGTTCAATCTTGCGGACTGGAACAACCAAAAAGTTTGACACGAGTTTCCACATATGTTTGTAAAAAGCTTCAAACGTGAAACTTTCTGTACACAACCATAATTATATAAACCAATAAATTAGTTCTTGGAAATTAAAGCAAGAATGTGGCCAAATTAATTAGATAAATGTTTAAATTAACGCTAACTAAATAAAAATTCACTCTTTGCTTCATCTTTTCTTAGCAAATAGTTTATTTAAAAAAAATAGAGATAATAACTTGAACAATATAATTTATTGCTGGGCCATAACCACATTGTTTTTTAACTTCATCCCTTAAAATTATGTTTTTTAAAGCGCAACAAGAATTTCCACCTCTTCCCACACCCAATTCAATCTTTTGGCGAGAGTGACGTCTTAGATAATGCAACCATTGATGCGGTTTCTCAACATAATTAGACTTAGAGGGAATAAAATAATCACTAATCAGGTATTAAGGTGTTTTTAGACAATCGTCGTAAATATTATTAATAAATAGAACAAATCTTGTTCTTTTTTAATATTCTAGGTATTTAGCGAACACTTTCTAAACCGACTGATTATATCAGCACATGACTTATAAACTAATTATATTCTAAAACAGACACAACATCTGGTCCCCAGTCGTTAATTCATCACTTTGAAAGGGGTGATTAAAATTTAAACTATACTGGGATTTATTACAGAGATATCTAACTCAGTAGGTTGACAAGCTATCAGCTTAGCTAAGGTGGCTGATTAAAAATCAGATAAAAACGCCTAAATGAATAGGCTAAGAGAAATATTTAAATTTGACTTTCATAGGAAGCACATTATTTGTAAACTTTAAGCTCATATTAACATAATTGCGGGAATAAAATATTCGAGTAGTTAAATAAACATTCTTATTCCATTAAGCTGGTAATGTAAGGATAAATTATACAGCTATCAACAAGTAATTATTATTGGAAGCTTTTGTGAATTGATTATATTAACTTTATAAATAACAAACCCAAATAAAACTTATAGATACAAGGCAAAATTTTAGTGAGTTTCAATCAATGTTGGAGGTCAAAATTGGGCTTCTTATAAAAATCAGAGTTTACATACTGCTGCTTATTGTTATTATTATATTTATAAAACTCTAAAAAGATATAAAAAGGTTAAAATTATATTTCAAATATTTTTGTCTTCACTCTTTGTTTAACGTTTAACACTTCCTTCCTTTCAGAAGTTTGGATTTATATCTATAAAATACTCTAGAACACTTGAACAGCACGAAAGAGTAAAAATAATAATAATACATCAATATATCAGCTTTCTTTTATATTCTGGGCTTGGAATTCCTGATTTTCTCTTTATATTTCTAGATTTTCGCTCTTTTTCCTTTAGCTCCGGTATCTTCGATTTCTACTTGATAAACTTCGATTTGGTCAATGCACACAGCACTTCAAATAAATGTTCCATTCAATCGATGTATTGGACTTCCGGAGAAGTCCACCACCATCAAGAAGAACAAATCTCAGAAATAACTTATGGTGGGAGATTTGAACTGACGTACACAAAAATGGTTTAACCGATGTAAACAAATATGGATAAACAATCAAAACAAATTATGCAAAGATAGTTAAAGAGTAAAACAAAAGTAAATAAAATTATAATCGAGTTCAACTGAGGTATACAAAATGGTTAACGAGCTAAACAGAAGTACACAATGATGCTTAAAGAATAAAACTGAAGTATATAAAAATAGTTAGAGAGTAAAACCTTAAAACATAATAATAATTATTATTATTTATCATGGTCTCTTACTACCCGATCGGGTTGTATTGTTACACACAAATTGTTAAAGGATAAATCAAAGTACAAAAATATGGTTAAAGAGTAAAATTAAACTACAAAAATTTGGTTAAATAGTAAAACCAAAGTACACAAAAATGTTTGAAAAATAAATTCAAAGTACACGAAGATATTAAGTTATAGATTAAAATTAAAGTACACATAAGATTTGGCAGAGGTTCACATCTTGGCCGGATTAGATTTAAAGCGTTTTCCTAACATAAGTACTCCACGCAAATGCAGCTACTTTTAATATACAGCTTTCTTCGTCATTACCACCTTAACATTTTAAATATGCGGTTATTTTAGTCGGATTGTTCGTCGCTGTGCAAAAATTTAACGTGGGAAGTTTTTTTAATTTTAACTATGATCTATGATCATTATCACAAATAATTTATTCTGCCTAAATACACATTGGTGATGTTTTCGTAATTGATTCAATAGAGAAACTTGTACTTAAATAATTATGTGAGCCATAGCAAAAAATTAAATTCCTTTCAAAAAATGAATTTTGTATTTATACATTAAAAGTTAACTGTAAACTTGAAATCATCTAGAGAATTTTTTTTTATCTATTAATATTATCTCTATTGAATATAATATTTAATTAAAACAACTTCCCTTAAAACATTTTCCAAAGAAATCTTATTTGCTACACTTTATATTTAAATATGGAAACATTATTTTTTAGCACTGTGTCTTACCACACAAATGGGTTATGTGCTTATGTACTAATTATTATAAATGTGTAAAGGAAGAGGAAGGTTTAATTTATAGGAAGTGTGCATGCATTTGCGTGAAGAGCGAGTGCAACATCGTTTAGAAAAAAGCCCTTAATAAACCCAAACAGCCTTGAATTACGATATCCCCGTCAACGACGGTCTAGTCTATTGGAAGAGTAGCACCTTAGATCATGTGACTACTGAAGAGAATGAAATCACTTTCAATTTACTATTATAATTGTAAAAGCTTCACTGAAAATGGGTTTTCATGATAGCTACAGTCAAATTTGACTTTAACGAGCACGGAAATAAATATATCATAGTTGTAATTGGGGAAAAAGATATGATTTTATTTACACGTATTCTCAAAAACTAGCTCACTTTTATAAAGAGCATAAGCCACGGATATAACCTTAAGATTTTTATAGCTATGAACACCTGATTACTCGGAAATACCCAATTCATGGAACGGACAAAATTAAATGGGGTGATTTAGCTCTAATGTCCGACCGCATCCGCTTATGATCTTGTGTTGCTTGTCCTTGGGGAGCGACAGCTCTATATCCATCTCTCCGATGTGTATCCTTTCGCCCTAATATATCCTATATTCACAAACACCACCACGACTCAGAGGCGGCTCCAGGATGTTCGTGTCGGAGGATGCGGCCAGTGTCTTAATTACAACTAGTAGTGACTATAACGCCGATATAATTGGTTTTTATTTTTAATTATCATTGTTAATACTAACAGACAATTATTGAAGGAGGGTGCGCGTGCCTCCCACGTCACCCTCTGAATCTACCTCTGCCACAACTGTAAAATCAGTAATAACCGAACAACTGCATCGTAAACATATCCAACTACAAATGAAAGTGTATTTTGATTCGTGAAAAATCAAAAGTTTAAACTATTTGTGAGATAGAACGTGGTGTTAAAAATCTTGAAGTGTGTTGGTTTAACATATCACTGATGTGTGTGTGTGTGTATATATATATTTCCTTCAACAACATCTCATCCTGTTAAGGTTATACATATAAATGGCAAATACTCTAATTGGGTAAGGAAAGAATCATTTTAGAGGTAATCTACCAGCATTTGCGAGTAAAGAGCGTGGAAAACTTTTCAGGAAAAAAATCACTCTCAGTAGATCCGATTGAGATTCAAACCCCAATCTCCCTGTCTTACAGCAGGCCAGTCAAACCAGAAAGTAACGTGTTGGACCATTCGGTTAAAGAAGCGGGTTATACATTGATAGAGAAAGTAGTGATAATAATTAATATATTTTACAGTTCCTTACTGCTTGTTATAAGCAAGTTCGATTGTGCTTTTTATTGCGATTAGCTTGCAACATATATGAACATACACATTTACCGAATTAAATACCTAAACACTTTCCTTATAATAATAAACATGTCTTGGCTACACCAATACGAAGCTCAGTTTGTGGAAAGATTAGCCAGTACTAATGTACCGTTTCCCAGGGGACGTCCGAATGTACTAATCGTACATCTCTTACGTGGAGGCCCTTTCCATGTCCCGATGAGATGAGGGTGACAGTGAATTTGAGGGTGTGGAACCAGTGAAAACACTTAAACCTAATTTAAGACTACTCAACCAAACCATGATGACCATAGGAATTTTTCCCATTTCAAGGAATATTCCTCGGTACCTGCCAGAAATTGAACCTAGGACATTTAGGTCAGCAGCCAGGGTTCATGACCACTATACCACGAAGCTGGTTAACATTTATCGTGCGTATAACCTGAACAGGTAGTATTACACGGTGCAAAAATAAAATCCTGTACGTACGTTGTTGTTATTATACAAAGTTTCAAAGACGAAATAATCCTCATTTTGCTAACCAACCATTTTCCTTTCCCCCTTTAGTTATCTTGGTCTGAAAACCACTCACATATTTCCATCATAGTATTTTGTTTACTCGCAAGCTGGAGATAATGTAACATTTATAACAAAGAAATTCTCGTCTGCCGTCGAGGGGATACAATTGAAGGAATAATAATTTCTGGCGTCCTATTTCCGACAATGTCAAAAAGGGAAAGGTAAAAAAAAAAGGAGTATAGCTGTCTTATGAATAATGTAAAACTTTTAATATAAGCTAGGTGGGGGAAGGGTAGAAACAAGCATTTCCTTTTTTACATATCAAAAGTAGGATTTTAGCAAAAATTCACTTTTAGAAAATAAATAGAAATAACATTTTACTATATATATATATTTATCAATGCTGTCAACAAAATTAATTTGTTTTAATTTTCTAACGCCTACCTTCCTACCTCATTTTCACTAAATATTGATTTCCTGTACCATAGCGGAAATAAAACATTATTACCAACATCTTTTAAGAAATGTAAAACTAATGAAATACAAATCCATAAATTTACAGGTTGTTCCTTATGGTCGTGAATCATGATATTTAACATTAGATGACGATAAGAAATAAGGGGTGTTAGAAAACAAAGTACTCAGGAACATATTTTCTCAAAAATGGAATGGAAATAATTATGAGTGGAGGAAATCACATATTGATGAATCACATACTCTGTACTCATAGCCAGAATGTTATGGTAATCAGATCATTCCAGTTACTGTAGGACTGAGATTCAGTGTGGATCGAAGAAACAGAATCTTGATCAAGATTTTGACTTAAAAATACAATGGGAAGAGACAATTGGAAAAACCTAGGCATAGATTGGAGTATAACAATAGAGTTGACCTGAAAGAGATATGGTTTAATGAGGGTAACTGGATAGACACAACTCAAGATAAGTATAGGATGTAATGGGGTGGACTGAATGGAACTATTTCCAGATAGGGATAGAATGTGATGAGGTGTACTGAATAGAACAAGCTCAAGATAAGGATAGGTGGAATACTTTTGTAATTGCAGCAATTAACCTTTGCGTTACTTAAACAATAAAGTAAGAAATAAATTGGCTTGGACCCTTTTAAAGATTTAACTAGCTCCCCCTAATACTGCCATATCTGATATTAATTTTGTATGTTTGTACAAAATGATATTAAACAAAAATATATTATTTACTCTGCGTCTTACTACTTGTTCAGAATATACATATATGTACTAATTACTCTAATCGTTTTAGGGATGAGGAAGGTTATATTTAGAGGAAGTGTACACACATTTGCCTTAAGTGAAAGTGAGAAAATATTTCAGCAAAGCCACCCTAAGTACACCCAGCTGAGATATGAACCTAGGTATCCTTGTCATCAGTAATCTAGTCTACTGCGAGAGTGGCGCATTAGACCATGCAGCCACCGTAGGGGATACTAAGATATTTAAAATCATCAAGATAGCTTAGATGTTTAAGATAAAGAGAAATAACTATTAGGCTACTATCTAAATAATATACACATTCTTCACCTCTATAATTATGTTAAATATCATTTTATACCCTTTGCCATAAAAATACAAGACTTTATTGGTCAAAGCTAACAAATTTTTCTATCATGAGTGTACCAAAGCAATTCAATAAAATCCTGAAAATATAAACACATTTGTGAGGAAAGGTGTAAGAGATTCTGCTATGACTAGTTTCGTTCGAAGTATGCCGGAACAAATTGGGTTATCTATCACTCCTATACGGCCCAGTGGATGACGATAGCCCTTAAAGAGGAAATACCCTTAAGGGTTCCCTTTGTCACCTGATGCTGTTGTGCTTGACATCATCATAAAAGGTAGAGTGTGTATTGATCGATCAAACTTATCAACAAGCGTTGTACAAAAGCGCACTCCATTTTAATAGAACAAAAGGTAATACCCCCCATTTTTATCAGATATGTTTGGATGGATTTTGTGAAATTCGGGCAGAAGACCTATTTTTCTGCTGACAGTCATCGCAATGTATGTCTGATTCCATAATCCGCTCTGCCACCGCTCCATATGATGCCGAAGAGATAAATGTTCTCAACATTAAATAGGGATGGCGCATAGTCAATTAAACCTAATACCCGCTTCGATGTCCGCTTGGTCTAACCCGCTACTCATGCAGTGTTTTAGATTATCGATGACGGAAAGATCGTGGTTCGAATCTTAGTAGGGCGTACTGAGGGTGATTATACCAAAAATGGTTTTCAAATCTACCTTTATGCAAATGTGGGTACACTTCCTATAAATATGACCTTCATCCCTAAAACCATTGGTATATTTAGTATATAATTGTGACATATAGATATAACGGGTGGTAAGACGTGGTACTAAAATAAATTAAATCTAATACATATTATTTTATTGTAGGCTATTTTAATATTTGTTCAAAGCAATATAATTTAGGTTAAAGTGTAGCAAACACGAGTTAAAGGCAATATTTTTACAATTTATAACTGAAAATTTATTTTTGGTCAAATAAAAACTTCAAGTTTAATTTTCTTCACGCAGTCATATCAAATTTGTTGAATATCTGTCAAGGGTGTCTTGGAATTTAATGACTTGTTCTCTTTATTTAAAAAGTGTATCATCTAATGCTGCTATGCTCATGAAAGATATTTATCAACTGTTTTTATCACCATGTGAAGAAAATTAAACTCTGTTAATACTGAATCACTATTTTGTTTTTTAGCTCATGTTCCCCACACTCCCACTTTAGTTAAAATTATTACTTCAACAGTTTTAACTTTAATATATTATAAAAATAACTGTAAATTTAGTAAATATGTGGTAAAAGATAATAAATAAGTGTTTATATCAACATTCTTACAATTTTTGTAATAAAAAGCCTCTTTTGAACAAAATTTGTAAAATAGTGCTCCAGTATATACGTTTAGTTTAATTTTAGAATTATAAGTACATCAACAGTTCTTGAATTTTTACTATAAACATTGTGGCATAAGTATATAAATCCATTTAATCAATAAAACAAAACTCCTTTTAAAAAGCCTATTAGCTCATGACAGATTTTCTAGAACGGTTAAGACAACTATAAGCATAAAATTAAACGTATCATAGCTATATACTGTAGCAAAACTTTTTAAATTATGAATTCACATATTTTACTATAAAAACTAAAAAATTTTGTAGCTTATCTTGTTTTCCTTGCTAACTCATCTTAATAAATGTGCAAAACAATGTCGATATTGTTGGTTGGTTGGTCTTTGAATGAAATTTAATCTGAACAATACTATTTAATTCTCTTTTATAGGATTTTAAATTAACAAATTTTGTTTCAAAATAATTTAAATAAACACTCCCCCATCCATAGTAACCTCAATTCCGCATCTCCCACCCCTCCTCAACCAAAAAAAACATAGTTCACGTCAGTGGGTATGTGAACTAAATATCATATTCATATATTCTGATTCATTGCTGTCGAGGAAGTCTGTTTGAATCGTGGTTAGGATATGTTGAAGGTTTTTTTTTTCACTTAATATTTTCCCACTCTATAGATTATATGTACCCGCATTTTGATAAAAGTAAAATATACCGTTCTCATCCCTACCAACCCATCGTAATTAAAATGCGTATAGCTCAGACGGTTAAAAAGACGCGTTCGCAAAATAATGTATTAACAACAATAGAAAAAATGGGTAATTTATCAATTTTTACCAAACTGTGGAACACATACCACCGAGTCTTTATAACCAAATATATTTGTTGATTTTAGTAAATCTTTTAAACAAATTAATGCAGATTTTCATAAGATGTCGTAGAATTTTATAAGATTTTATTTCTTTCTGTTACGGCTTTTATATTTAGTCACCAAAGATTGATTTAAATTTATTACAACCATTTATATTTTACAAGATCACCAGTATTTATTTTTTATGGGAAGCTTGAAGGGGTGCTTTGGCTAGACCATGATTTCGAAAATGGTACGTGACTCGCCAAAGTTTATGAAACTTTATCATGATCTTAAAAACCACGACAAAACTGTACATTTTATCTGTTTACTTTCTCTCAACACCTCGAAGAGAAAAGTATTGTGATTACTAAAAAAATCAAACTCGAGATTTTGATAAAAGGTTGAAATTTCATGACCCCCTGTAACGTTCCCAAAGCGGTCTGTCTGTCTGTCTATACCTTGGACTAGAGCCGAAACTTTTTACTAATTAGATATCTGGGATTTTTATAATGTGCCCCTGGGTTTGTTTTAATAAAATGTCTAGCCCTAAATTAAAGGTTATTCTTCTAAAGGGCAAAAACTGAAAAATAAATATTCTCCAATCCGCTTTAATGATTTTGATTAAATTTTATATCTCAACACTATTTATTATTATAAACAAGATGTAAATTCTCATTTTCTTATGAAAATGACTTTGAGGCTACTTAACGTGAGGGAAATTTTCCAATTTCCATAATTTATCCGCAACTATTTGACATGAGAAATATCTTACCATTTTAAAGTTGTAGCCCAATTAAAGATAAAATCTTTTATATGAAATATATTTTTATAAAACCAATAATTTATTAGCTATAATTTTTAATTCAAGTATTTGAAAATGAACTTTTTTTTCTTTTATATGAAATATATTTTTATAAAACCAATAATTTATTAGCTATAATTTTTAATTTAAGTATTTGAAAATTAACTTTTTTTTTACAGGTTATAGTGTAAATATTTAAAGAACGTCAGAGCATAGATTAATTTGGGGTGCAGCAGCTGCATAGACTATTAATAATGATATTGTAAATTATGAGAAGGAGCGTAGCAAACGAATATGGACACGGGAGTGGCTGGAAATATTAAATAATGATCGCGTGATGCATTATACATTCGGAGGTTAGGTAATGAACATTCGGGGTGATACTAACATTTAGTGTGTCATTTTATATGACATGTTTTTAATTAAATATGTATATATAATATATTGTAGTATTGTGGCATTTTGGTATTATATAAACAAGAATGTTAAGAATAATTTTCTGCCAACAACAAAATCACATCCGATGACCATGTTGGCGCCATTTCTACCATTTCTCTAAACAACAGTCTCAGCGCGCATTGATTGGTCAAATTACGCCGACTAGTGTCGGAACTAGTACGAAAATAGCGCCTGTTCTATCCTCACAACTAGTATGGTAGTCAGTACCAAGTGGCAGAATCAGTATACTTTTTCTGATTCACACGACGCTAAATGATGACGTGTTTGCTAGAACACTGGATTTCAAGTACGAGTTAGTGTCATGTGATACGGGTATTACAATGTATATTATTTCATTTATTATCTTTGGTGTAGTGTTTCTAAAACCTACTATTTCGTTTCACAAATCTTACGAGTTTTAATAAATATATATTTTAATTTAAAATCGGGAGAAAGTCTGTGCGATGCACCGTACCATAAATTTTCTTAAGTTAACAATCTTAAGGTTAGTTTGATGTGGATTCTATGCATTCGAAGATATTCCCGCTCTCAGCCCTTCACCTCATTATTGCTGCGTTTACCATCTGGTAAAAATCACATGTACTAAAAGAATTTAGAAGGTGTGGTACTTCCCCGTTGCCTTCCATATTAAATTTTTATGAGAGAGCACTAAATAGTTGTTGTAAAATGTTGAAGCATTATTAAAGAGATATAGAAAATATAAAAATCGGAGTTAACTGATTGAAGATTCTAGTAGTAATCTTTTTCTTATGATGTTCCTTCGTCAGCAGCCACCATTGAACACTAGTTTTGATGTAATTCTACATCATTATCAGGTCTTAAAAAAACCATTAAAAATATGGTTGAATTGCAATGGAGTAATATTTTTGAATTAAATGATAAAAAATAGAGTTGAACGTAAGAAATTGCTAAACCAAAGGACATTTTTAACAGTATTCGGTGAGGAATGAATATTCGTCAATGAATATTTTAGAAAAAAATTATGGGATTTGAAAAGTCAAGGAAAATCAGCTGCTAGATCATTATATCCAAAGATGATGTATACAAGGGGAGGTGTGTAAACAAGTTCGTTGGATGTGTAAAACTGTGTTGAGTTAGTGTTATTGTATAGATAGATATGAAGTGATATAGAAAAGAATTGAATACATAAAAAAGCAATGAGGCAAAAATAAAATGAAGGGGTGTTGTGGTTCTAATCTCCACGACACTGACCCAAATAGGTCTCAATTACCATGAAAAGTAGTGTTTGTTGGTTTATTATTTATTTATATTTTTGATTTTGGTACGGTAAGCTTTTAGAATATTAATAAGTGTTTGATTATCAAAGATTCAAAAAGAGCACTAAATAGCCTACCAATTTGACTGGAATAGTATTTTCACATACTTTCCGACTGTTTTTTTTTTTCACAGTCGACATGCGAAGCGACAGCTTTGCTTCTCCTACGAAGTAAGTTGTGCTACGGATTTTTATCACTCATGAAAAAAACCATTCACCTCATTGGGTTTGAACATCATATAGAAGAATAGAACCAAATTTTCTCAAATTGAAGATATTATTTAATGTTTGGGGGTCTGTACTTTAGATGTGTAATTGTTTATTTTATATTTTTTTCTGAGTGCTAAGCATCGAAAGCTGGTTCCTTGTATACTTCAATCATAGCGGTAAGGGCCTTGAGCATTTATCTTTGAATATACGAGATGGTTGTTAGAGAACTCGACACATTGGAGTAATTTGTGGTCTGGCAGAGAAACGATTTGATTCAAAATCACAGCGCTATAAGTGGAATAAAAACATACATATATTTATATCATAACTACTATACATATTTAATAAAATCATATTTGATTAAATAACAGTCCTAAACTTTAGATCAATCAGTAGCATGTTTTCCTATTAAACAAATGGTCTCTAGATCGATTCTCAGCTAGGCTGGGATATTTTTCTAGCATCACGTCCTACTAATTTTTCAGGTTATACGCATATATACTAATTAAGCTAATGATCTAGAAATTAGGTGGGTTGGAATTTAGAGGAAATGTACCCGCATTTGCGTGGAGGAGGATTGGAAAGTCATTTTGTATAAGCCCCTCTCAGTACACCCAGCGGAAATTGAGTCCCAATCTCCCTGTAATCAGCAGTCTAAAATTTATTATTGTTGTTATCAGTGCTTCTCATCTTTCAATGTAAAGAATTTACGACGGGGGAATTACTTGTGGTTTCACTTTTAGATTTAGTTTGATTTTTAAATTGTGTGTTGATATAATGAGTCGGTTAAACAGATACATTTTAAATATCCTAGATATTACAAAATGTGCTAGTTCTAACATCAACAACAACAATAAACCATCATGTAAGAGTAAGTTCACAAAATAAGGACGTACTAAAATAAGGATTTTCTATAATACCATGGCACCCAGCCAAGATCTTCTGAAAAAAAGATGAAAAACTTTACTTTAACTTCTTCCTTAGAGCAACCGAAATCACCACCATCTTCGGTTTTCTTACATTCAAAGTTTACGATGTTTCACCAGACGAAGTAAACTACTTAAAGAGAGCTTAAACCGCAAAAGAAAATATCGGATATTCATTTGTGACTGTAGACGTCCTTAACTAAAATATAGTAACCATTTCTATAGTGTCTTGTAATAGTATACTAAAAATAAGCTGTGGTTGAGAAAACCAATACGCAAAACTTAAAAACACGCTTGCTTCAAAGTGAACATTATTTTATATTTTTTAATTTATAGATTAATTAAGAGTAAATAAAGAAGACTGAAGAAGCTTTGTGTTATATTTGATAGTTGCAATATTTTTATTTCGTTGAAACTTTTACATAATAACGATACGTCACAGATTACACCTTTAGACATTTAATAAAGTTTTATTAATATAATTATTACTCAAAGATTACTTTTCTAATTGGTGTGGATTAAATACGCCAATTGCTGCAATTCTCAAAGTCTTTAGTGACGTCACGTCCTGAAAGAGATTTCGAGTTTGCGTGAATTTTGTAGGTCAAGAGTTAAGACGTGTCATCAAACCCACTGAGAAAAATGTTTGCCAAACCTAATACAGTGACAATGACAGAAAATTAAACTAGGACACTCAAAGTGTAGGCTTGATCTTTTTATTATATTTAGCTCTTATAAATTAGTTTACAGTAGGTAGGATTTTGGTAGGAAGAACAATAATTTAGAATAAACAAACTTTTTTTTTTGTGATCAGCGCTGAGAATTTTATACTTTATTATTCAATAAATATTTAAAATAACCTTTTACTCGCTTCAATGTCCACATGGTCTAAGATGATACACTAAAAGTAGATTAGACTTCCGATAACGTGTAGACCAAGGATCGAGTCTCGGTCGACCACACTGAGAGTGGTTTTTACAAAATGGCTTTCCACTATCCCTCCAGTCAAATGTGTGTACACTTCCTATAAATATAAACTTCCCCATCTCTAAGGCTATTAGCTTAGTTATAAGGTGTACAACCCAAACAGGTAGTAATATTCAGTGCTAGAATATAAACTTTTTTTTGCCACGCCCATCGTTGGATACACTCACTAAACGAGAGGAGGGGTTTGAGCCCCATCTGGGTGTACTGAAGGTGTTTACTCCAATAGGTCTTCCTCCTCTCAATCATTGAACAGATAAAACTACTCCACATCCCCACCTCAATTGGGGTTGATTGTCTTGCACCATGTCTTATATATTAGTTACGCTATGCAGTAGAGGTGACCTGGAGGTCTAGGGGTAAGGTGTCAGACTTCTGTGCTGGCGGCCGGGGTTCAATCCTCGGTCCCGGTACAGATTTATCTGATTACCAAACCCTTCCTTCACCTCTGACAAGACATCTTGTGAATGTGGGGAATGCCAGGCCTCCACCGTGGTTCGGATTCCACGTTAAACTGTAGGTCCNTCATCTCACAATCACCCTACCATTACACATTAGCGTAAGTACGTATAACCCGAATGGGTAGTAAGACGTGGTGCTAATAATAATAATATACAGTAGAAATAGGGATGAAGTATATAGAGTTTATTAAATATACCCACATTTGCGTCGAGGGAAGGGGATAAATCCCTATAAAAAGATCCACCCTCAGTACCTCCAACTGAGATTCTAGCCCCAAGATCTCCTTCACCAACAAACAAGAACAAAAGAGCTCGACGTTTAGACCGTGTGCTCACCAATTATGGTTGGTGTATTATTAAAAGTGGAGTGACCCAAACGGGTAGTGAGACGCGGAACAAAAGAGTGGAACAATTATTTTTGTTACCAGGCTGAAGGCACTTGATCTTCCTTGCACGTCGGAGAATTTGATGTCGTTTTTTGTTTATACTATCTAAGCAACGTCACGTGATATAATTGGATTCTGGTAAAAGCGTCTTTGGTAGTGCCAAGCCAAACAATCTACGTCCACAGGACCTTTAGGGCGGGTCTGGATCAAGGAGACATATGATATTAGTTTGTTCCGCTGAACCAACATGGCCTCCGATAGTTCGTGTAACTCCCGTCCATCCGTCCGTCCGTCCGTCTATCTTAACTAGGCGGAGAAACTAAACCTAAACAATACTCAAGTTTTGCGTGAGCATTTACATACTCAGGGGTAGAAATTTAGCTGGACCCAAAAGGTGTAAAACCCGCTCCGGTGGCCGTATGATCTAAGGTGCTACTCCCAAAGTAGACTAGACTGCCGATTACGTGGAGATCGAGGTTCGAATCTCGATCGGTTGTACTGAGGGTGATTTTTACAACATGTTTTTCTACTATCCCTCCACGCAAATTTGGGTACACTTCCTATAAATATAACCTTCCTAATCACTAAAACTACTAGCGTGATTAGTTTATAAGTATATAACCCAAATGAGTGGTAATAAAAGAAGCTAAAAACGTGTAAAGAGTAGCCGATACAAGATCAACCCCATTCCCAATCAAACAAAGTCCCTGTTAAGCAACGCAGCGTTCCCCAACATGTCACGCAACCCTGCGATAAAAGTGTCAACACTAAAAAATACTACTATTTCAGGAGAAAGAAAAAAATAATACAAAATAAAATGAAGAAATTTTATGAAACTGTTGAACAATAGCTTGACATTAAAGAGTATTGCATAAAACTCCATAGCGTAACCTCGCAATTCAACCATACCAACAGTGTCCACCGTTTGATAGCAAAGATAGTGCCAAGTTCTGCCGCTAGAGGATGTCAAATGTTCAGCATAACGAAATGATTACTCGAAATTTTCCACGGTGACGATGGGGAGACGAAGCGACAAAGTTTATTGTTAATAATATTTTAGAAAACATTCTAATTGAATCTTTCGTAAGGAGTAAATGAATATAATGTAAGTTAATATTTATATATTGTCTTTTATAATTTAAAAGATATGATTTGAAATTAATTTAATTAATAAATTGAATCTTTAGGATAAATATCGTTATGATTAACCCTTTACAAGTTGTTTGTACTTGATTTATTTCTGTTTTTCCTTTAACACACTTTGATATTTAAAATATTTACCTTGAATACATTTATTATAATATGAGTAAAATTGGTTAAATCAACAAAATGAAATATACACAAATAATAAACAAACTCTTTTTAGTGAGAATAAAAAATATCGAAAAAAAACAGGTTAAAACATTTCATTCAAAAGTTGATAATTTGGCTTAAATTGTAAAAGTTGGAGTATCCAAAATATTTTTATGAAAATAATTTAGAAACTGCAACTTTTACAATCCAAGCCAAATCATTATAGCCATGAAACCTACATATTTTTCAGCTTGATAAATCATCGCAAAATCTATTCAACGTAAATACCCATATTGGTGGTCATGCCGACTAAATGTCAGGTTAATACAGTCTGATTTTACAGTTATTGAGGAGCTTGGTGTTTTAAACCCTGTTAGAGGTACAGAGGTTAATTTTTTATCAAAGGTTTTATTGACCTCAGTGGTCTTGGGGTAAAGTGCTTGCCTCAGGACCAGATATGGTGTGGGTTCAAACCCAACCGGGTTCAACGGATTATTCTTGAGCAATAAAAATATGTAGCAAAACTTCCTTCAGAAGAGAAGTAAATCAGATGGTCCTATGTCGATTTTTTAATGTAAAAGAACCCTGGAAGTATGTTAAATACCTTTCCTAGCCAACTTTGTCAATTTGCTCTCACTAATAGAAATTCTCGTGTGTTGATATACTCAGGGGGTTCAGAAAATGCTCGTTAATTACCTCAAATAATAATAACCTAAGTTTTCCACTCACACTCGATGAAAATGTCCATACATTTCCTCTGAAACTCTTAAAATGACTACAGCCCAGGTAAGCTGTGAGATTCAATGGAAAAAATAAAATCAAGCCTAATCCGTTTGGAATTAAAACTATTAAAGGAAAGTTCTTTTCATTAAATTATGAAACTATTTCATTTTTATACAATTATAGTCCATATTTATTTAAGTATATATATAACATGACCACTGACCAATCATTTCAACATCTTCTAATCTTATCCCAAAGTACTTTTAAATACTATTATCCTTGTACCGCCTCATTAATATCTATCTATCTCGCTATGTTGTCCACGTAACTAATCCTCCCATTCATATGTTAAGTTACAAATGACAGCTGAACATTTCATTGGCAAGTACCGGCTTTGATCTGGGAGACTGGAGTTTGAACTTCGACTGAATGTATCATAATTATTGTTAAAAGGGGCTATGATACAAACTCGTCCAATTAATTGCTACAAACGTAAAATACAGAGTCGGCTTGAATTTCTACCACTAATAGGTTTAAAAAAATAGTCCTATGTATTATGTATCCAAATACCCATGAGGAAATATTTATAATATCCTTTATAAATCCAGATATTACATTTCATTATGTTTTTATAAAAAAAAATTATGAAAGCTACGATACTTTTTTTTAAATATACCTTTTAAAATAATGTGTTTTGATATATACGATACGTTACACCACAAAGACTTTCTCGCTCATTTTCCTAAAAAAATATAGATAGTTACTCATTTCAAAACTAGTAAAATATGTGTAGTGAAATAATAGTTACTGTTGCAGAAACATTCCACCATATTCCATGGATAAAATAATACACACTGTTAAGAAAACTATCTGTCCACCAAAGAACATAGCAATCAACATCCTAGACCTCCATTTAACAACTATATATGTAAATATCTCAAAAACTGTTGGGTTTTATAAAACTATATATCGATTAAAGGTTTTTTATTTTTTATTTACTTATTTTTTAAACCAAGTCTTACTAACCGTTTGGGTTATACGCTACTTAACTAATCAAGCTAATGGTTTTAGGTATTAAGAAGGCTATATTTATATTAAGTGTACACGCATTTGTGTGGAGGCAGAGTTGAAAACCACTTTGGAAAACCAGCCTCAATACACTCAACTGGGATTCGAACCTTGATCTCCCCGTCATCAGCTGTCTAATCTACTGCAAGAGTAGCACTTTAGAGTTTATAATATGGGGCCACGAAAGAGGTTTATTGTATATTCCTAAAATTTTGAATTGAAAAGTTATTTCATATCTCAAGTAGTTGCAGAGAAATAAACGATATGGAAAAGTTATTATTATGTAAAATACCCTCAAATTATCTTATGTGAGATAATGAGAGTTAACATTCTCTATCCAACGTTAAAAATATGGCCTGGTAAAAAAATATTCAAAATCATTTTGAGTATATTATGTTGAGAATTTTTTTTTATCTTACTCTACGGCTAGATATATTATTTCAAAAGCCCCTATGAGGAATCTCATAAAACCTTGGGCACCAAGTTTCAGCCAGATCGGTAAAATTGTTTTGGGTCTATCCCCAGTACCAGACAAACACAAAGACCGACATACATCAGTGGCGTATCGTGGAGTGTTGCAAGGGAAGCAGACCTTGTTAAAACTGTACCTGTGACAAGTTCTCGCCCAACTGGGTCCTATTTCTGAGGGTTGTAAACAGTTCACAGGCACAGTTTGGATTAATGCTGCTTACCTTGGCGACACTTCACGACACGACACTGACAGAAAAGATTACAAAACATAATTTTTCGGGTTCAGGGAGACATGAAGCATCAAAATTCATTAAAATATTTTATTCAATTTTTTCGACGATCACTATAAACTCACAAAATTTAGGGGGTGCCAGAAAATAAAATTAATAGATTATTTTTATTTACTCTTTAATAATTCACAGTGCCATACCACCTACTCCCACTATCCAAATAGCTACATTTATAGGAGTAGGTATGTAAATGGTAGAGTTTATCGAGAGTGTACATAACAATTTCGTGGAACCAGTATTCTAAGTTGGATCTCTTAATCAAAGAACCCGCCTCGGTGGCGTAGTTGGCTAACGCGCTTGTCGTGTTAAGCTCGACTGCTGAGGACGGGGAGATCGAGGTTCGAATCTCGGTCGGGTGAACTGGGGGGTGGTTTTTCCTAAATGGTTTTCCACTCTCCCTCCACGCAAATGCGAGTTCACTTCCTCTAATTCAACCTTCCCAATTCCTAATCCATTAGCGTAATTAGTACTTAAAGCGTATAACCCGAACGGGTAGTACGACGCGGTGCTAAATATTATTATTATTATTATTATTATTCATCAAAGACACACCAGACAAGACGAAATTGATGACTTAGTCCCATTGTCCACCGTTGCATGTCATGATTAATTAATTTAGTCTTAAAAACTATAGGTACAAGTTTGTATGAGAGTAAAAATCTACAAAACTATTTACGATATAACTGATGCCCATTCTGCTAAGCGTGAAAGAAAAATCTAGGTTTTAAGGTGGGGCTTTAGGTAATACTAGAAAAAGGTGATGTTTTTGCAGATTTTATATCTTATAAATTTTATGGTAGAAATAAATCAAATATAGCTCCAGAAGAAACATATAGTTTAATTTTCTTCACAAGGCGATATCAACAGTTCTTGAATATCTGTCATGGGTTTCGTGGAATTTAATGATAATTTTCCTCTTCATTTAAAAAGTTTCTCATCTAATGACGCTATTCTCATGACAGATATTCAACAACTTTTGATATCACCATGGGAAGAAAATCAACTTCTAGGTTTCTACTGGAGTAATATTTTATTTATTTTGGCCAAAAAACTGAAAATACACTAAAATTTTCTCCAGTTCTCTACATCCTCAACTTAATGCCTAATTCATAAAACTATTTTTTACTTCCAGCTTTGCCTGTTACCTGAAATCAAAGTCCTACTTAATTCCCGTTCAGAAACGATAATCGAAATTAAAAATAACAAAATGGCTGACGTGATGTGAAGTGACGTGACCTCTTAGAAGACGACCTTGATGTTTCCAAAAACAGTATGTTGCCTCCTTCTTCGCTCATGTTGTGTTATTCTTACACAATGGGCGTGACGCTGCATTAAGGTTCGACAATATTCAGAGCTAAGGTTGGGGGGGAGGGCGTGAATAGATGCAATCAGACGAAGGGTGACAAAAGAGGGGTGTCGATCCAATTTCATGGGTTGAATAAAAGGGATTGTGGGGTGAGGAAATATACGTAGACTGACTTTGACACAGCTTCCAAAACTCCTTTCAAAGCCTAGTCAAACTAGATGTTTCTTTCAAAGTCGATTTTTCACGAGGCAAATTATATAATAAGATTGAACGCCATCACATAGAGGTTATTTGTTGGGGGTGGAGAGGAGGGCCGTAAGGAGGCTCAGAATTAGTTTTATAAAATTCAAAATATAATATTAAAAAATAGGGATTTTTAGCACCTTGTCTTGCTACTTGTCCAGGTTGTACGTGACTATGATGGTTAGTCTAATGGGGTAGGTATGAAGACGGAAGTATTTTAAAGCTAATCTGCTCGCATTTATGAGGAAGTAGAGTGAGAAAACTTTAGGAAAAACCAGCCTGAGTAGAACCGACCAGGTTTCAAGCCCCAAAATCTTCATCAGCAGTAAACTAGTATTACACCAACTAGACCATTCTACTACCTAGAATGGGAAATGTGTTATTTCTGAAAGAAATACACAAAATGCAAACACAATTTTTATTCATCCATGTCTGTGAGCACGTGGGCTTGAAGACGTTCAATTCATTTACAAGGGTTGGGACTCAAATTACAGGATGGTCTAAGGGTTTCTCCCGACAAACGTATATATACTGCCATCTTTGCCTCTTTCGATACTAATACATTCTTTGCAATAGTCCACATACGGAATGGATAAGTGCTGAAGAATTGTGGTTTGAAGTGGAATCCAATATGTCAATGTGAAAGAAACGTCTTACGTTGGTTTGGGCATGTTGAAAGGATGAGTGTGGATCGCGTGACGAAGAAAATATATGAAGATAGAGTGTGTGGATCAAAAGGAACGTGTAGGCCATGTAAGACGTGGCCAAATGTTGTAGACGAATGTGTGTAAAAGAGGAACATAAATAGTTTGAAGAATAGAAGGGCATACATGACTCGGTGTATGGATGTTGTTGAACCAAAGGGAGTATGCAAGAATAAGGAAGTGTGTTGAAAGTTAGTGAGGATGGATTACGCAAGGAGTGGTTTTTATCTATATGCACAATTTCAGGCTATCCTATGAGGGAATACACTAAGGGTGGTTTTCCCTTAACTATTATTTCCCATTCTTCCTTCACGTGAATGCAGTTATATTTCTTCTGAAATTCTCCCTTCCTCACCACAAAACTCTCACACACACACACACACACCCACATATATGTGTGTGTGTGTATTTTTCTACTCTCTGTGCTATTGGGAAAATAACAAACTATAACCATGCTGCTGGTCGCTTTCAGAACCTCACGTTTTATTTGCTGTTCAGAACAGTCTATCTGAACAATTATACTTAAGAGATAGGAATTTTAAGGATATAATTCAGAGGAAATGAACCCAAATATGTGTTTAACAACAATACGAAACCATCATTTCAACCAGCTACAACCCATCTTCTTATGTACATTTAGTCGTATTTTTACAGGTTCTTGATAGCACTACCGTTTCTTTATATTAGGATCTTAATACCCAGGTTAATAGCGCTTAAATATTTGGTAAATTTCAAGCTATTAAACATTTAGCTATATATTTTTTCATATTATATCAATTTATAGACATATACAAATATAAAAAAGAACTCTATGGTGTGAGCCCACAAGTTAGCTATACCAACAGAGAAGCTGCTTCTTTAGCAATGAAATACCAGCACTTGCAGATAGAGGGTATCGTATGGTCAGCACAATGAGCCCTCAAGCAATTAATCTCAGTTTTGTAAACCAGATCTGATTCTTATTTATTCAAGTAGCTCTTCATTCGTCCTCACGAGGAAGAGTTTTACCCCGTTCCAGACCCAAATAAATTTTGACAGCACCAGGGATCGAAGCCAGAACCTCTCGAGCTCTAGCCATAACCAGTGAATACCAAACAACCACAGAGAGACATACATAAACTTGACATACATATTGATAATAATTATTGATAAACGGATTGATGAATAAATAGATTATACATATATATATACACGTATGTATATCTATATTTATATATCTATATATACTATTTAAATATGTATACAGAGCGAGAGAGACATGAATACAGATAGATGGATTGATAGGTAGGGATATAGATAAAGAGAGAGAGAGAGAGAATGAAAACACTTTCAAATATAAAGATATAAGATCAATGATTTTAAAAATAATAAAAGAACCTTCTAAAATTTGGGGACTTAAAATTCAACTCATGCTTATACTAATATAATTAAGACCTCCACGTCTCACGACAGTAAATTAGAATGAGGGTGAAAGAAGGAAGAACGATTAAGGCAGGAGATGGAGAAAAGAAAAACTGGATGAGATATTTTGAGATTATGTTCAACCCGGAAGAAGAAAGGGACAAGATTGAAGCAGAGGAGCTTGAATTAGGAGAATAGGAAGAAACGTTTCCCACATGTAAAGAGGTGGAGGATGCATTAAAGATGACTAAACAAGGAAAAGCATCGGGTGTGGATGATGGTGGATGGTGGTGATCGGTGGTGGATGGATGAACTGACTGTGGAAATGTTAAGAGTTGAAGGATCATCAGTGATACAATGGTGTTATACAAGGTGCATAGAGCGATATGGAAGGAAAACTAGGTACTGAAAGAATGAAATATGAGAATTATATTACCGATTTCTGAAAATATAAACCGTAAGAGAATTATGCACTTTAGGGGTATAACGCTGATATTTCACTGTACAAAAATATATGAAAAGGTAATATTTAAGAAACAGAAGTCTACAATAAACTTGATAATTTCCATATGACAGTCGACGGAAAGAAGGAATGAATATGGGAAGGACTTTGTAATGGTATTTATGGATGTGGAGAAGGCATATATAGAAATAAATATGGAAATCAATGGAAGAGGCCGAAGTGGAAAAAGGAGTTGTAATAAAAGTAATGAGTATGTATGAGGATAACATAAGCTGTGTTAAGACGGAGAAGGGGTGGACGAAAGGTTCCATGTTTTTTTAATGAATGAAGTAGGGGAGTAGTTTCTCACCACTACTATTTGAAATGGTAATGGAAATGTTCATGAACAAAAAGGCAAGTAAACTCGGGGAGGAAAGAATGAAAGGCATGATGTTTGCTGAGACTTGATGGTATACGAGGGGAGGAGAAGGAAGAGGAATTACAGGAACAGCTTAAGAAATAGAATGAGGGAGTGAAAGAAAGTGGAGTTAAACCTATCATGTGAGGTGATGGTATTGACAAGAATGGGGATAAGGCGTAGTAAAGTTATAAAGTTGAATGGAGTACAACTGAGAGAGGTACAAAATGTAAAATATCTAGGCTATTTAGGCAAGGGGTGGGGGTTAGAGAGGATTTAATAAGAATAGGGCAACAAGAGGATTTGTTCAATAGATTTTTAAGAGACCTGCTTTGGAGAAAAGAAGTACTCTTTAAGTGTAAGGAAATAGTTCATAAGGTGTATTTTGTACACATTGTCACACATTCAGCAGAAACATGGATTTTGAATATAAAAGAGACCAAGAAAGTAGAGGCCATGTGAATGAAGCTTGTGAGGAGCATGTTAGCTGTAACAAAAAGAAACAAGATTAGGAATGAGGTTATCAAGGAAAGAATGGAAATACAAGAGATAATAGAATAATTAAGACTTGGTATGATCATGTAATGAAGATGTAAAAGGGGGAAATACCGCAAAGAGATTGATAAAGATGAAGACTCTTATATACATACTACAAAGGAGACCAACGAAAGAGATGAGAGGAGCAGATAACCAAAAGTGTGCCAGTGAGAGGAGAAGAATGGAAATGATTAAAGGAAAGAGGATGGTGGAATAATAGAAAAATATGGAGGCATTTTACTATATTGACTCGTCCATAGGTTGGAAAACATTATTGACGAATATTATGATTATGTATATGTATGCCATACTACAAGAAATAAATTTTAATGCTTTTTTCTTAAATCTCTCCTTGTAAAGGATGATAGATTTCATAAAAATTATAACTAAATAACATGGGTAAGTTACTAATGTACTAATCACGCTAATAGTTTAAGGAATTAGGAAGGCTATATTTACAGGAAGTGTGACCGTATTTTCGTGAAGAAAGAGTGGAAAACAATTTAGGAAAAGCCACCCTCAGTACACCAGACCAATATTTGAACCTTGATCGCCCCACCATCGGTAGTCTAGCCTACTGCTAGAGAAACGCGTAAAGGATATCGCACACTACGCCTGCACGGATCAGCAGGGACCTACAACCTGCACGACTCTGAACACTCGTCCGGCGCGGACCAGAACTCACATACAATTTTTTGTGCTGGTTGGTAGTGTGAAAATATTTGACCAACTTATTTTTAGTTTAGTTTCATGTCTACTTTGAATATTATTAGTAGCACTAGCACCGGGTCTTACTACCCGTTTGGGCTCTATGCCCTCAAGCTAATGTAAAGGTAGGGTGATTGTGAGATGAAATGGAGGACCTACAGTTTAACGTATCCAAACCGCGGTGGAGACCTGGCATGCCACACATTCACAAGTTGTGATTAATACACGTCTTGTCAAAGGTGAAGGGTTTGGCAATCAGATAAATCTATGTCGGGACCGAGGTTTGAACCCTGGACTCATAAGTCTGATACCTTAACCCTAGAGTCCCAGGTCATCTGGGAACTGTGTAGGTAGCTCTGAAGAGGATGTTCTCATTATTAGATCGATGTTATGTGAGGAAGAGGAGGAGGAATAAGAGGCCTGGAAAAGAAAAAGTTATGGATGAATCCTATCAACCAGAAAAGGAACTTTCCTTGTGAATTTATCCATCTATATCCCTCTTTGGAGAAAGATAAAAAGAAAACATTATAAATATTTCCGGAGTCACAAATAAAATTCCGTCTTCAAGGTGCACATGTTTTTACAAAAGGACTAGTAATTTTTAAAATTTCAGACCTATACTTGTGCTAGGTAGCCGCCATTACAAAGGGCTGGATAATGGTGACATTTCATTATTTTTTTCTGCTTTGTCACATATAATGCTCATAAGAATATAAACCCTATTCGTGATCCCTTTATTGAGGAAATTTAAATCTTTTATAAGTAATCTTTTTATAATTTTTGAAGTATTCTCTAGATATTATTCATTAATTTTAAATTATTCATGTTGATTAAATATATTTTTACATACTAGTCATATTTTATAAATGCATACATATTCAAACATACATTTTTACTTTCTCGCTATCTTACAGGTCGAGAAATAATTGTGATCATCAAAAAATAATTAAACTCGAGATTTTGATGAATCTCGGCGTTTCGTGACCCCCCAGAGTCCAAAAATTTGTTTTTGAATTTACATCTTTCTATCTGACTGGCTGTACCTCCAACTAGAGCCTAAACTATTTTACCGATGGGCTAAAACTTGGTAGCTATGGTTTTCATAGGGTTTCCCCAAAGGGTTTTTAGAATTGGATATCAAACCTTAAAATTAAGGGTAGTTTACTGAAGGTAAAAAAAGAGAAAATGTTAATTTGCGTCAAAATCGGCTCCAAAGATTTTGATTAATTTTATTTCAAAACATTTATAAAAATTCCAAGCAAAATGAATACTCTCAATATTTCTGGGACTTTATGGGCTCTGGTCTGATGGGTAAATTACCATTTTTTTCTATCATATCTCCATAACTATATAAAATATAAAACTATATAATATATATAAAAATATCTATCATTACAAATATGTATATCTATTTATAAGACAATTATTATATTCGAAGCATATTTTTATAAAACCAGTAAGTTTCAAGCTTTACGGAAATATATAATACTTCTTAACTTCCGAACACTAAAGATAAGGTATTGTGACTGTAAAAAAAATCTAACAAGAAATGTTGATGGATATCGACGTCTCATGACCCCCCGAAACCTAAAAAGTAATATTTGCAATGCCGTCTATCTGTGTGTCTGCTTAAACTTAAAATTAAGAGTAGTTTAATAAAAGGCAAAAAGAGAAAAAAATTATTTTATCAAAATCGGCTCTAACGATTTTGGTTAGAATTCGTATCTAGGCGTTGATTAAGATTATAAATAAATTTAGGGTACTTGACAGAAGCTGAAATTTCCGTATCTCCACGACTATTTGAGATACTAAATATCTTATAATTGTAAAATTGTAATACCATTAAAAATAAAAAACCTTTATATGAAATATATATTTTTATAAAACCAACAGTTTCTGAGATATTGGCAAATAAATTAATACAATTTTGTGAGCTTTAGTTGTAAAGAGACACTACTAAAGTTTTAACGCAATAATTCTCCAATGCCATAGAGTAATTAAATATTAATAAGTCTCTCAAAATGTTTGTGTTGTTTTTCCTTAAACCGCTTATGATAAATGTTTGTACAACAATTATATATCTCCATTTTAGATTCAATAGTATATATTTACATTTTTTATTGGCCAAAATGATTAAAAATGAAGAATTTAATAGCTATGCGATGACATTAATATGTTCAACACCTAATAAAATGTCGAAAATTTTATCCAAGAGTCAAAATTTTAATACGAAGTTTTGACCCTTGTGGACCCAATATTGATCTTTTTTTAATCGGTCCAAACACATAAATGAGGACATTAATTCTTTAAAAATAAAATTATAAAATTTATAACCGGGACTCAAAAAAATTGTTTACATAAGTATAGTGCAATTTATGCTTGGATTTGGTAGTGTATATTATTTCGGTTCACATATATTACGAGTTTTGAGTAAATACCTCCATTTTTAAACACTAGAGTGAGAAAGTCCATATGGAGTTCCGTACCATCTTTTTCAACACAAAGTTTTCTGACTAGTAAGATAATTAACTTTCTATCCTCTTTGCTTGTTTGGTTGTAAAATATTCATTCCTGTTGAGACACTGCTACGAGTTTGGAGAGGGTTGCGTTAGGAGGGGGTATCTATTACTTTTAAAGTGGATATGCGTAAATCAATGCTATATTTAGCAGAATTCAAGAGACAAATTATTCAAGACTTTTCATTGCATTTCACATTTGTAAAGTGCGTTTTTGAGTTAGACGTGTGCATTTATTACGGGTTTTTGTTCAAGGTCATTTTTATAACCTTATTGCTTTTTATTTTAATCATTTCTAGGTCATCAAAATCTGGAACATGCTCGCTAGAAACCAAAATTAGCTTCTCATTTTACTATTATAGAATAGAAACTGCTGAAAATCACGTAGTTTCTAACCATCTGCAAAGTGTCTTCGTGCTCTAGTAAGCTCCTCTGTTCCTTTCTCCCTAAAAGAGTATTTTAAGGCAGCCCATTTTCGAACGTTCTTAAGCTACTTGCACGCGATACGATCCATCCAGGCTTCAGGGAAGTTTTTAAACTCTGTCCTACTGAACTTTCCCGATGCAGGAAACTTAAAGCTTTAAAACTTATCTTGAAAATGTTATTAAAAATAAAAATCACTAGTGATGTTTCTCTAACAAACTAATTACCATTATTCTTGTCCCTCTTTGAACCTGCTGGGCCTAAGAGTTGCGCCGAAGCTAGATAAGAAACATTGCGGATAAATAATTAAAAAAGATCGTATCTTTGGAAGAATGATCTTAGTTATATTGATTGTATTGTAATACAGTACATTTCCAAGGGTGGGGGGGAAGGGTAGGTCTTTGTGTTCCTAGCTCTCTCACCTCCCTCCAAAAACTATAATTAATTTTACATTTTATTTAATTAATCACCGCGTCTTACTACCTGTTTAGATTATACGCAAATATGATAGTTATTTTAACGATATAGGGATTAGGAAAGAAATAGTTTAGAGATAATAAATACACAGAAGGATTTAGGTAGGGAAAAAAAGTATTATAAAAACAAATTTTTGCCATCAACCTGGACATCTTATTTTATTTATTTGAGGTATTTAACGTGCACCTTATGAACCAACTGATTATATCAGCACACGAGAATTTCCATGAGTGAGAGTGAAAGCACCTACCAATTTTGCCGAGAAAGGTATTTTCGCATACCTTCCTGTGATCCTTTACATGCCACAATTGATATGGTACCGACGGCTTTACTTCCTCTCCGAAGGAAGTTGTGCTACGGAGTTTTATTGCTTAGGAAAAATACATCGACCCCGGCTGGCTTTGAACCCGATAAATCGGATCCTGGGGTGACCGCTTTACCCCAAGTTCACTAAGGTAAACTCACATTGATTACATCTTGCAACATTATTAATGTTATTTTACTATCTATTTACCAAAAGTGACAGCCTCACTTGACATGACATCACGCCTGAGAACATAAAAAGAGATCTAGTGATTGTTCTTACTCTATTGTTGACCTAGGTGGTCTTGAGGTAAAGTTTTCATCTCAGGAACCGATGTTCATAGGTTTAAACCCAGCTGGGGTGGAAGGATTTTTCTTTAGTGATAAATATCCATAGAGCAACTTCCTTCGGAAGAGAAGTGAAGCCGTTGGTCCTATGTTCTTTGTGGCATTTAAAAGAACCCTAGCAGGTATGTGAAAATAACTTCTAAAGCTAAATCGGTAGTCACTTTCACAATCACTCATAAAAATTCTCGTGTGCTGATTATAATAATTTGGTTCAGAAAGTGCACGTTAAACACAATAAATAAGTACAATTAATTCCTATCTTCAAATGATAATTGCACTGTAACAATATGAGAACAAAGGGATAAAAACTAAAAAAAATATCATGTAACCCAATATAAGTGATTTTTAAATGACAATGGCTTACTGTTTGCGTTTAAAATAAACACCATTTATTTTATTTGGAGGTGGTTTGACGTGTGAATCCCCAGCTGAGCTGTACATAAACAACCACTTAAACATGACCTCAGGCCTGTTTATTTATCTACGTTGGTATTTACATGGCCAGAAAATAAAAAGGCTCTAAGCCTTCCCTTCAAAATTAAAAAACAAAAATATATGAGTATTTGTTGACTAAACATTTTACAAAGATAACATTTTCAACTCTAATTAATCAGTGTTAGTGGACATTCGGGAAAAGGTATTTTTCAGCACCGCGTCTTACTAACTAATAATGATATACGCATATATATGAATTAAGTTAATGAGTTAGAGATTAGGAAGGTTGTATTTAGAGGAAGTGTACCTTAATTTACCTGTAGGAAGAGTGAAAAACTATTAAGGAAAAATTACCCTCAGTACACCCGACCAGGTTTCTAACCCCATCCGCCCTGTCGTCAGAAGTCCAGTCTATTTTGAGAATTAAGCCTTAGACTATGCAACCACTGAAGCAGAATGAGACGTTATTCTTTCCCGGTTTTTCGAGAACAGAAACATCATGGTTCTAACCCCAGCCTGATTTATTAAAAGGGAGGAGGGAGAAGTGGACTTAGTTCCTAAAATGGTTCCCCTAACCTCTACGCGAGTATAAATACCCTTCGTTTACACTGTCAGTTAATAATCTTACCAGCGTATAGCCTGATAGTTTGATATTTCAAACGGGTAGTAAGACGCAGTATTAGTAAATACCAATCTTACATTAATTAGTTCCATTAACGCAATTTATAGGATTATAGGATAGGGCCATAGTGTAATCCGTCCAGGTAAGAATACTATCTTGATTTGTTCCACTATAGCGAAGATTATAGAATAGGATTATAGGTTAATCCGTCCAGGTAAGACTACTATCTTTATTTGTTCCACTTTAGCGAAGATTATAGAATAAACTCATAGTTTAATCCGTTAAAGTATGACTACTATCTTACTTTGTTCCACTAAATTGAAGAATTTAGAATAGGGCCATAGTTTAATCCGCCAAGGTAAGACTGCTACCTTGCCTTCCTTATATGTGGATAGTCTGGATGGATAGAAAAAGCGCAGAGCCCAAAACATATCAGGGAGGATAAGACAATAGGTTTCAGTGAGTATTTTTTCAGAAAGTTTTCCAAGCCACCAACCAGTAAGCTGAGCTAGAGCTCTCAAACCAAATCCATCTCCTTCCCTTTCCCAACCCACCCATTAGGTTAATTTTGCACCTACATACTTTAAAATAATTTTATGAAATAATAAAATTGATAAAAAATTATAATTTACCCATCAGTCTGGAAACCTTAAAGTCATTTTGCAGAAATATTGAGAGTAACCATTTTGTTTTGAATATTTATAAATGTTTTGGAATGAAATTTAATCAAAATTGACTTTTTCTCTTTTTGCTCTTCAGTAAATTACCCTTAATTTTATGGTTATATATCCAATTCCAAAAATACCTTGGTGAAAACACTATGAAAATCCTAGATACCCAGTTTTAGCCCGATGGGTAAAATAGTTTAGGCTCTAGTCGGAGGTACAGACAGACAGAAAGACGGAAACTCAAAAACCAATTTTCGTATTCGGGGGGTCATGAAACGTCGAGATTCATCGAAATCTCGAGTTCGATTCTGTTGAATATCACAATACTTTCTCAACCTGTAAGATAGCGAGAAAGTAAAAATGTATGTTTGAATATTTATACATTCATAAAAGATGACATATGTAGAAATATACTTAACATGAATGCTTCAAAATTACTCAATAATATCTAAAGAATACTTAAAAAATGATTAAAAATGACTTATAAAAGTTTTAAATTTCCACAACAAAGGGATCACGAATAGGTTTTATATTCTTATGAGAATTATATGTGACAAAGCAGAAAAAAAGCATAAAATGTCATCACTAGCCAGCACTTGGTAACGTCCATTGCGGATACCTAGCACAAGCAGAGGTCTGAAATTTTAAACAATAGTAGTCCTTTTGAAAAAACATGTGCACCTTGAAGACGGAATTTCTAAATTATGACTAGATATTTTTAAATTAGTAAAAATCATATAAGGCTTTGTGGCAAAACAGAACTTGAAGGCACCATTTTTTTCCGCCCCGTTGGTTTTTCAGGGATCCAACGTGAAACGCATATCCATAGGCTTTACGAAACAGAGGTAACCTTTGAGATATCAGGATAAAAAGAATAAAAGATAAACAAATCGCACTAGAGAAACTTGTATTTGACAGGGATTTTCTAGCACTGCTTCTAATTAGCCTAGTGTGCACTTGAGAACATTTGCCCGAAAACATTGTTTGCCAACCCGCTGTTACTCTGGTTTCAGAAACAGAGTTGCAAATGTAGTCCCCTTTTTTTTCTCGGTGAGAAAAAACATGTTTCCAGTGATCAATTTTTAATGGGTTACAGCTTACAAGAAATAATGATTGCTATTCTGGGCTTGTTTGTCAACATTTTCGGCAACAAGCAACGTGGGCCAGTTTGATTCTTCTGTTCACACCGAGCGAATCATGGACAGCTGGAAAAAAACTCTGAAACCAATTGAAATATTTCATACAAATATACTGTTTTGGGATGTGAGAACTCAGGAACTCACATATGTTTCTTGATAGCATAAAAAACCAATTTAAGCCAATAAAAAGTAATAAATAATCCACATTATGCCATGATAATAATATTTACAAAGTTTAATGTCAATTTTCTTTGACAAAATGGGATGACGATGCTTTTCTTTTGCAAGGTGGTTCATCAGTCTTCCTAAAAAGAAACCAACAGTAATCGCCCATCATCGAAGGGTTCCAGTGTCCATGGTAACGGTGCTTCATGGTCAGGATATCTTGGTGAAAGCGTTCACCCTGTTTGTCACTGACAGCACCACAATTTTCTGAGAAAAATTCAAGATGCGATTGTAAAAAGTGAATTTTTGGTGACATTCTACACCCCATGTTCTTATAGTTGTCCAATAGACCACTCACTATGGAAACATATTTATCGTCTCTTCTGTTGCCAAAAAAGCCGTAAACAATGGCATTGAAAGATGATCAAGCAGCTAGCTCAATATTTGTAAGATTAGCATCAAAGGTTGGATCTTTCAGCAATGCCCTAATTTGTGGCCCAATAAATATACCTTCTTTTAACTTTGCTTCACTCAACTTGGGATTTTTTTTCTCAGATGATTTAAGGCCTGACCTTCTTTATCAAGAGCTTTTACAAAGTTCTTCATTAAGCCAAACTTTATATGAAGCGGAGGCAAAATGACTTTACTTGGCTCAATCAATGGAGTAAATTTCACATTTTCCTTTCCAGCAATACATAATTTTCTCATAGGCTATTCCCTGACTTTGTAGTGGCTCTTGGTGTCTAGGCTGTACCACAAGCACAAAAACAACAGTATTTGTGAATACACCCTGTAGACCTGTAAGCAGTGCAACAACTTTAAAATAACAGCATATCTGACACTCATAATCTTTATATTTGATTCACTCCATCAGAAAAGCCATTTTTTCATAAGTTTCCATCATGTCCACCGCATGCATCAAAGCCACTGATGGAAGTTTGTTGCCAATATGCAATAGCCCTGCTTTTAAGCTTACTTTAGATGAAGCAATCCATATTATGCTGAACACCCAACTTTATCATCAAACCATTCACGTCTGTGCATACACACACTGAATTTTTAATTTCAAAATATCCAGACAAACAGCTATTTCTCGTTCTAAAACTTTAAATCTTTGTACCTTGCTCTATAATGTTCCATTGTTGAAGTCTAGAACCCAATAGTTCAGCTTACTGTTTAGGAAGTTTCAAATCACGGATCAAATCATTCAGTTTCTTCTGTTCTATGAGGTGAGGTGATCTGTCATGAGTTTCAGGGATGTGCTATTTAATTGCATGTTTAGTTTTACTGGAATGTCTTGCAAATATTTGTCTGACAAAATAACAGTCCATATATACTGTATGATTGTACATAAAGAGACAAAATAATAGTTTTGGCTTTGAATCGACCAAATAAAGATACAAAAATAAAAGTATTGGTCCAAATATTATTAGATTAATCAATTTACTCTGATATCAGTAACGAATGTTAACTCACTTCTATTTTGATAATAGACGAACACCAAAGTATTGGGTTACATTTTACTGAGAATGTGTTAGCTTACTCTCAGCTTACCTTGAAAGATAGCATTCTTACCTTGCCAGATTACACTATGATCCTATCTTGTAAATTACGCTATGGTGTACTAATGCAAGGTAAGCTTGCTAACTTTCAGGTTGAACTGAGTTTATTTTCAAACCAGCCAAATGCTGCTGAGGGGCAAACCTTTTTTTTTTTTTTTACTTTCTCGTTACCTTAAAGGTAGAGAAAGTATTGTGATCAACAAAAATAAATGGTATGGAACTCCGCACAGGATTTCTCACTCCATTGTTTAAAAATTGAGATATTTACTCAAAACTCATAATATATGTCAAACGAAATAATATACATTAAGAAACCCAAACAAAAATTGCGTTATACTTATGTTAAACATGTTTTGACTCCCGGATATAAATTTGATGATTTTTTTTATTTTTTTTTATGAATTAAAGTCCTTACTGGTATATTTGGACCAAAAAAAAAACGATATTTGCTCCACAAGGGTAAATACTTCGTATTCAAATTTCGAATTCCGGTTGAAATTTTCTGCATTTTACTAATAGTTGCACATCTTATGGTTAGCGCATTTTTATTAAATTTCTCTTTTAAGAATTTAGACCAATAAAAAACGTAAATATTGACAATTGGGTCTAAAATAATAGAATGAGATCATTGTTGTACAAATATTTCCCCTAAGAGGTTAAACAAAACAGAACACAAACCTTTTGAGAGACTTGAAACTTAAGTAGTGTATCTGTACAAACAACGCTCACAATAGTTTATAAATATATTTGCCAATATCTCCGAAACTATTAGTTCTATAAAGATATATTTCATATAAATTTATTTTTTATTTTTAATAGTACTACAATTTTTCAATGATAAGTTATTTAGTATCTTAAATTGTTGCGAAGATAAGTAAATTTCCACTTCTGTAAAGTACGCTAAAGATCATTTTCATAGAAAAATGAAAATGGCAATTTTGTTTAAAATCTTAATCAACGCCTAGATACAAATTTTAATCAAAGTCGTTAGAGCTGATTTTGAGAGAATCTTTTTTTTTTTATCTTTTTGCTCTTCATTAAACTACCCTTAATCTTAGGTTTAGATATCCAATTCCAAAAAACCCTCAGGGCAAACCTATGAAAACAATAGATTCAAAGTTTTATCTCCATGATTAAAATAGTTTAGGCTCTAGTCTAAGGTACAGACAGACAGATATCTGACAGATGGAAATTCAAAATCCCCTTTTTCGGATTTTAGGGGGTCATGAAACGTTTAAATTCATAAAAATCTCGAGTTAGATTCTTTTGATGATCACAATACTTTTCAAATATACGACGGGTTTTGAGTAAATTTCTTCACTTCTAGACAATGAAGAGAGAAAATCCGTGCGGAGTTCCATACCATCTTTTTTTTTAGAGATCATCAGAATTAGGTCATCAATCTTGCAATTAGTGTGATCCATCTCTCCACTTTTACTTATCTTAAGATTTTTTTTACATCATTATTCCATCTTCTGCCAACATAGATAGGTTGAAGATCTTTCAAAAGTTCCCTTTCTTTATTTGCTTTTATTAGCAATACTGTGTTTGATACCATCTCCATCAATGATATTTGAAACATTTTCATGGAACACCACATGACAAATGCTTCTAATCGTTTCCTTTCATTTGCACCGATGGTCCATGTTTGTAGATATGAATTGCTCGAATAATCGAGTCCGGTATTTTGAGAGATTATAAATGTGTAAGATTCTCAACAACAAAAAACTATCTCGAATACAACCGAGATATCTACCTTGACTTCGAATAACAATTTTATTCAATTGGTAAAAGAAAGTATACAGGGTGAGCCCGAGACAATTAGACGATTAGTAATTTGAAAAGTAAATATTCACTAGCTAAATAAAAGCAAATTACATACCAGACTTTTTTCATATTTTGAAGATAATGTCATTCAGGTGAGCACCCCCAGACCTCAGGCAAACCTCAGAACGTTGTCCGTCACTTTCCTCAGCATAGATCGTATAATTGTTTCCACTCTACCCTGTATAACCCTTTGTACTTGAAAGAATAACAAAAAATTACAAAATTGTATTAACATTTAATTTACTTAAGAAAAGTGTCATTTTTATTGCTTATGATGAAATAGACACGACAAACAAAATATTATTAAATTTTGTCAATAGCAACCAAATCTTAAATAACTTTTTTCAATTAAATTTCAAATATTTTCACTTTAAATATAAATGTAGGCTACATTAAGGATTTGAGGATTCAAATTAGGATTCGTGATTTAAAAGAAAAATTTAAGATTTGTATTCGAGAAATAAAATATGATTTGAAACATATCTAGTTTATTAATAACAAGATAAGGTTCAATAAATCTTTCTTCAAAATTTGATTCTAAACAGATAAGCTCATTGTGTTGTATTTTTTTAATGCGCCTTTCTGATTACCAAACCCTTCCTTCACCTCTGACAAGACATCTTGTGAATGTGGGGAATGCCAGGCCTCCACCGTGGTTCGGATTCCAACGTTAAACTGTAGGTCCTTCATTTCATCTCACAATCACCCAACCCATTACACATTAGCGTAAGAGCGTATAACCCGAACGGGTAGTAAGACGCGGTGCTAATAATAATAATAATAATAATTTAATGCGCCTTAATACCCGTTCGGGTTATACGCTTATATCCTAATTACGCTAGGGGTCTTAGGGATGTGGAAGATTATATTTACAGGAATTGTACCGTTATTTGTGTGGAGGGAGTGTGTAAAATCATTTTGGGAAAAAACTTTAGTACGCCTGACTGAGATTCGAACCTTGACCTTCCCGTCGTCAGCAGACTAGTCTAACACGAGATTTGTGCGTTAGACCATGCGGCCAGAAAAGCGGTTTTCACGCTCTTGTTGAGACCAGGTGTGCTATATACATAACGACCAACCAAATATAAACCACATTTAAAACCTTAACAAGGTGAGTGTGGGTTATGGGTGATGGCTTTAATTAACTTGTACAAAGTAATTAAGAAGAAGGCGACAGTGGAATTGCGCTTTAGCACGCTTGCCAGAGTTTTAAACAAGAACGATCAAGTTTAACTTCCCTTTTATTTCGGTATGTGCACACGTTACCATGGTACATGTTTAGGTTAAGGTTTCCTGGAAGAATCACTAGATTTCCTTGACTCCCAACACTTTAGTAGATCAGTGGTTGGGCAGCCTGAATTACAATCTGGAGATACCCAGACTATAGCTGTGTGGCGTGGGGTGTTTATGAGGTAATTAAGAGTTTGATAAGATCTTGACAAATCTCAAAACCAACCTGCTCAAATCAGCGCATTTGAAAGTGCATGCGTTGTAGAGATAGAAATAAGCAGATTGCTTCGTTGTTTGTTGTGAGGAGATTTGAAATAACCCGCTGATTTAAAGCGTGTGTATCGATATATTGGATTGTGGACAGACACAGCTTTATAATTTGAAAACATCCATCGGGAAAATGGGTTAAGTCATATGTTTATCTTAGAAAATTAAATACAACGTAGATAATTAGCTTAAGTTGGCGTTGCAACGCATCATAAGTCAACATACAGCTTGTGAACTTCCACACCACTCAAACAAATTTACCCTTCAGTTTTCGCCGAACATGTTAACCAAACTTTATCTATTTTCAGCAAACGTGTGAATCAGGCCTTAGATATTTCATGGATTAAATACAGTAATACGATTTATTCTTTTCTTTTAGCGGTAAAATGAGACAAATATCCGAGTATCATTTGCCCTTTATTTTTCAGTTGATGGATGGCAGAGGTTATAGCCGCATATTATATATATATATATATATATATATATATATATATAT
>CABFVZ010001032.1:112667-138425 GCA_902151445.1 Timema monikensis
TTCACTTCTCTCTCTCTTTTTTTTTTGTTCGAACTGCATTTTATACGACTGGTTTTCAATGGCAGACTTTATTTATCTTCAGCTGTTGAATAAATGGGTATAATAGCATCATCCCCTCTTCCATTTCCCCATCACCACTTAGTGGACGAGCATGTCCTACTCCTTTCTCCCCATCCCCCCCTTCCCCTACCCTACCACAGCTCTCAATAATTCATAAATCAATAAAATCAGTCAAAGCTTGGGCGGTCGAGCTTAGTGCTTCTAAACACAACAATTTATCAAAGTATAATGAAAGAGTGTAGAGGACCGGATTTTTTTTTAGCACCATGTCTTACTACCCGTTTGGGGTTATACGGTTATGCACTAATTAAGCAAATTGTTTTGGAATTAGGAAGGTTATATTAATATGAAATGTACTCGCATTTGAGTTGAGGGGATAGTATAAAAAAATTTTAATCACCCTCAGTACACCCGACCGAGATTTGAAACTCTAACTCCCCGTCATCGGCAGTCTAGTCTACTGCAAGAGTAGCGCGTTAGATCACGCGGCCACTGAAGCGGATAGGGGACTAGAGTAAAAGGCAGTGTTGTGTGGTGTTTAGAGACAAAAATTTTGTATACATAATTTAAATTATCGAACAAAAAGAAAACAAATTAATTAACTAACCTTTCCAAACTGTGTTTGGGAATACGAGGAGCGAAGAAATGATGGCTGGGTCGCCCCAACTTTGTTTTCTTGAGGAGTTTTTACTTATTTTACATGAGAGAGTTTCATTGCTATGCACACCGAAGACTGAAGACGCTTAGTTCACACGTTAATGATAATACAACGCGGGAGAAGGGAGCCTAAAATCATTAAGGGTAAATGAGAGGAATTAATACTAATGATAAGAAATCATTGCGGTGCTGACCCCTCTCCCTTGCGTTAATTAATACAACTAATTAGAACAAATAATATAGCACACATGACTCAGTGGATGTATTCATACTAAACAAGTGTTTAAGTTTTCATATCAAAACTATTTTGGGCCAAAATAAATTAAGTTTTGCATAATTTAATTTTCTTCACATGTTTATATCAACAGTTGTTGAATATCTGTAATGAGCATAGCAACATTTGATGAAAAACATTTTAAATCAAGAGAAAAGTTGTCATTACATTCCAAGATACCATATTAATACCACCATGGGAAGAAAGTTGAAATCTATGTTTGTACTAGAACAATATTTGATTTGTTTTGAAAAGAAAAAAGTTTCGATATAAAATCTGCTAAATCACTGGCCTTTTATCACTTTCTTTACATCCCCACAATAAACTGAAAGAACACAATTATGTATTTATTTCATTAGCACAATGTTTCACCATCTATTCAGGTTACAATAATACACTGATGCTTTGGGGAGGATTTGGTGTTAATTTAGAGGAAATATACCTGCATTTGCATGCGGAGAAAACTAAGAGTGGAAAGCGATTTAAGAAAAACTACCCTCAGCACAACCGATTTATATTTAAACCTTGACATTAACGTTATAAGGCAGCGCTGTATATTTTTAAGGTGACGTCTCATATCAGCTTTATTCAAGCTGTGTGACGCGTCACATTGATACAGAAAGTGTGCCGTGGGAATTTTAGTGAAGATAAAAAAAGAAGCGAGAAAATACAATTGAGGAATAAATATAAATATTTTTAAAAGTATGATCCACATTACTTTTAAAATAACGGAATTATTAGAACGTTCATGATTAAAAGTTTAAACACAATCTTAAAAATCGTTATTTTAATGATAAAAAAATGTCTACTTAAAACAAACTACTATGAACCCAGACACTTTTAACCCCTTGTTTTGTCTACCGTGAGTTGAAAAGGGTTGAAAACCGTTGCCCTAGATCATTCGCCAACCGATGCGTGTAGAAACAAACAATAACATATAAAGGGAATTCGCGCGTGAAATAAATCTTTTTTAACACAATACTATGGTGGAATCTGTGAACTGGTGGTCTAGGGGTAAGGTGTCAGACTTCTGTGCTGGCGGCCGGGGTTCGATCCTCGGTCCCGGCACAGATTTATCTGATTTCCAATCCCTTCCTCCACCTCTGACAAGACATCTTGTGAATGTGTGGAATGCCAGGCCTCCACCATGGTTCGGATTCCACGTTAAACTGTAGGTTCTTCATTTCATCTCACAATTACCCTACCATTACACATTAGCGTAAGTGCGTATAACCCGAACGGGTAGTAAGACGCGGTGCTAATAATAATAATATGGTGGAAGTGCATCAAGAATTGTCTCACACAAACAATATATTCAAGTATGGAAGACAATAAAAGACCCGAAAGATGAGAGAAAACAACCCTCCCCCTTCATTTCACCCCTTGATCTGGAATGTTCTAGTGCAATTACGAAGATTGGAGTCAGGGGGTTTACCTTCCATTTGACGCTGTCTGTTCTGACACCAACCATTTTATCACCGTCAATAAACATCACTTGAGAAGGTGCTGTCATCATGTAACCAAGGTCATTGAATCACAGAGTAATGATCTGCCAACCATTTTGACATGTCACACTATAGTTTCTTCCTTATTAAGCTTGTTTTTTTTCCAAAGAATTAAAAAAAAGAGGTATCTGTTGTCAAGTGTAGGTGTACCTTAATTTTCATTCAAACGCACATTTTGAAGCATCTTTAGTGAAATACAAATATATTTTTTTGAAGTAGATATTAATAGTGTTTTACTACACTATTCCTATATTCCTCAAATTGAAAAATCACAACTGGACATGAGAATTGAACCCAGGATCTTTGTACATTACTGTTATGACCCCCTATTTTAAAGACAGATTCTGTGATGGACGTGTGGAAATCTTCATATATATATATATAAGAGCAATCAATAGGAATTAAGATCACGAGCTATCATATACTTTCGAATCGAGAGGGGTTTATGCTGTGGCTAACAATGCGATATATCCCGGGTTCGATTCCCGTGTCTAGGTGTAATTTTCCAATTTAAAGACTGATATTTAAATGCAGCTATAACCGTACTTAACGATTAGAATATTGGATTATTAATACATCATGATATTATTTTATCAAAAGTGACAAATGCCGTTAATATGATTTGATGTATGAATTCGTGTAAGTTGATCTAGTCGCTTTTTATACGGGTTAGTTATGTCTGTTCGTAAGAAAAGTCTAGAAATTTACATTTCAAGATCTATTTTTACATATTCATACGTCAAACAACGTGATTTGGGGCTGGCACTTTTGTTAGATCATAACAATACCATTAACATTTCAATAATATAGTTACAATAAGTCCGTGATTTAATTGGATTCGATTACAGTGCATTCGAAAATACGCGTTTGTTATGTATCGACCTACCAATAGCAACGCCATCTACCAACAGTTAATTTAAACATAGTATATGGAGTTACTATTGAGATTTTGCAAAACTTATATTCCCTAAGATATTTTTTTTATTTACGTACACGATAGTGTAACGAATACTACCTCATATTCTCAAAATTATAAATTCAGAAGCTTAGCTTTAATTAAACATTAAATTTAGCATGTCTCCAAAATAAGACGTATTTAATTACTATTCAACTTACGCTGTTTATAAACTTTCTTGGAAACATTCATAAAGAATTAATAATGCATGTTGGATACTTACTTTACCATAAATAGTGAACTAACAATGCAATATTTTGACATAGTTTAAATTGATAAATTTGTTACAACTTATTTATTCGTGTATTTTCTTAATTGTTTGTGTGTTCATTTATTTACTCGTTATGTCTAGCTACACTCTCACATTAATTAATTATATTATTATTATTATTATTATTATGTTACTATTCTTTAAAAAAAGTCATGACACTTTTTTAAGCACTGTGTCTTACTTACCGTTCGGGTTATAGACATATGTACTAGTAGTAGTGTACCCACATTTGCATGGAGGGAGAGTGAACACCTATTTTGAAGAAACCACCCTCAGTACACCCGACCAAGATTTGAACCTATAACTCCCCGTCATTGGCAGTCTAGTCTACTGTGAGAGTAGCGCGTTAAACCATGCGGCCATCTAAGCGAGTAGCATTAAATTAATTGAATGATTGCTGTGGAATAACACTTTGTCAAAAAACAAACTAGGAGTTAGTATAAATCATTCTTTATTATACATACATAAATATCTCTTCTTTCGAAAATAAAAATGCTGTTTTTAAAAAGACAACAAATTAATGTAATTGAATATTTATTTGATAAAATAACGAGTAATTTTACTTTGCTATTTTTTAATATTAACAAACTTTGTAAGTTATCTTTATTTAGAGCTAGAAGCTTTTATATTATAAAAATAAAACATTAATTTTATTATATATGTTTATATATATACATTATTTTCTTTAAATAATTAATTATTTTGATAACTTTCAACGGCTGTTTATTTTATAAACATTACGTAAATTTTAATAGAGACATTTTAAAACTTCCTCTAACTATGTACCATTTATATTTTTGTATTTTTGCTTAGTAAACAAGCTACCACCCACTTCAGTGGCCGCATGGTCTAACGCACTAATCTCGCAGTAGACTAGACTGCCGAAAACTGTGAGCTTGAGTTTCAAATCTCAGTCAGGTAAACTGAGGGTGATATTTGCTAAATAGTTTCCCACTTACCCTCAACACAAATGCGTTTATACTTCGTCTAGATATAACCTTTCTAATCATTATTATTAGCACCGCGTCTTACTACCCGTTCGGGTTATACGCACTTACGCTAATGTGTAATGGTAGGGTGATTGTGAGATGAAATGAAGGACCTACAGTTTAACGTGGAGTCCGAACCACGGTGGAGGCCTGGCATTCCCCACATTCACAAGATATCTTGTCAGAGGTGAAGGAAGGGTTTGGAAATCAGATAAATCTGTGCCGGGACCGAGGACCTTTCTAATCCCTATCACTTTAGCGTAATTAGTAATTAAGTATATAGCCCAAACGGGTAGTAAGACGCGGTGCTAAAAAATAAAAGTATCGATGATTTTATTCAATTTTTGTTGCTCTCGCATTACAAACTTCAAACTTATTTATAATTCTCTAACCAAAATGTATTTATCAAATTCAATAGAAAATGTAAGTAGCCTACCCTACTTTAATCGTTTGATAACTCTTTTATAACAACATTGTGAATATAACTTGAAAATCTAATATCAAAGTTTAGACTTTCGACCAATAAAAGGTAAAGAACAAAGTTTGATGGTATATTTATTGAGTGTTATAAAAATATATCTGGAAATGGGATCCAAACTTTATCGAAAAGAAATCTTTACCACGAATAAAGATCAAACTTAAAAAAAAAAAAAGTTTATTTCTATTTTTTTACAACGCGTCTTACTGCTCGTCTGAAACCCGCCTCGGTGGCGTAGTTGGCTAACGCGCTTGTCGTGTTGAGCTCGACTGCTGAGGACGGGGAGATCGAGGTTCGAATCTCGGTCGGGTGAACTGGGGGTGTTTTTTCCTAAATGGTTTTCCACTCTCCCTCCACGCAAATGCGGGCTCACTGCCTCTAATTCAAACTTCCCAATTCCTAATCCATTAGCGTAATTATAACTTAAAGCGTATAACCCGAACGGGTAGTAAGATGCGGTGCTAAATAAATAAATATATATACTCGTCTGAACTATAAGTTTGTACGTTAATAGAGTAAGGATGAGGGAGGGATAGTTTAGAATAAATTAACTAGTATTTACCTAACCCTCTTCGGTGGCCACGTGATCTAACGCACTACTCTCGCATTAGACTGTCGATGGCGAGGAGATTGAGGTTCGAATATCAGTCGGGTGAACTGAGTGATTTTTTTCCAAAATTTTATTCCACTTTTCCTCTACTTAAATGTGGATACACTTCCTCTAAATACAACCTTTCTAACCTATAGATTTTGGGTAGAATGACGCATTGCACAAATCTTTGACATTTTATATACAAAATAGATTATATCGGCCCCAATTCCTTATATAAAGTAAAATTACTTTTTCCGATCATTTCTGTAGTTTTGGGATCTTAATATTTCTACTAGGCCCTATGCATTCAGTGAAAAGATGATCAAAAGTATTTTTTTTATTTAAAATATAATAATAGAGCTACAATCCAAATTTTAGAAATAAAAAAATACTCACTATACCCATACTATTTCAGAAAATTAACATGCTTTCACATTATAATAGATTATAATCAAACACACGTTTATTTTAATAAAGGAAATCTATTTAAACAAAACCATGTAAATAAGCAATAAACTGAAATAAATTCAAAGTAAAAACTCATGTCAGAAATTTTATGTAATTATCACTCAATGCCACAAATTTAAATAGGTTTCTTTTTCGGTTAAGTAACATTGAGCCCAAGTTCTAATGCAAATAAGAAACGCACTTTCCCTAACAAAATCCATTAGAATTAAGCGTAATATTTCAAGTGATATATTTAAAAGCACTTAGGAGGAAGTTTTACATTGATAAAAAAAGGTTGGCAGTATTGATATTTTTAAAATGTTTCTACTAATATTGATAAACGCAAAAGGTTAGTTATGTTGTTTACTTAAACTTGTTAGCTCTCTGAGATTAAATTATTTATCGTTAGAAATTGAAGGACACATTTTTACGTTGTATTTGCTGAAACCACTAATATAAATACCAGTATACTTTCAATGGAGATGATAGTGCTCTAAAACATTGAGGAATCAAGGTATGAATCAAAATACTATAGGCGTTGAACCCGTCAGTCAAAATACCCCAAAATTCTTCAAAACATTACAAACCATCTCAATTATAACCAAGTAAGTGTAGTTATAAAAATATATTTTCTTGACCAAGATTAATTTAAGTATCTCTTAAATTTTCTAAATTTATTTTAATGTACCTTGATTTAAATGAGTGAACGTGTTTTACAGTGTAGATATTGAAAAAAGATTAATTTGGACCAATTTCGAACAAACTTGGTGAATTCGCTGTCGTACTTTTGAGCAACATTAAATCCTATACTAAATATATTTATTTTTAAGTCCATGCTTTCAAGCATTTCCCTAAAAAGTAAAAAATAATACTGTGTAAGCTATTAAAGTCTGCTATAAGTTAATGTCAGCACTAACCACAGTGCTATCAAAATGTATATTTGTCTTCTGGAAATTATCTACAACAGTTTAGAATAGTATCTAAGACACAATTAATTTTTTTTAAATACCTTCTAAGAGAAAAACTGCTCAATATTTCTCACTGGCAAAAAACATATTTAGTTATTGTTTTTGGTTACATTTTTTGTCAACATTTCTTAATAATCATCCATATAGTACATATTGTAATAACATCATTAGTGTAGAAATGGGAAAGATAGAATGTATAATCCATGTTCATGCATTTTCATTTTTAAGGGAGAGAGGTAAACCCTTTAAAAAATAAAAGTTTTGTATACTTGGTAGGGATTCTATCCCTCTACAATTCGGTTACTGGTTAACCAGGCCAGGTTACTGGCAATCATTTATCTTTTAAATTATTGAACTAAAGGAGTAAGTCAAAATAAATTCACTTGTAGTTCACCTAACGATATAATTATAAATAAACATCACTATCAATTGTAAATTTTACAGATACATTTCAGCGTCTGGAATGAAGCTAGAATCGTAGCCTCATTTATATATACAACTGTTTCCAAATATTAATATTTGGTCTAAGACAAACTCGAATAGATAAAAATCATTATGTTGTGCCTTAGATTCCACTATCTCATCACGAGTTAATTATCACCACCGTCTGGTGCTTAAATTATAGCCAGCCCCTTCCATATTATTCGTTGTTTTCCCATCACTTTTGATACCAACTTTTTCTAAATTCAACCTTCCTCATCATTAAAATATTAACGTAATTAGGAAGTATGCCCAAACGGGTAGTGATACAAGGTGACAAATAATAATAATAATAACCCTGTAACGGGGTATTAGTTTGAAATTCTGATATCTATAGATATTAGACATTGTTTATGTTTTTGTAAATAATATTAACTAGACTTAAATTATGTATTTTAAAAATATATTAATATTTCTTAGCTCTATTAAGTACGGGGCCACAAATTAATCATCAACAAGACTTGGAGATTAAGTGTTTATTTAATGGAGTTAAGATGATCAATTTCAAAGATCGAAAATATAACTTTGGGTAAATTAGACAATAAATACACCCGAAAATTTAGATGGTAAAATACAAGAATCACGTATTTAAAAAATTGATTAATTAAAATAACTGTAAAAAATAAATATTAACAATTTGATAGAAAATTTTATTAATTAGCAAGAACGATTGATACATAAGTTCAATACAATCGTATTGGATCTTATAGAATATTAATAATAAGTAACCTATAAAATATGTCAAATTTAACAATCAATTATTACGGCATGTTGTTAAACTAAAACACTTTAACTCTATAAATCCAATCAAATCCACGTTGTTTTACGATAAATATTAAGGTTGATATTTAACCAAATATAGGGTTGGTATTTTATGAAAAAAAAAACATTTTTGGCTTCCATTTTCGTGGTCAAGTGTCATTTTACAATTTAAAGAATACCACATTTAGATGCGGCTATAACCATATTTTTTTGTAGCACTGCTACCCATTCGGGTTGTACTCCTATGTACTAAATAAACTAAAATGTTAGGGATTAGGAGGGTTTATTAAAGTGAATTGCACCCACATTTTCTTGTAGCAGGAGTGAAAAACCACTTAGAATAACTACTCTCAGTACACACAACTGGGATTGGACATCGATCTTCAAGTATTTGGCAGTCTAATCTATTGCGATAATAGTGTCATAGACCATGCGACTACCGAAGCGGGCTATAACCATAATTAACAAATTTATTATAATTAATATATTTGCTATTTAATTCATCATATATTTTATAACTTAAGGTTTAGAAGATTGAAATTTCACAATTTTATGACTTTTCATGTTGGCTGTGCCTCGCGACAAGTTTATCTTTAAGGTGTCCCATTACTTTATTTATCTCGGTATAGTTGACATTAATTTGAAAATCAAATTTCACCTGCAAAGTAGGTAAAACTTATATTTAAAATAATCAAAACGTTATTTAATTTTCCTGGGAATATAATTTATTAAATGCATGAACAATCTAAAGTACAAATGATTATCTATTTTTCTAAACTAATTGATATTTTTCAAACTTTATCAAATTATATATGTTATTTATATTTTGATTTATATAGATTATAAAAAAATGTGAAGTCTTAGGCCTTTAACAGATTGATAAAATTGATATTACAATTGTAAATTAAATAGCTTTTGTTGACATTACAGTATGTTATTTAAAACGTGTATGCCTTATTTCAAGTAACAAAATAACATCTGCTATCTGATTAATTTTCTTCTATCATTATTTCAGATCGTAAGATTTCTTTAAAACATTGAAAACATCTACCAACAAAATCTAACAGGTCGTTGACTTCAGATTCAACATGAAATACTTTATGATTTTCTTTGTCGTGTTTGTGATGGTAAGTACCGATAATAGTTATACTATTATCTAATTTATTAAGGTAATTTTATCATATTTCATATTTAATCTAATTGGTATTCCAGAATAGTTTAATCGATTCAGTGTATGAAACCTGAGATTTATGTTAACAATATTATTTATAATTTTGTTAACGCCAAGCCTTACTACCCGTCCGAGTTACACACTTATGCACTAAATTACGTTACGGGTTTTAGGGATTGGGAAGGTTATATTTAGAGGAAATTTGCCCGCACTTGCGTGGAGGGAGGGTCTTAAAACCATTTTAGAAAAACCACATTCAGTACACCCAACCAGGATTCAAACCTCGATCTCCCCGTCATCGGCAGTCTAGTCTACTGCAAGAGTAACGCCTCAAATCATGGGGTCACAGAAGTGGGTTGATCTAGAATGTAAATTACTTAATGTTTAATTTATATAATCCTAGTTGTGTGATAGGTCAATTAAACCACCAGCCCCATCTGCTCTAATTTTTTATGGTGAGGGGGTCGAGGTTCAAATACTTACCTGGTGTGCTGAGGGTATTGTTTTACCAGAAGAAAGGTACAGGGGAAAAAGGAGGAAAGTACAATTTTAGTTCAAATTTATTTAGTGCTGCCATATGTTATACAATCATGAGCACTTTTTAAAACACTTTATACTATGGTTAAAATAGCTCTCTCTCTCTCTCTCATACTTAAATTAAATTAAAAATAAATATATATGGGGTTTGAGATATAAACATTGTTGTCCTAAAAATGTTTGTTATGTGGCTTCCCCCTCCTTTGATCTCTGTATTATTCAAATTGTATTTTAGTTTCCTTTCACGAAAATACTGGTACATTTGCTTAAATTTAGACCATACTCTATATCGTAGATATGAGTGTATCTTGAATGAATAGTACGAATTATATGGTGCATCATATACGCAAACTTTCTGAACAATTAAAAAACTGATCGAATGAAACAATATTAAAATAAATAAGATATATAATTTACTCAAAAATGTAATGTTTTTAATGTGAAATAATAATTAAATTATAAAAATAAACATAAATATATCTTCAATAGGGATTCGAAACTTAATATCACCGTCTTCAATATAATATAACACGATAGTGATGCCTTAGACCATTCTAATACTTAAATGGGTATGTAAAATATTTATAAGGGAGAGAGGGTATCACAGGGGGACTCTATATACACACATATATGTATTTTTATTTATGTATTTATTTAGCACCACATCTTACTACCCGCTCAGGTTATCCACCTAAGTCAGCCTACTAATCACATTAATGAGTTAGGAATTATGAAGGTTGAATATAAAGAAAGTGAACCCGCATTTACGTGGAGGTAGAATGTAAAAACAATGTAGAAAACTACCCCTAGTTCACCCGGGTGAGATTTGAACCTTAATCTCCCCGTCTTCGGCTGTATAGTTTAACAATAAACTAGCGCTTTAGCTAAATAAGCCACCGAGGTATTTATATATATATATATTTATATATATATATATATATATATATATATTTATATATATATATTTATATATATATATTTATATATATATATTTATATATATATATATTTATATATATATTTATATATATATATCTTCCTGTTAAAATATAGGGCATATTAAATCTGCTGAACTCAAGTTAATTTGTGTTCCTGACATTTCAATTATTATGAAGTGTTTTCTGTAAAATAATGTGTTTTTGATGTTAGTTGCAGGTTTCCTCCGAAATGGTTGTAAACGAAGTCATGGATCCAAGAATAAGAAATCCAATTGAGAGTGGATATCCCGTTGTAGGTCAGGAAACAATTATCAGGCAGCCAATCCCAGTCATGCAGGAAAGAATAGCTTATGCCTGACGCGCCATTAACAAATAATTTGTAAACCGTGTGTAACATTTATATTATAATTTAAAATTGTATATACATATTTATGCATAAATAAACTTTCAACTGTATTAAATAAAATTATTTATGTTGTTATTGATATTCCTTTATTACGATGGGTGCACACTAAAAAAAGCACAGCAAAACAAAAGCGTTTAAACTTTATTATGCCTCGAAACCATTATTTCAATGTATTCAAATGGAAATGTCACACACCATTTATTCAAAAATCAAAAGCGATTTAAAGATAATTGTTTCGGCATCATTCAAAAGCTAAAATCACCATAAAGCAAAACATTTCTATCTGCAAATGCGCTAGCCCTCCCAACAATGTACAAACTTGTTCACAGAAAGTGCACGGCCAGTATTGCTGATTGATTGGGACAGGTGGGATTGTTGTTTTGTTGTTGTTTGAATAGATTGTGGTGGAGTTGGACATTGAAAAGATAATGGTGTTGTGGTCGTGGAGACGGAAACTAAAGAGGACACAAACAAGGTAAGACAGGGTATCCCGGCTCTTGAGGGGCTCAAATGTGAGGACTCGAGGATAAGACGACCACTAGTGATGATCTTTGACGTACTTACAGACATGACAATGGAAGAAATAAAAGAAATAATATTCATACACAATCTAGAAGGTAATATTACGAGGAAGTAGTTTTATGAGGAGTTCGAGCCGAGATTTCAAACGGGGAAGCGAGAGAGGCGTGTCACCAACCACGTCTAATTGTTCTAATGTGTTAGAGATTAGGTAAGTTCTATTCATAGGAAGTGCACATACATTTGCGTGGAGGTAGAGTGGAAAACCATTCAGGGGAAACCACCATTATTTAACGTTACCGGTCGAACCCATCTATCCCCGTCTTCGACAGTCTAGTATATTTCCTTAGACCATGCGGCCACCGAAGTAGGTAATGGACAGAACTGACAGAATAGCTACTACATATATCTACATTTACTTGTTCATAAGTCAGATCATGTGATCTTCATCTGTCACCTTTGATAGATCATATCCCTATACCTAAGCTCAGTCGGTAAGCGCGTCTACTGAGTTGAGGGTCCCGGTCTCGATTACTGGCATGGCTTGAAAAATGTATTATTAGTGGAATTAGTATTTCCTCTTTCACAGTAATAAATTAATGGTTGGGAGGCAAGGTGTTGTGTGTGCTTTAGATTAAGTTAATTTAAAATTTGCGTGCACGTTAGATATCTCAAATAAATGAAAATGAAAAAAATATATAGATAATATCAATACACAATATAGAATAACACTAAGAATACAGGTGGCAATAAGGTTGGTTAGTGATTTTATTTTATTATAAAACTATAGAACAATAGTAAAACCTATTCAACTAATTCCCAATGCTTTGATTTTTTTTTAAAGATAATTTGTGACGAGTTTTATCCGTTTTTGAAGCGTGCTGCGGTTCATAACTAAACTTATAGGCTTCTACGGTGATATAAAAATATTACTTATAATAAATGAGCCATGAATTATTTATTAAGGTGACCTGGTGGTCTAGGGGTAAGGTGTCAGACTTCTATGCTGGCGGCCGGGGTTCAATCCTCGGTCCCGGCAAAGATTTATCTGATTACCAAACCCTTCCTTCATCTCTGACAAGACATCTTGTGAATGTGGGGAATGCCAGGCCTCCACCGTGGTTCGGATTCCACGTTAAACTGTAGGTCCTTCATTTCATCTCACAATCACCCTACCATTACACATTAGCGTAATTGCGTATAACCCGAATGGGTAGTAAGACGCGGTGCTAATAATAATAATTATTATTCTTTATTAACATTGGTAACAAGCTTTATGGACACCCTTTATAGTGAGATGTTATCAATATTGATTAAAAAAATAAGTTAGTTTTTTTTAAACGGTCATTTTAATGTTCATATGTAAGAATATAAATGTATAAATAACTTTATAAAATAATAACTAGACTTATAGCTTTGTCTTAGGGAAAACTCATATTTCACCAGAGATACATTTTTCAGCCATGTCATGAATAGCACCAGGGACCCTTGGCTCAATAAACAGACAAGCTACCGAATGATAAAAGGTATCGGAACAATCTGGAAATCATGGAATGAATCGATGAACAATCTAATGAATTGATAAACAAACCAAGTAGTAATTTATAAAGCAAATTAATATTAAATTAGCTTATTCCGTGGAAGCAGGGTTTAAGTCATCTCTCTTGTATTAGAATATTATTATTATTATTATTATTATTATTATTATTATTATTATTATTATTATTATTATTAGCACCGCGTCTTACTACCCGTTCGGGTTATACGCACTTATGCTAATGTGTAGTGGTAGTGAGATGAAATGAAGGGCCTACAGTTTAACGTGGAATCCGAACCACGGTGGAGGCCTGGTATTCCCCATATTCACAAGATGTCTTGTCAGAGGTGAAGGAAGGGTTTGGTAATCAGATAAATCTGTGCCGGGACCGAGGATTGAACCCCGGCCGCCAGCATAGAAGTCTGACACCTTACCCCTAGAGCACCAGGTCACCTGTATTAGAATAAACTACTGATGACAGGGAAATCGGGGTTCAAATCCCGGGCGAGTGTTTTGAGTGATTTTTTTCAAAATGATTTCCATTTTTTCTTCACTCAAGTCTTGGTACAATTCCCCTAAATTTGACCTTCATCATCCCTGAATCATTAGCATAATTAATGCATATTCGTAAAACCTGAACAGGTAGTAAGACAAGGTTCTAAAAAATACACAATTTATTTAAGAAGTGAATTAATATTCAAATACTACTTTTCAAAGTAGCTTGTTTATTTTATATTTTTAAATCATTACTATCTTTGATCAGTATAGATTAATTCTAATCACTACTTTTGTTATTTTTGTTTTGTAGTTTTAGATTACGAAAAGGGTTTATGCAAATGAGTAACTAAAATTCGTTTTTATTAACAAGTCCACAATCGTTAAGCCTTGAGTTTCAAATCAATTTTGTTAAAAGTACTTATCCAAAAAAAAAGACAGCTTTATAAACCTTTCTTGGGAAACATGTTGATAGAAAAATAGGATAGCAATTTTCCACACGTAAGCTTTTGAGTTAGTATAGTATACGTATAATTTAGTGTTAGAATTTGAAGGATGGTGTGAGTTGCAATCACAAATTTCAATTCATTTCAAGCATCTCAAAATCTCATCTTGTTTTACTCGAATTCATACTTCTCTCTCGTAAAAGTTCTCAATTTGCGTCGTTTTGCTTAATCTCGTACAATCGTGCTCTATAGAGAAAAAAGTCTTTATTTTCTTATGTGAAATATTGTGAGTATTGTTGTACCCAACAATTTTATGAGCACACACTAGCACTTTTAGAACAATAGAAGCAAGAATACGAAACTTATTGTTTTGTCTGTGTAAGTAAAAATTGTTCATGCGTGTGCGCTTAGAATAAATAAAAAGAAAGTAGCCTTCAGATGCACCAATATATGATACACTACTTACATAAAGGATAGCTTTTAAACATGTCTTCATATTAACAATAAGGTGAATTGTACGCTAATTATAATTTACAAATTAACGACTGAACTAAGGTGTTGGATCACTGTATTCTGCACCAGTACTGTAGTTTTTTTTTTAATATTTATATTACATAATTTTTAATTTTTATAAAATCGTTTCACTCGTCTCCATCCCACTGTTTTCTGATGAATATTTTGCAACCCCCCATTAAGCGGTAACACCTAGTCTGAGATGAATTATATACCAGAGATACGCGTTATCCTTGGATTTTAAAATCATTTCTTTCACACAGAAATATAAAGAACTTGGTCTTCAATCGTTTAATAATTGCAATCAATGATATTTTATTTTACTTTATAGTTAATGCTGTATGGATAGAACAATTTTCTGATGAATAACCTTCTGAGATACTATTTACTACTAGATTTGGACTATATGGTATGTTTTCTACCAAATAAAATGTGATAGATCTACACGTGTGCCCTGTCTTGAAAAGTTACCTGGGTAAGCATATCGTTTTCAAAATGTACCTATGAAGTGTTGTCATACCTCAGCAGAACACTCATTGGTCAGGTATCAACGTAAAATCATTGATATAATATGAGGTATGTAGAGCAGAGCCTATATATATGTTTGATCAAATGGGAGCCAAGTGAAAGAGAATAAATAACAGTTACACATTTCAACTATCTCTAGACCCACTTTGGTAGCCGTACAGTGCGACGCACTACCCTCGTATTAGACTAAGCTGCCGAAGGATTTTTAACTTCCCTCCACGCAAATGTGGGTGCACTTCCTGTAAAATAAACCTTACTAATCCCTACGACATAAGTGTGATTAGTACGTACGCGTATAACCCAAACGGGTAATAAGACGCGATGCTAAAAGAAAACAAGCTCTGCCTACCCTAGTAACACTCTAAAGAAGCTATGTATGATTGGTCAAATGGGGATAGAGTGAGAATTAAATATTACAGTTACAGTTTCATCAAGCTCTGCTTACTCTGGCACCACTCAACGACATGCTACTGTTAATCATATCCCTGTGAATATTCTAGGAGGTGCCGAATCACACCATCAACTGGAATAGCAGAGATCAAGAAACAAAGCACCATTGGACGGTGGGGTCTTACGTCAGAACATCACTATTGGTGAAGACGTTGTTGGGAATTTCACCACAGTGATCATTAAAAGCTTCTACGATGTACCAGTCATTGGCAATATAAATGAGTTATTCTATAAGAGGATTAGTGTGTGATACATGTGAGACAGAATAAGTTTTATGTCTTGTCAATGTTTCCCTTCAATATTGTGTTTTCTGCTTATATTATGTTAATTGTGATACTAATACAATATTTTGATGACCTAAAAATGATCCAAAAACTACCTGTAAAATAACCTAAAATTTACTCATAAAATTATCTAAAAATTTACTCTAAAATGACTTCAAATTTTCAAAATATGGCCTTAATCTTGAACAAATATTCATATTAAATGCATACGACAAAATCAAACATGCACTTTACAAATTTAAAATGCAATGAAAAGCCTTTAAAAACTAAACTCTTGCATTATCGTAAACATAACATTTATCTATGAATATCTGCTTCAAAAGTAATAACCAACCCTCCCCCCCCCCTCCCCCCTCCAACGTAACTATCTCAAGTTTAGCTGCAATCTCGAATATGTATCTTTCAAACATACAAGTAAATAGGATACAAATTGATTTTGTATATAATATTATATTCTAACAGACAATTACGTGTTGAAAACATGTATGTTTGAATATTTATGCATTCATAAAATATCGATAGTGCTTAAAAATATAATGATTCTTAACGAATTCCTCAAAATTAATCTAAAATTACTAAAATTAACACAAACATTACGCAATCCAAGATAATATGACCTTAAAATCCAAAATGACAAAAAAAATCACCAAATCAATTAGATGTAAAATATATCTTTCACCAATCAGGGGATAATTTTTAGAGTTTATTTATGTACTCATAAGCATTTTATGTGATGAACAAAAAAGATTACATGTCTTCAAAATCCGGTCACTGATAATTATTTGTATATAAAGAGTAGCCCACCGCGTATAAAACATACCCTTAAGCATGCTTTATAATTGAAGGCAACTACACAAACACTAAGATATTTCTTACGGGAATGAGAGCTTTAAAATCCCTAATACAATCCTGAATTATCTTAGAATGTTAAATTGTGAGCCTGTTGTAAATTAACTATCTATTTTAAGGAAGGATAGATCTATTATTCTGAATAGTTAACCTAATCTCACCCTCGTCTGTTGTAGAATGTTCTAAGACTGGCACAAGACCGGCCTGCTAATGACTGGGAGTTCAGGGTTCAACCACGGTCGAGTGTACTGAGGTTGGTTTTCCCTAAATGGGTTTCCACTACTCCTACATGCAACTGAGTGTATATTTTCTCTAAATTCTTACTTGATTTAGCACCACGTATTATTAAAAGTTAGGAATATATGCCTATGTATGGTCTACTTATTACGCTAATGGTTTAAGGGATTGGGAAGGTCATATTTAGAGGAAGTGTTCTTGCATTTGCGTGGAAGGGGAGTGGAAAACAATTTTGGAAAACCCACTCTCAGTACAACCAATCAAGATCCTAACTTCGATCTTCCTGTCATCGGCAGTCTAGTCTACCACGAGTGTAGCGCGTTAGACTTTGCTGCCACTGAAGCGGGTAACTTGTTAGTTACTATTAGAGTAATTAGTGCATTTGCGTATAGCCCGGAAGGGTAGTAAGACGCGAAGATAAAACAAATTATATTGGAAATGTCACATTTCTTGTAAAATGTCTTCGAAAGCTTTATAATTAATTTGTTCTTTGATTATAAAATTAAAATATATTATTCTTTATTCCATAAAGATTGTGTACTCTTTTTCGCCAATTTAATTTTATAGTTATGACTAATAAGTAATTTTTTGCCGTTTAATTTCCCCAACCTGTCTGACTAGACAATACTCAAATCATTATCTACTGGGTACAATCCTTAGCGATTGGATTTTGACTGGTTTGTGACTTTGTGTAGTTGAATGAAACTGTTGACTGAGATCCGAAAGCCAGAAATAATATAATGGAAGGTGATAACATTTTGGAACTAAACCATAACTAATTACCAATTTTAATTTCTAATTTGGGAAAATATTATTTTGTTTAAACTACATTTACATAGGTAAAATATATAGATATTGTCACAGCCTGGAGAAAGATTGAGATGTTTATTTAAATTAACATAATAGTGTTAAAATTATATGACTGAAGGAACTGACCAAGTAAACATGTCATTATTAAATTAGTTAACATTAAGGTGTGGCCAAGGGGAGCGCAAATATGTTTATAGTTTTTATAGAAATTATAACAAAATGCCAGGACACCCTTGACAGATATTCAATATATGTTGATATTAGCATGTGCAGAAAACTAAACTATATGTTGCTACCGGATAAATATTTGATTTATTTTGGCAAAAAAAAAAAAATAATGTTATAAAAACTGTAAAATTACTCGTGCTCTCTTCTGCCGCACTTTAAAAAAGAATGTTGACAGCTTACAACAAACATTCACCGTTTTGCGCAACTAATACGGATTTGACTATATAAGTCTTTGATTTATTACTATCGTGGATGATACATTAATTTTTATTTGGAGGCAGTCACCTTGCCCATCATAGGAACGTACAGATTAGAGCATCGGGTCATCAGAGTATATATGCTAGAGGTCAACCACCATGACCAGGGTATCGGGTTCGAATCTGTAAGGGGGTCAAGAGAGGTGTCAGTCGAGCCAAAAGTTTAAGTATTTCTCACTAAGCCAATTCTCTCACGAGCGCATACATAAAAGTTCTTAAATATTTTTATGACAGCTTTTAACGTCAAATGTTTGTATTAACTCTTAGCGCTATTAATAAACCCAAAGTACGAAACCTCCAACATCATTTCGAACCGAACCACCGACCCTACACTTCCGAGCAAGATTTCCTGACAGACCCAGCCTATGGTAAGGTAAGGGCGACAATATGTTAAGACAGAGATAGGTATACAAAATATATTGAGAAAGTTATATATTAAAAAAAGGATACACGATACAAAGATAGATAGATGTGCAGCGATGTATAACTACCTGAATATATGTCTTATAATATCCATCTTGAGAGACCTAGATATAAAAATGTATACATATATGAAAGAGATTGGGAAGAAGTGATATATTTTTATTTATTTTAGTTATATAAATTGAAGTTGGAAATAAAAATGTTTATCATACTGAAATATATAATGTGAAGACATTCTATATTTAGGCTTTCAAAAACTAATAAAATACAAGCTACACTTTTAGAGAAAAAAAACACTACAAAGCAACCGTGCTATCTTGAAAGCTGTTTTAAATTCATAGCTCGAACATATCAAGTATAAAAATGTATATGTACAACAACTACATTATTGCATCCCTTTCTTCAAACGTTGTAAAGGAATTCGGAACAATACTAAATAAAATTCTTTTTATTTACATAGTTCCAAAAATTATGTCAATCTCACAGAAAGAAAACTTGCTAACAGATTCCATTACAAAAAATATATTACTTCTAGTTTGTTCCTTGGTGTTTTCAACGAAACAAAAATAAAATAACTATTCGTTGACTTTGTATTATATTAGTCCATCATTACCACTCTATTCTCATTTAACTGAAACTAAAAAATTCAATAAAGTTAGTATAGCAAAAAAAATTCCACTCATTTGGTGGGAAAAAAAACTTTCAAATTAAACGAACAACAAAAAATATTATTTAATACGGAACAGAAACTTGGACAATTATGAAGATTAAAAAGAAATAGGTACTTAAAGATTTCTAAAATGTGGTTCTGGAGAAGACTTGAGAAGATAAGGTGACAAATGTAGAGGTCCTAAGAGGAATGGGCGAAAAGAGAACTATTTTGGATGTGATTCAGTGCAAAGTAAAATGGATCAGACATCCTTAGAAGGAACTGTCTTCTGCATGACACCATATAATATAAGTAAGAGGGAAAGAGGAGCTTAGGAGGAAGGATGATTCAAATATTGGATGACTTTAAGGAAAGAAGGAAACTCTGGGAGCTGAAGGAAGAGGCAGAAGCTGGTATAAGTTCATTGACAAAAGGAATGAACATGTCGTAAGACAGAACACATAATAATAATAATAATAATAATAATAATAATAATTAATGCACACTTTTTAAACATAAGTTATATCAGTGAATGTCTTGCACACTAACTTAAATTAGCAAAACCAACCCAATAATAATTAATACCAATATGTGAAAAAATAACTAACCCGAGCACATTTTGTGTCAATTAATTAGAGTAAAACATGGAATCGTTTCAGGGTCCTTTTTATATAAAAATATTTTAACCCCTTGTGAATATCAGTTTGTGGGGTGAGATGTGATAAGATAAAAATAAAATAAACCATGCAAAGAGATTCAACAATTTTAGCATTTCTAACCGTTTAAAATAGGCTACAATATTATATGTAGTTATTGATTGATTGATGTATTTGTAATAATTTTAAAAAATATTCTGAATGATGGTAAACTTAATGTATATATGCCTAATGTAAACATATACATGTTATAGAAATTAAAATTATCTATTCAGAATTATGAATATTATATAATTTTTTTAATTCCAATTATATTATTGTAGGCTATAAAGTTAATTGAAGCTGATAATGTTGTATGACGTATTTAAAAAATATATATATCGGATATAGTTGTAGTGTTCAAGTGTTTATATTTAATACTAGATAGCTGTTGCCCGCGGCTTTGCTCGCGTGGAAGTTGATTATATACAAATACGAAAATATACATATGTATTTACAGATTAATTTAAAATATTACGTTACGTTGATGACCATAACTTGACCTCAGATCAAAAATAATGCAAGTCCGATACAAACTTTCACCCCCTTTTTCATCCCTTATTAAATAAAATTTCCAAAATTCCTGAAACACGTATTTATTTGTTTTACGTCAATAACCGAAATACAAAATTTTGTTTATGTAACTTTCAAAATGACGGACTTTCATACATATTATCATACCCTATTTTGACCCCTTTGGGGTGGAATTTTCTAAAATCCTTTCTTAGTGGGTGCCTACATAACAAAATGAATATACAGTCCGAATTTCATGCTTGTAGCCTTGATAGTTTGCGCTCGGCGATGATGAATCAGTCAGTCAGTCAGTCAGTCAGTCAGGACATGTTATTTTATAAGTATAGATTATGCTAGAGGATAAGCATTTTAAAGCATTTTAAAAGTGACACAATACAATTTGAATCGATTTTATTAAATAATTATTTTGTATTTATTTCTTTAAATTTAATGTTTTATAATATTTTATATTTATTCTTTAATATTATCATGTTTAGTATAGAAACGTTAAAAACACAAATTCTGAAGAACATGGACTTTTCCATTTATCCACTAGATCTGTGGGATTATGTTTTCCCAAATAAAAAGTCTGAACATCATTTTCTATTTCACGACACAATCATTTCTATCAATCGAAAATTAATTGAATAAAAATCTTAAAAACTATTTAAGCTATATTTAAAAATATACTTATTTCTTTAGGCAAAGAATCATTATTCTTTATGTTTCACGCTATAATCCACTAAGACATAAATACTGGACTACCTATGAAAGGGAGATCAGGGTTTGAGTCCCAGTTATATGGTTTTGCCACAATTTTTTTCACCTCTCCTCCACGGAAATACTATAAGACTTAATTTAAAATCAACCTTACTCACCCCTAACACACCAGTATAATTTTTACATCTGGGTATAACGCTAATGGGTAGTAATACGTGGTACTAAAAGATAAATATAATCAAATAACATCCGCAAAACACCCCTTTAAGATTTATTTTTTCATCGAGTCTTATTCTCCATCTGCTAGGGCTGTTTGGATTAATCACAGTCGTGGAGTAAGAATTAAGGAGATATAAATAAGAAACTATCCACCCGAATTTTAGTGGAGCTAGATTTGGAAAAATGTTGAAAAAATAATACATTCTCAGTAAAATCAGCTGGGACTTTAACCCCAAACTTCGCGTCTCCAGCAAATCAGATTAAACGAGCCTAGCCCACCGGTGCAGCGTTATCGGAAATCCGAGTCGTGATATTTCTCTAGATAGCTAACGATTTTGGCCAACCCCTGAAATATACGGCAACCGTTGCCCCCTTTGCGTTTATACAGCAACAAACCTTCACGGCGTATAAACTGCGCACTCGACATCTACAACAGAAGCGGAGGATTTCAGGATTTCCATTCCTGACGGAGAAGGATTGAAATCATTCAACTGGAAAATAAACATGTTTCTCTCGAATTTGAATACGGTATTATCCCTTCGAACGGGTAATTGAATTGGAATTGAGCTGGTATTATAATTATTATTTTTATTATTTGAGATTAGATTTTTTTTTAGGTAGGGTAGCTTTATAAGTTTTTTTGTGCTCTTATTAAACATCATATATTTATCGAGGGGAATAGAGGAGAGTAGAAGGAATAGGAGAGGAGAGATAAAGGCTAGCAGAGGCATTTTTCAGAAGTGTGAGAAGCCTGATTTTGGAGCAGGGACATGCCAGACAAGTGCAAGGCCGTGATCTATATTGCTTATTTATTACCTACCAATATTGACGTGCGCTGCACAAACGTGGGTGATGAAAAAACAAGATAAAGCAGAATGTGGGCAAATGAAATGATATTTCAGGATTGACATGAGAAAGTTTGACAAGATGAGAATTGAGAGAGCAAGTGGAATAGTAAAGAAAGAGAGAGTCCAGGAGAGGATAGAGAAGGGACGACTAAGGTGGTATGACCATGTGAGAGGAATTGAGATGGAAAGGATTTCCAGGAGGATGTTGGATATGGAGGAAGGAGGTAGGAACCCGAGAGGAAGACCAAGCGACAGATGGGTGACGATAGTAAGGAGGAGTGTGGAGGAAAGAGGAGAGGACTGGATCAAGGTGGAGGGAGAGAGGTGATGGGAGGAAAGGACGTGGTGTAGAGGCTTGTGTTCCAAACAGACCCGGCCAGTGACTTGGAGCTGTCCATGATGATGATAGTTGATAACATTAATTTGGCTATGTAAGCTTGATACATATTTTAATTAATTTTGTAGGTAGGTTTATATAATGTTCCCTTTCTGAGCTGGCTGATTATACCAGTACACGACTTATAAGCCAACTTAAATCTAGAAAAAAAAACTCAACATTCATTCATTCCTAATATATTAACGCAAATATTTCAGATGTGTTTAACCTGAGGGGGTAGTAAGATACTATAACAACAAAAATAAATGGTACGTAGCACCACAGAGAATATCTCTCCCTTTATTCTTAAAATAGATACATCTTCTAATAACTCGTTAAAATTGTGAAACGAATACATTGTTGCAGAAGCACTACACTAAAAGAGCATAAAATATAGCCAAGGTACTAATGACGGTAATTGGTTAAGGATATGTCAGGTTGAATTTAAAGAAATTTTATTAGCATTTGCGTGGAAGGTGAGTGGAAAACTATTTTATTAATAAACCTGGCTATGATTTGAACCCCGATCTCCCCACCAACGGCAGTCCAGTTTACTGAGAGAGTGGTGTCTTAGACCAATGGTTCCTAAACAGTTGGGATGCACCACACTGGTGCAGAGAGAGGATGTCAGTTGTGGTGGGAAGATTCAAAAACAATCATTTTGAAAAATGTGTTTCTGAAAATATCAATTATTCTAAATTTTTCATTCATGTTGATGATTTGACCTACATTAGTGTAAAAGTATAATTAGTCAGTTACTTTCCATATCAGAATCATTTGGCCAAAATTAGCTGAGAAAGAGTGAAGATAAATTATTATTAGCACCACGTCTTACTACCCATTCGGGTTATACGCACTTACGCTAATGTGTGATGGTAGGGTGATTGTGAGATGAAATGGAGGACCTACAGTTTAACGTGGAATCCGAACCACGGTGGAGGCCTGGCATTCCCCACATTCACAAGATGTCTTGTCAGAGGTGAAGGAAGGGTTTGGTAATCAGATAAATCTTTGCCGGGACCGAGGATTGAACCCCGGCCGCCAGCATAGAAGTATGACACCTTACCCCTAGACCACCAGGTCACCTGTGAAGATAAAGAAGTTCTTCATAAGTCCTGCAGTTTACCTCAAAGGTGATATTCATTGTAGTCAATTATGGCTACTTGGGGAAATGTGACGGCTCATAGACCAACGGAAAAACAAATCCAGTGGAAAGTTACCCTCGATAAAACTAGCTTGAGTTGATGAACTGCCTCTCAAAAGACATCCAATCAAACTTTTCCAGGCATTTGGGAAAGCTTTATCTTGTCGTATCAAGTCTGCCATTGAAATCAACACCGTGTCCTGACCTATATGCCAAAAGGTGAGGGAGGAAGAGGTACTCTTTCCGGTAGGATGGAGTGACCTTTTAGAAAGTTTCATCGGACACATACATTGTAAAGTGGTAGCTCCAAACTTTATGGGTCACCGCTTAATTCCAGAACCCTCCCTCCTTCCGTGCAAAGAGCATTTTATTCAAACTACTGACTATATATACTATTTATATAAATTCATAATCCGCTTTAGAGTAATTTAAATTAGGATACATCAGTTTAGCTGATTTTGACAAAAACAATTTCATTGTAAAGGTAATGGGTCCACGATGTCGGCAAAAAATAGTAGCTTCAAAAGAAAAGCCAATTTTTCTAGTAAATTTTCCATCTGCACTGCTCTGTGCGCAGTAACTCATTTGTACAATCCTTTTCTAAATCAATATAAAAACTTTGACTTGTGAACGATTGTATATCGGCGAATAAAATACTTTAGTGATATGATGTAACAAATAGATAGATTGGATTACATTCTCAAGCTATTTATAGCTGATCAGTACAGTTAGTAGCATCTAAATATAATTTTCTCTAAATTGAAAAATTATACTTAAACACGGGAATATAATATGGGACCTTTGGTTTAGTGCGCTAGTGCCCTTACCACTTAGCTATTCAGGAGTCGTCTCATGTCCAGGGCCATTCTTCACTCAAATTTTAAGGCAGAGTCTGTAATGGACATGTGAAAATCGTCATCTACATATGACACGAGCTATCAGATTACATTGAAACCTTACGCTGCCAATAGTACAACTACAACTGTACGAATGCACATATTAATATAAGATACGGCCCAGGAAAACATTCTACATGTCGCAAAAATTATTGTCCTCTTTTTTTATTTATACCAATAGAAAACTTAATTATGAACATTAAAAAATTACTTCTCTAATTATAAAATTACATATTTTTTTTTTACAATATTTCTAATTTCAATATATATTTTTACCAATCCGTGGTAATTTGCAGCCAAAGTATAAGGCATAATTTAATTTATCGAATTTATCACGCAGTACATTATTTAAAGCTATATTTCTTGTTTTATTAGTATTGTAGTAATCTTTTTTACTGGTTCAGATCGTAATTAACGTTTTGAACTAACATATTATGGCATTGATGTTTGTTTTTCTAATTTTAATAGGCCCGATATCTTATTAATTCTAAATCTGGGCCGTTTTTTTCTCTATAAAAATTAACATTATTCTTAAATCTAAACATTTCCTTATATTTAAAAAAAAAAGAAAATGGTTTGGCTATTAAATTACCTACATGAAATTACAACTACTCCTCTTTCCAATTGGTCCA
>CABFVZ010001032.1:138528-219742 GCA_902151445.1 Timema monikensis
TCAGCGAAGGCGGACATCCCACTAATAACGGTCAATTTCGACCCAAATTGACCATTTCTTCGAGAGACTTGTGACATATTTGTCTGGGCCGCGTCACATATGGATTAAATCGACAAGCTAATATAGCTGGATAGCTCAGTGGTAGGGCGTTGGCGTACTAAGACAAAGGTCCCGGATTTAGTTTCCATGCTCAGGTGTCATTTTTCAAAATAAAGAATAAAATAGATAGATGGAAGAGAGGTCGTTTTAAATGTATTATGCTGCGAAGGAGAAAAATACACATTTGGTTAGAAATTAAACAAAAAAGCTCAAACTCTATAAAATATTTATATCATTTGATAGCTTTGACTAGAAATATGTGGAAGGCCTCATTATATAATATTTCTTATTAAATGATTTTAATATATTTTAGCGCGATAATGTGAAGACATATTTGCAACAATATAGGAATTAAACACACATTTATGCTGATGAAGATAAAACTATTTAAGGAAACAATTAAATTCCAACTAAAACTATTTGTTTGGTTAGTTTAAAAAAACAATGATTAACTCGATCCAGTGATAACAACATTTCAAAGACTAAAATTAATTATGAAAGTGTCTTAAATACCAAATTTAGTAATTAACCTACGGTTAAATGCAGTGGTTTGGCCTTAGGAAGTGATACCAGTTTCCTAACGACTGGCTGGAAGTCATTTAACAGGAATTTAAAAGCCCCATCTACAGCGCCCCCCTCTCAACCTCCAGTAGTCTCCTTGTCTCTTAACAATGCACTATAAATTCCCTCACAGGGAACAGTATCACCAACTTTAGAAAAAACTGCCGTAAAACATAAATTTCGCAACCAAAATTTAAAATGTATGGATACAGTTTCTTGTTTCGAGAAACTAAACTACTTTCCTTTGTAAAACTAAAAAAGAACAAAGATTCACTCAAATTAAAAAAAGAGGAGGGATTGTAAATCGTTTGTCATGTGAGAATTAGAAAATTAAATTGACAGAAAAATTAAAATATATATACATACTAATTTAAGTATTGGGGGAGGAAATGGATTTCAAACTACCTTCTACCCTGAACACAAAACTACGTATAGCGGTGAGAAAAAATTTAACTATCGTTTTCGGTGGCTCAATCACACGTGTAGCCACAATTTAGGGTCTAGATTTCCTAGAGAGTGAAAATTTTCTCCATCGCAAGTAGCCTTATATAATGTCACGGCTTTGAACCCAATATGCTCCTCAAGATACGCCCTTTTTTTTTCAATCCGTATGAAGAATTTACTTACAAAGCTGACGTTACTTTGTTTCAAATCTCTATAGTTAAAATGGTAGAAAGTCAAATATCGTTAAGCATTTGTTTTATAAGCTAGCAATTAATTAAATTAGGCACATTTCTATGTGCTTTTTAAAGCCAGATTGTGGTCACAATAGAGTATATTTTTAATTCAATGCATTTATTGTATCAATAAACCATTTATAGAAATATCAAAACTTAAAAACATGTTTAAAATTAAAGCCTACTTTTATGCCATAATTAGTGACTTGATATATTTGCATTTAATGGAATACATTTGCATCTAAATAAATATTCCAAATTGGTTTTATTTGATGACATTTTGTTTTATTTAACGTTATTTTATGTTGGGACCCATGTGTGGGCTTATCGTATGTAAAAACCCTAATTGATTAAATAGGCTAATAACAATTGAAACTGTACTCCTAATTAACTTCCAAAATTTGAAGGGGTTCTTTGATGAACTTGTTTGTGAATATAAAGCTGACCTCATTTGGTTTTATTTTAATCCCCCACTCGCCCCTTTCTCTCTAACCTTCAAGCAGCGGCTCTCAAACTGTGGTGAGCATACAACCAGTGGAACGTAAAATATTCCCAGTGGTACGTAGTGAGAGGCCAAACAATAACAAACAATAGAATTCAATGTGGAAAAGATTTAACTCAGTTCTGTTTCATCAACAGCTGGAAGGACTCGTATTATGAGTGTTTAACTGTCCTGATGATGGCACCGATGTAGCGCCGAAACATGTCGAGAACCTTGGCTGAAATTTGTACAGCATATCTCTTATTTTATTTAAAAATGTTAAATTTTACCTAAAATGCTATCAAACGTTCCAATAATACTTCCTAAAGCAATATTATATAATATATTTTCACAGTATCAATTAAATGGCCTAAGAATGTAAATGCAATAAATATAATCTTTCCTCGCCATTATGGCAGCATGAGTTTTCAAGATTCCTATGAAAATCAGACTTTACTTTGTTTTACAAGGTTTCAAAGAAATCCCTGTCAAATTTTGTTAAAACTTGTCTAATCATTTGACATTTATCTAAGAATAAACATCCGGTAAGACAGATACAATTCCAAATGTTTAAGTTAAATCAGATCGTCGATATTTTCGTTCGAAATTTAACAAAAGAAATACCTAGCAAACTAGAAACAGACTGTGAATGTGGGGAATGCCAGGCCACCACAGTGGTTCGGATTCCACGTTAAATTGTAGGTCCTCCATTTCATCTCACAATCACCCTACCATTACAAATTAGCGTAAGTGCGTATAACCCGAACGGGTAGTAAGACGCGGTGCTAATAATAATAATAATAATAATAATAATAATAATAATAGAAACAGACTTAAAACAGTATTGTTATATTGTCCTTCCTTCCATTGTAACGCCTTTTGTTGAAGAACCATTTTTGTGACCCTCCTTCAACCCATATAGAATTTAATTCCTTACATCTAGTATTGTTAAATACACTTTTTTTTTTTTTTTACTTGTGTTGGGTTAAGCTTTCCAAAAACGTTTTCCCTGGTCCGTTTATTGTGGGAGAGTGTGTGTTATTTCTTACAAAAAACAAAAAGTGTTCCTATCGTATGACTTGTTCTCTACCGGACATCTGTTTCAGACGCTCTTGCGAGTAATAGCTTAAGACGTCTGTACGAAAACCACACATTTGCAATTTTTTACTTTCTCTCAACCCTTGGGTCATAAAAAAATGGTCACTCATATTTTTATGGATAGCGATGGATGTTTGTGAACCTCTGAAACTGAATTTTTTTTTGCTATGTTGTCTGTCCGTGTATTTGTATCTCGGCCTAAACGTCAAACCATTTTATCCATAGGGCTAAATCTTGCTATTTAGGGTTCTCATAAGGTTACTCAATGCACTTTCTAAGCTTACTAAGTATTTCAGCACATGACTTGTAAACTAGCTTCAATCCAGAACAAGCACAACAATCAGTACCCCGGACGTTTATTCATCACTGTGAAAGGGGAAACCCACATTTAACAATGATAATTTTTATTCGGCCATGCCAAAATTCAAACCTTGAACCCTTACTCTGTAGGATACCAATTAATACGTTGGACTCTTATAGAATCGAAAGATAGTCTTAACACCTTATCTCAGTCAGTAGAGTTTATTCTTATTTATATAAGGGCTAACAATTTTATTCTTTGAAAGGAAGAAAATATATCATCTTGAAATAGGCTTTGTTCTCTTTAAATTGAAGATTAAATAATGGTATGGGGTCTGGTCAATAAATCAATTAGGCTACTTCTTCAACTTTGTGTACAAACTCACCACAATTTAATAAAATTATTTATAAAATAAGTAGTTAAAGTATTTAATTAACATTTTGGAACCATTGTAAGTATTTGCATAAAAAGCTAATTTATTATTAAATCTTTAATTTATTATTATAATATGAATCAACCCAGTCTTTTTTTAGAGTAATTCTTAGACCATTTGATTACTGAAGTGTATTTTAAGATATTCAAATTAACAATTTAAAATCATCAGAAACTGTCTTCAGTTTGTCCCGGGTCAATTTTTAGTAAAACGAATGTTATGTACAAATGAGAAAAATATATTATTATTGTTTATAAAACTATATTATGGAAGATTCTAAATAATGTGTGTCTTCAAATTATTAACTTTTTATTTTTAAAACAGCACCAAGGTTTTTTTTAAAGGCCTTACTTTAAAATTGGAAATAAATAAATATATTAAAATGCAATATGTTTTGCTTCACTTAATATTTTAGTCTGTTTATCCCCAACTAAGTAAATTATTATTATGGAAGAAAATGTTTATGAAATGATTTCATGTAGAACTCCAAAAGAATGATCAGTTGGTCTTTAACATTATTTTACTCTGCGTGAAAGACATGTGACAAATTAATCTTTTATTGTTATAGCTTTTAAATAAATGAGAATTGGTCTCTCCTACTTTTGTTTATTTTTATTTGACGATATAGTTTGTTCTTTTACTAAGGTCAACTGTTCGCTTGAAGTGAATTGGCTGTATATTGCTTTGCTTTTTGGAGTGTTTTGAAAGAGAAATATCTTTAGAGATTACTCCTTTTATTTTTATGAAAATAATATGTTAGTTTTGTATGTGGTTGTGACGTTTTGAGATCAAAGTAGACAATTTTATCTTTAAAGACTGTAGAAATGAAAAGCAGGTTGAGTAAACAATTCTTAATAGAAAGCAGACCACAATTCTTTTAAAATGAAGTATTTTCCTTCCATTGGTATAAAATGAGCATCTTCCGTAAGAAGTATTGGTTTAACAATAATTCCAAAAAAAAACACCAATTATTTCTGCGAGAGAACATCAACTAAAAAATGTCAGTTAAAAATAAATTAAGGCAATATTAATTAAAAATAAATATCTTTATGATTGTAGAGAGAAAATTGATTAAGATGCTAATTGATTTTTGTATTATTTAAAGGTATATATCAATTTAATAAAAGGCAGAAACAACTCGCTGACTTGGTCATTGATCATCCAGCCCCGTGGTCAGTGTATCTGATTAGAAACCTAGGAGTACAGATTTCGATTTCCTGATAGTAGCTTGGGTATTTTTTTCTCTTAAAGAAAATTATCCCAACGGTCACCAGGGGTTGGTAAATCAGGCCTAAGTTAGGTTTAAGAAGACTCCCATTGGCCCACTCCTCCAAAGTCACTGTCGTCACATCAATCATTTCATCGTGGGTACATGTATAAACCTTCCACAAAAGTACCCTTGACAACGTGCTAAATTACCAGAGTGGTTAAATGTGTACACATAAGCGACCGAACTGGATGTCATGCCCCTTCCTGGTCATATACGCCACACGCTAAATAAAACTACTCATAACCAAATTTCTCTACCTTCTGTACATGTAAACTGAAAACTTCAAGTGATATTTCTATTTAGCAATAACCCGCCTCGGTGGCGTAGTTGGCTAACGCGCTAGTCGTGTTGAAGCTCGACTGCTGAGGACGGGGAGATCGAGGTTCGAATATCGGTCGGGTTAACTGGGGGTGGTTTTTCCTAAATGGTTTTCCACTCTCCCTCCACGCAAATGCGGGTTCACTTCCTCTAATTCAACCTTCCCAATTTCTAATCCATTAGCGTAATTAGTACTTAAAAGCGTATAACCCGAACGGGTAGTAAGACGTGGTGCTATTATTATTATTATTAATATTATTATTGTTATATAGCAATAATATGTTGTTATGAGAAATTTAATCATTAAGAAGCTGAAAAAGGGGTAGAAAATATTCAAAATTCGCTGATATATCTTTTAAGCCCACGGATATAAGAACCTTGAAATTTAAAACAAAGTCCCTCTCTAAAATTGATTTAAATAGTTTTTAGTTTAGTTTTTTTTAGTTCATATCCTGAAAAAGTGGAAAAGGTCAGAAATATGTGGGACTCACTGATCACAGACTTCACCAACTTAAAATTTGGCTCGGGGCTATGATTTTTTTAAAGCTTTTTTAGATGAGGTAGAAAATTCAAATTTGGCACATAGGTAAAGAGACAGCCCCAAATAACCAAATAAATTATCAAAAACATTGAAATTTCTAAGAATGAATTGGAGAAAAGCAGAAAAGGTGGAATTGACATTTACAAAACCTCATAGCAAATGCCTACTTTCCAGTGTGGTATAAACGTGATATTTTTGATTGGGACTTTGGGAAAGAGGGGGAGAAGACGGTGTTATAAACTGAAAATAATTTGATGTGGTAGCAAATTTCAAAATATAAGCCCGAAAATGGAGAAGATCAAACTAGATACAACTAACATAGAATATTACTTTTCGATAAGGTTTAAAATTGAAATTTGGCGAAAAAAATTAATAAACCTTATAAGCTAATCAAATAAAAGGGGTATAGTAATTTAAAACCTTTCCAAAATTTGTATTAAATCTTCTTTTTGGAAGGGAAGAAAATTCAAATTTGCCGAGTTTGTATAATGACAGCACCGCAATAACCATAAAAGCCGTAAAGTTTGGAATTCTAAAATAGGGAGTGGTAAATGGCTGATATACAAAAAAAAAATCTTGATATGGTAGAATAAGTGAATTTTCCATAGGCAGAATAAAAGAAGATCTAAAAAGAAACGAATACAAAAACCAAAGTTTATCTTAAAGGGGAGCCATTAACGTTGCGATAACAAAGCTAAAAATGTAAGTTTAAATTAGCTCCTATTTAGCAGTGACATAACAAATAAAATTTAAAAATTCTGATGTCATAGCTCAGTGAGCAGTGATTTTATTTATTTAAACAGGATGCTTATTATTTTCTATGTTTCTGACACGGATTATATTATTTAGTTATACTCTCTAGTGAACTGTGATGCTCATTTTTTCCTACAATATTCATGTAAAAAAGTATATTAATAAGTTCGTTTAACTTATTTTATGAACGTGACCAAGTAAAGCTTTATTTGTTAAAGGATATAGTTTATTTATGCACACATACAACGTAATATTTTTGTATCACATACAGTGGTGGATCGTGTATAGGCACTAAGAAACTGTACCACCCCCTTATTTCCACTTGATATTATCGATAACATTTAATATAATGAGTCCTTTTTTCTTTAATTCTTTCTTTATTTTTGTAGTACAATATACATTCTTTAAGCTTAATGTTAGTACTTCAGTAGCCATTCCGCAGTTTATGAAAAATATACAAAAATCTTTGTATGGAACTGTGAGCTTCACAGTGCCAGTAGCGTGTTGTTTGACTGTTGTGCGCATGCGTACATAAGAGAGGGGTGGGGAGGAAGTCTGGACCACCAGGTAGAGAGAGAACTGTTGCTCTCCCAGTGCCGGCTCTGGCGCGATGGTGGAAGGAAGTTATTTTTTTACTCAGCGTGTGTTGTGCTTAAAAACCGTGTATTATAATCTTGAATGTGATAAAGTGTAGAAGAGTGTAGAAATAGATTATTATTCTGCTTCAATTTATTCTATTTGATTCATTTTTTTCGGTTCTTTTATTTAACAGAAAGACTAAATGCGCTTGCAGTACTTTCAACGGAGAAAAATTTCCTCAATTGTCATCCAGAGATCAAGGAGAAAATTATTGAACTTTTTGCGCAAATTAAAACAAAAAGAATGGATTTAATTTTTAAATATTTCCACTTGATATTATCGATAACATTTAATATAATGAGTCCTTTTTTCTTTAATTCTTTCTTTATTTTTGTAGTACAATATACATTCTTTAAGCTTAATGTTAGTACTTCAGTAGCCATTCCGCAGTTTATGAAAAATATACAAAAATCTTTGTATGGAACTGTGAGCTTCACAGTGCCAGTAGCGTGTTGTTTGACTGTTGTGCGCATGCGTACATAAGAGAGGGGTGGGGAGGAAGTCTGGACCACCAGGTAGAGAGAGAACTGTTGCTCTCCCAGTGCCGGCTCTGGCGCGATGGTGGAAGGAAGTTATTTTTTTACTCAGCGTGTGTTGTGCTTAAAAACCGTGTATTATAATCTTGAATGTGATAAAGTGTAGAAGAGTGTAGAAATAGATTATTATTCTGCTTCAATTTATTCTATTTGATTCATTTTTTTCGGTTCTTTTATTTAACAGAAAGACTAAATGCGCTTGCAGTACTTTCAACGGAGAAAAATTTCCTCAATTGTCATCCAGAGATCAAGGAGAAAATTATTGAACTTTTTGCGCAAATTAAAACAAAAAGAATGGATTTAATTTTTAAATGAATAGATCAATCTTGAACTGTAACAATTTAAGTTAAATAAAGTACAAAAGTTTGATTTTTTCTTAATATTCTATCAAGTTCCTTAATAAATTCTCTTTTTATACATGTTTTTTTTCCTTTTACACACTTTTAAAACAAAGGCTAAAAAATTTCTGGAGCAGCACCCCCACTAATTTTAGCTACAAGCCGCCACTGATCATATACCAGTAGTTAATTTATTTTGATTCATTTGTTTTCATTATTGGTTTGTTATTGGCATTGCTAACTCAGGATGTATGATGAAGAATTGTCAAAAAGTGGACAGCTGAATGTTGACCGTTCTGACATGATGTAGTTTTGGTGATGCTTATCGTACGAATAGCTGATCAAACTGCTATTATATATACGAGTATGTAAAATATATAGGTATACATACTTAAGTATACAGGGTGGGGCATTTAAAGTTACAAGCTTGTTTATTGGAAACCACGCATTTTATAGCAAAAGTGTCAAGACAAAAGTGTTTTGGTCTTGAGAGTAAATCGGATAGCGTTTTTTATTTTGTGGTATGATTCAAGGTCATTTCAAGGTCAATTTTGTTATTTTAATGGGGAACATGTATTTTTTTTATTATGGAATCTTATTCTACGCAAAAATCAACAAAAATCAACATTTGTCTGATACATTTATTTGTATAGCTTCAATTTTTAATGATATTTAACAAAACAAATCCTAGATACTATTTTTAAAATCAGAGGTCATTTATGACGAGTGTCTGATCCCTCATTTGTTTTAATTAATATTTTTAAATGCTCCAAACGTTCAAGTCCATGTTAATGGTCTAGTGCTCGTGTGTACAGTCCTCAGCTCAGTTATGTTAGTGTAACTATTTAGTTCACTTTAGTTGTGACTTTAAACTGTTCATCAAAAATAGCTTTGTTAAAATAAAAGTGTGATAATTGTTCTAATTGAGTTAATATTACAAAAGTTTCCTGACCAACATCTGTGTCCTCGTATACATAATCGTTTGCAAAATTTTAAAATTCCTTTTGAAATGAATGCATTTGAAGAGGCGTTAAACATGTTTATGATTTCGGTCAAATTCAGCGGAGAATACAGAAAGGCTGCTCACATGTTTTTAATGAACCTTTTACAAATCAACCAGCTAAGCCTCATATGGTATTTTTTTCATCTAAAGAAACGATTTATTTGTAACGGAAGTGTTAAAGGCGAAGTGGAACAGACGGATAACAGCTTCAAAAGAAGAAAGTTCAATAAGTGTTCTTCTAGCATGTGTGAGATTAAACCCACATCCGGAAAATTTCTAGAGGGAGAATGGTCTATTTAGAAGATTTGTTCTAAGAATTTTTCATACTCACAAGTTTCATCCTTATTACATTTCTCTACATAAAGACTTGTATGGAAACGATCTTGTTGATCAGTTATATTTTTGCACTAGGATTCTTAGATAAATGGAATTAAATCCATTCTTTACGTTCAACTTTCTGTTATCAGATGAAGCTTTATTTACAAACACTGGACAAATAAACAAACACAAAATGTATTACTGGTCTGATACAAATCCACATTGGATGAGAATTATTTCTCGCCAAAACCCACAGACTTTAAATGTTTGGTGTGAAATTGTCTGAGATGACATCATCGGTCCTTAATTTTTTTCGATGGTCGTTTAAACTGGCAAATGTATTCAAACTTTATGGGAAACAATCGTCCACAATTACTTGAAGAAGTCCCATTAAATGTAGATGAATATGTGGTTATATTACGATGGAGCTCCTCCGCATAGTACGATGTGTGTTTCACTAGTGTTGAACGAAATATTCCCTGGAAGGTGGATAGGTCGAGGAAGATCTGTCTTTAACTGGCTGGCACGCTCTCTTGACCTTACATCATTGTGAAATATTCCCTGGAAGGTGGATAGGTCGAGTAAGACCTGTCTTTAACTGGCTGTCACGCTCTCTTGACCTTACATCATTGCGAAATGTTCCCTGGAAGGTGGATAGGTCGAGGAAGATCTGTCTTTAACTGGCTGGCACGCTCTCTTGACCTTACATCATTGTGAAATGTTCCCTGGAAGGTGGATAGGTCGAGAAAGACCTGTCTTTAACTGGCTGTCACGCTCTCTTGACCTTACATCATTGCGAAATGTTCCCTGGAAGGTGGATAGGTCGAGATCATTGTGAAATATTCCCTGGAAGGTGGATAGGTCGAGTAAGACCTGTCTTTAACTGGCTGTCACGCTCTCTTGACCTTACATCATTGATTTTTTCTTTCCTTTGGGGTTTTGTAAAATAGCACGTGATGTCAACTCCACCCACGAGACCCGAAGACATGAAAGAAAGGATAAGCTGAGTCTATGCAGAAATTACCCCAGAGATTTTAGCTAGCGTCCATGAGTGCTTTCGTAAAATAACTGTAAAATGCATCGAGGTTGAAGGTTGAAAGACATCATTTTGAACACATTCAATAAAATAATATTGATGTTAAATGTTGTCGTTTCATTCTTTAAATGCTTATTACTACCTAGCACCAAGTTAATAACGTTAATGTGACTGACATACATTTGTCACTAAAGATTTAAAAAACAAAATAAGTGTTATTGTGAGAAATACAAGCAGCTTAAGCCCAAGAAACTTCTTTTTACGACCTCTGATTTTTAAGATGACTTGTATGCTTTGTTTGGTTAAATATCTTTGAAAATTGAAGATATAGAAATAAATTTTTCAGACAAAAGCGGCTTTTTTTTTTCGTGGAGTCAGATTAAATAACAAAAAATACATGTTCGCATTTAAAATAACGAAGTTGACTTAAAATTATCTTGAATCAGGCTACCAAATAAAAACACTATTCGATTCCCCCTCAAAAACCAACAACTTTTGTCTTCACACTTTTTCTCTAAAATGGGTGGTTTCCAAAAAACAAGCTTGAACACTCTCAACGTCCCAGCCTATATATATACGTTAAATGTAAATAAAAAGAGTAAAACAAATCCTTAAATAAAACGTGATAGCTGCAGATCATTACCATTCTTTGAAATATTTCTTACACTATTATCAAATCCATCCAAAGGAGGGTAATAATAATAAAAATATAAGTAACATCAATCAACATTTAAATAAACAGTTTAACACCCAACCTCAGTTGGTACTGTGTCTGTCTACTGAGCTAAGGATCCCGGTTGAACCCTGGCGTTAACGAAAAATGTATCACTGGAGTCATGTGGGTTTCATCTTTTATAGTGATGATTTAACGGCTGGGGAGCTGGATGTAGTGTCTGTTATATTATTATTATTATCAGCACCGCGTCTTAATAACCGTTCGGGTTATACGCACTTAAGCTAATGTGTAATGGTAGCGTGATTGTGAGATGAAATTGAGGACCTACAGTTTAACGTGGAATCCGAACCACGGTGGAGGCCATGCATTCCACACATTCACAAGTTGTGATTAATACACGTCTTGTCAGAGGTGGAGGAAGGGTTTGGTAATCAGATAAATCTGTGCCGGGACCGAGGATTGAACCCCGGACCCTTGTGTCTGTTACAGATTTTTTAGTTTATAAGTTGTGTGTTATATAATCAGTAGGTTCAGAAAGTGCACGTTAAACATCACAAATAAATGAAAATTAAACAAACTAGAATATGTATCATTTATATCCTGCTAGGTTCAATTTATGGGATCAACTAATTGTTCAGAAACAAACAGTTAAATTTACCCTCACACAACTCCAAACTAAAACACATACAATGAGCATGTAAATATTGTTTGCGTCTATTTTACCCAGTGATTGTTTGTTGGTGAAACCACTATAGGGGATTTGAAAAATTGGAGGTTTCAATCAAAGACAATGTAATACGGATATGTAATAACAAGCGTTGGTTTAATAAATCAAATTTAACCATTCAAAATGTTATGAAACGTGAAGACAAATGTTGTCTGAACCTATCGATATATATATATTTATAAAAGCGCAATACAGATATTTTTTTATTATAACGCCACTGGATCGTGTTTGCAAGTTTCGTATTTTTTTTTAATATCGCGATTACTTTAGTTGATATTTTTTACCCTTATTCCAAAATTAGTGTATACAAATCTAGTCTTAGGGGCTATCCATAACCATTGTAACGCAGTTGAAAAGATGTTGGTGTTAGTTTTAATATTATGTTACCGAAATATATATTTAGTGATACATAAGTGGCAAAGGTGGAGGAGGATTGAATAACGGTAAGAAAAAAGTATTATGTGGTTTAATATGGGAGTTGTAATAAAATATTTTATAATATAATGACTATCAAACGCGGGAATTATATTACATTTATGGCTAGTGCTTAGAATCTATACGGAAATATTTTATCTTGGGACCACTAGCTATAAAATGCCAGTTAACAACCTCCATTGTTACCCTTTTAAATAAACACCCTTACCTCAGACAGAATGAGTGACAATACCTCTTCATATAATTACAGGATGAAAATAACAAGGAACAATGCATAAAAAAATAGTGAAATAAAAAATAATAATCTTGTTTAGGTAATATTATAATGCATGTAAGTGAATTTGCATAGGGATATACTTTTAAATATAAATCTAATTGTTACAAAATAATAATTTAAAATAACATATAGATATATAAATTTTATAACCTTTGATTAGATAAAGAATAGAATTTGAAATATTAAATAAATTTGTTTGAAAATACTTTAAGGTAAAAAAATATAAACAAAGCGATCACTAAAATAAGATAAGTAAATGAAATTTTTGACTTTAAGCGAGGAGGAAAAATAAGATATATTTGATTTAGAATAGTTAAAAAATATATAATAATATTTCTGGAGATATTTAAATAATTATTACATTATTACAACTTGGAGAAAATAACAATTAAAATAAATGTTATTTATATATTGTATGTATTTTAAAGGGTTTTAAAATGGCTGAAGTTATAGATGGTTAGTATGTGGTGAGATAAAGTATGAATAAAATTTGTAACAATCTGCTTATGTAAAAATGTTTGATAGGGTTTGCTGGACCAAATATAATCTATTTTAAACTTCTTCTTACAAAAACATTTAAAAGTTCTTGTCACAACATTTATAGTAGGGGGTACACCTCTTGAATTTCACTACTGTGTGTTATTGCAGCTCCTAAATATTTGAATTGGTCAACTTCTTCAAACCGCATGTTATCAATTTTCATGGGTGCCCATACAAAGGTGATAGGGGACTCTAGTCCCCCTTATCACTCTGATATATTTACTTTATTTTTAATTTGCTATGAAAAAATTATAATTATGTGTTTATGATTTGGTTGCAATTTCCTACTAACAAATTTGAATCATCAATATCCAAGTTAACAATGAAAAAAATATCAAATATAGATTTCTACCTATTCTTTCTTCAACAGTTTTCTCTTCGTTTGGTTCTTTTCAATAAATTTATGAAAAATATGTTTACTTTTAATTGTCTTGGTTACAAGCAAATTTTACTTATTTGTTAGTATGTCATAAACTTTGTTTTTGCGAAAATCGTCTCATGAAACTCATAATAATTATTTCATAATTAGGTTAAGATGCTCTAAAACTCCCTCCCAAACGGATAAAATCCCTGAAATTGTTTCTTGAGGAGTAGGGTTGGGTGTCACACCTAATATTCCCCCCCCCCTTTTTTAAATCCCACATGGGTTCCCTTGACGATCTCTACAAATCTATACCTTTACAATATATATTTTCATACATTCATGCACTTGTTTTTGTCTATATTTACTCCTAGACCTACTTTTTTCTTATTCTTAAAATTAAAATAATATTTTCTCTAAATACGGGAGGTAAAAGTACCGACATCAAAAGGTAACACAAATAATAAATTCTTACTATCCTGATAAATGATTCTACCTTCAGGTTTTACTTTCTCATATAAAGAAAGTTTTATAATAGTGAGAAATTTTCCCCCTCAATATTATGATGGATCTTAAAGTTTTGTGTAGGCTTACCCTCAAACTAAATAAACTAAGTTTTAAAATTATGCCTGTCCACATAGTCCTTCTTTATATCTATCTTTCTGTGTACTTGGGGTCACAGCCAAAATTGTTTTAATGATTTTGTTCAGACTTGATATAATGGTTTTATGACCATACCTAAATGTGAAATAGGGATTTTTGACTAAAGTCATCAAATAATGGGTATCCTACTAATAACTTGTTTTTGAAATTTTTTATTTTACAATAATTATTTGAAATATTTTGTTCGAAAATGATGTATTTTATTTATTATACAAATCTATTTATGGTTAGTTTGTTGATGAAAGATTTCTAAAAGTAAACAGTGAATGATAACCTCTTTGGTCGGTAAACGGTCTAAGGCGTCATTCTAGTGTTCGACTGACCTGATTATGATGGGTAGATAGATCGGGGTTCCAATCCTGGTCGTGTGCACAGAGGGTCTTTTTCCTAAATAGTTTCTCACTCTCCTTCCACGCAAATACGGGTAGACTACTTTTCAAAGTCTACCTTCCTCATTCATACTTTATTAGAGCAACTATCATATATTTGAATAATCTGAACAGGTAGAAAAAAGCGGTGATAAAATATATATCCTGCGGGAACTGGCGCTAAGAAATCAATAGGGCTGGTACTGCTGCATTTGCAACATCCTTTAATGTTCTAAATAATAATCAAAAACACATACTTTAATACATAATATTATTATTGAAGCAATATTAATTAATTAATATTTGAATAATAATATATTTTTGTAAATTCTATTTAAAAAATAAAATACAAAAACATAGCTTATTATTAGAGAGAAAAAATCAGTACATGGTAAATAAGATAAATACAAAACTAGATTACCTAAAACTTTGTAACACAAACTACAAAATAAATAACAATCATAAAATATTAGTTTTAATTAGGACGTATTTTGAACATAAAAAATATTACAAACACGATATTTCAAAATCTACCAACATTTTTATTGAAAAAAGACTTGTATTCCTTGAGTTCCCCTAATTCGTATTTTTATGTATAATATCGACCGCACGTGAATAACAAATACACCAAACTAAAGAAAAGGGATAAAACCTTCAGACACGTGATATAACAAACTGTGCAATGTAAACATACGGCAGCAATGAGCCAGAAGCATGACATCACGACTAGCACCGTTGCGTATTCACAACATTCCTGCATGGAGCCATGTAAAACTCTCGCATCTCAGAATATATATTTTTTTATATTTGAATACAACATGAACTAATTGAGGAATACTTGGAGAGGATCCAACCTAATTATATTTAATTTTCAAAAAATTACGGCCAGTCACAGAAGGTTAAGATAAAGTATATACAATAATTGTATCGTACAGTTTTTTTAATACTTTTTTGCTCCCACTAAGGTGAGCAGCTTGACAATTTTTTTCCCTGTAATTGAATTGAATTCCGTTTCGGGTCACCGCCGTTCAATTTCTTCGCTTATCTGTCAGTGTGTTTTCAACCCTTACAGGCAAACATTATGTATGTAGAGGGTGCTTTGTACAACATTGTCATGTGATTTTTTTAACACTCCAGAACTCACGTTCGAAAAAAAAGTACATGACCAAGGTACATTTTACCGTCTGCTTTAGTGGTTGAATGGTCTAAGGCATCACAATCATGTAAGATTGGACTGCCGATGAAAGAAAAATTGGGGTTCAAAACCGGGTTGAGTATACTAGGGGGGTGTTTTTATTAAATGGTTTTACACTCTTCCTTCACGTAAATGTGGATACACTTTCTCTAAATCCAACCTTCCTCTTACCTAACACATTAGTGTAATTAGTATATATGCGTTTAACTGTTAGTGAGACTTTGTAATAAAAAAAAAAAGTGAGTGGCCTAAAAAAAAAGTACTCCCATCAAGGTAGTCATAAGATTATTTCACTCATTACGATAATTATGTAACTTAATACTTCTTAGACGGCGCATTAAATAATTAGCCTACAGTTAGAGTATAAAAGCCAACTATTTACGTTTTTGCCTTTAGTGACATCCTTCTATTGATATTCTCATCTCATAAAGAGATTCGTAACAAATATTTAAGCATTTGACGTTTCAATTGATGTCACAATCATTGAGAAATATTGATTGCATACTGTGTAAAGACAATGGCTAGACTCAGGCAGTCCAGGAGTAGTAAGTATATTATAATTGTATAACATAATTATAATATATAACGCCGAGATCACATTGACTAACGTATAGTAAATTTACATAAAGTTAGACACTTCAGAATAAAATGTTAGGCCTATATTTAACTAACGAGAATGTATTTTTAACTCTTAGCAGATTTAATTAAATTTAGAATAAATAAATTTGTTGGCAATTAAATAAAATCATTCCTAATCGTTGCAGAAAAAAAGTGTTAGCGCGTAACAAAAAAAAAAGTTTTAACTTTGATAATTTTTTAGTCATTTGGGTGAATGACGACTGTATTCAAGTCTGAGGTTGGGATGGGTTTGGGGGTTCAACCCCCCTACCCCCAACAGAAATGTTATGAACAAAATATATATGACTTTATTTATGCTTCAAACAATATCAAAATTAAGGTATAAGTACAAATTAGGGGGCTTCAGAAAGCTTCTAAAGGGGTTTAATATTTAGAATTTTTTCTAGCCTTCGTCAGTTAGGGGGTTAGGTTGACTTTAAAAAAACACTACAGATAACTTCTAGAGGTAGTTAATATTTAAAATGTTTCCTTGCCTTCAGCAATTAGGGTATCATGTTACTATTAAAAAACACTTTAGAGAACTTCTAAAGGTGTTTAAATATATGGCAGTTAGGGGGTTATTTTACCATTAAAAACACTTTAGAAAGCTTCTAGAGGTGTTTAATATTTAGAATTTGTCCTATCCTCTGGTAGTTAGCAAGTTATTTTGCCATAAAAAACACTACAGATAGCCTCTAGAACCGTTTATCATTTATAATTTTTTCTAGCCTCTGGCCATTGGGGGATGTACCCAGCTAACCTCCCTCCCCTCCCCCCGAAATTATCGGCTGACTATGGTCTTTCCCTGTATTGTACTCTAGATAATGCCAAATTAAACCAATTTAAAATCCTTAGTTGTAATTGGGATATTTAGAGAAGATTAAATAAAATTATTTGTAGGACAATCTATTGTGTTTTATGGCAAAACTCTAATTATTAGTCCCTACAGATTTTTGTAGCACAAAGATTAATTATCTATTAGGCCTAATAATAAAATTAAAAAATTTTCTGTCTGTTTGTAATGAACATTGCGCGATATCTACCAGAGACAGAGGTCTGAAATTTTAAAATCCGTAACACCTGTGCACAAACATAGATATACTTCAAACCTGGAATTTTAATTTTTTTCATTAGATTTTTTTAAGAATCTATTAAAACCTGGCCTGGAATAAATAAAATGAAGTGATTTTTTGTTCTGCTTGTTTGAAGCAAAGCCGGGTATTTCTACTAATTTGAAATAAGTGATAAGCTCACTTTCTGTTTTTAATGTTAAGGGTTGGAAGGTGGTTGTTAGGAGAGTTAGTGGGAGGTATGGGAGAAAATTAATATCGTGTTACCGGTAGAAGGGAGAACACATCTAGTTTACTATTCCTTCACGAGATTTCAGCACAATCTGATGTCCTATTTCTTGATGAATTTGTGGGCAGCTCGATTAATCTGAAAAACTCATGTTTTCTTCATAAAATATATGCAATGGTAGTACTGTATTTTAAAACCAAAATGATGCCATATAATTGAGTTTTTTTAGCACCGTATCTTACTACCCGTTCGGGTTATACGCTTATTCAGACTACTAAATACGCTAATAGTTTTAGGGATAGAACGTTCATATTTTTAAGAAGTATACCCACATTTTGATGAGGTAGTGGAGAGAACCATTTTGGAAAAAACACCCTTATTGCACCTAGCTGAGATTCTAACCTTTATTTCCTCGTCGATGTCAGTCTGATCTACTGAGAGAGGAACGCATTAGACCACGCGGCCACCGAAGCGAGTATCACTACAGTCATTTATTGAGTAGGAACTATATGGAATATACAACAGTGTGGTGTAATTGAACAAGTTTAGTTGGGTTTATTAAGGTGGAGTTCTAGTGAGCGTGAGTTTAGGGCAGTATTTTTGCAGTTTTTATAGCACAAACATTTTGTTATCTTTATTTAAAAAGTTTGTCACCCAATGCCGCCATGTTCATGACAGATATTCAACAACTTTTGAGATCAGCATGTGCAGAAAACAAAACTCTATGTTTCTATTGAAGAAATATTTGATTTATTTTGGCCAAAAAGGTTTGTGCTATAAAAACTGCAAAATTAATACACTAAACTCGTGCTCACTAGCACCCCGCCTTAAGGAAAAATTCCCTCTACTTTCAGTGTCCTACACATTCACTAGTCCTCTCGTTGACCCAAGTTGGATGTAACGTCTCTATAAAAAAAATCAAGAGATAAAAATGAAATATACAGATATATATTTTATATAATCAACTAATAAAATAAGCAAGTATATTTTTACGTATTTTACATTATTTCTGCTACAATTTTTGCCTTTTACATAAAGGAGAGTTACTATGTTTCTATACAAATGTACTCTTAAACGGAAAATGACAATGGTAAATAAGACAAATCGCCCTACCTCCTGCTATGAAAAATCTAATAATTAGGAAAAGACAACTGAGAACGTCACGATAAATCCGAAAGTTCACCTGTGAGAGACAGGCCTAATACCTAGTGTAAATATAAGTGTATAAAAATAAGTTGATACGAATATCTTAATAAATATTCACTCCTAATATTGTGGGCCCGCGAGCCAACAAGGGACAGAAACTTTGGCTCTTGGACCTTACAAGGTTGAAGATCCCCGGTTTAAGATATAATGTGACAGGAGGGTGACTAGGATCTTGAAATGTTTGGGGAACACGATAATCTCCGTATAATGCAGGGACTCCCGTACCCGGAATATTCTTCCAGACTGATCATCATCTAGCAGGAAGTAGCAGTCTTCAAAACATTAGAAGACTATCGAACCACTTAATCTGACTCTCCGGTCCTCCCCAAATACAGTATTCACTTTATCCTACAAAGCAATATAATTACTCACCCCCACCAACCACAGCAGAGCCGGCCATGTGTAGTGACGTCAGTAGAAAGATGGCGACGTACACCTGGCAACACTGTATCATCGTGTCGCTCACAGAGTTACCTAGCGGCAGCCAGACCAAGTGGCGTGATCGTGACGTCACTTCTCACAAAACTGCAACTGTGCGTCTGCCCTCATGGCAACAACGCCTCACCACGTCAAACCCCTGTATTAAAAAGAAAAAAATATGGTAGGAATTAAATTAGCTAGTAGATCCAAACAGTATGATGGGACCGGTAGGAACTCTCGATTCATAGGCCTCGAACTGATTCTTTGGATCGATCTAGATCAAGTGGTCTCGTATCGATTAAGATAAAATGGTGTGGTTGAATTTAAAGGAAGTCTACCTGCATTTGTGTGGAAGGAGAGTGAAAAACTATTTAGGAAAAAACCACAGTCAGTAGATTCTACCAGGATTGAACTCCGATATCCTCTTACTCGGTATTATAGTTTATTGCGATAGTAGCGCCTTAGACAATGCGTCCACCAAATCAGATTTCTGCGTCCAGCTCCTAGTCAATATTTTGCCGTCACGTCAGGATTCAACAGTAGACCCAGCTATATTACGAATCGACATTTGAAGAATTTTTTCTATAAAATATAAAAATACATTTTTGTGGTTAATATAAATATCTCCATGGTGCAAACCCACAAACGAACAATACCGACCAAGCAGTCGCCGCCTTTCATGATGATAGTGCCGACATTGACGTAAAGAGGATGCCATGTGGTCAGCACGAGTCCTCCAGTCTTTAATCTCAATTTTCTAAATCGGAGCTGCTAAATATTTATTCAAGTAGCTAGCTCCTCATTTGTCTTCCCGATGCTGAGTTTTATCCCGTTCCTGACCCACTGCTTCACATATCAATTTTGGAAGCGCCGGAGATCGAACCCGGTACCTTTAGATCTCTATCAAGAAGCCTTAACCACTAGACCACAGAGGCTAATATAGATCATATCTAACTTTATTATTAGGGTTATTTTATATGTACAATAAATAGAAACCCAACTATCCGAACAACAGCTATCCGGATTCGTATCGTAGCAGCAGTGTTGTTAAATTTTGAGTTTTTAAGTATGAAGTGAGCAGATTATTTTTTTTAACTGGTAAGTAATTTTTTAAGACCTATTTTTATATTGTGTTGTATAATAAATACATAATTAAGAGTAAATAGGCATACTGCGAATCACGTAAGTATAGGCTAGTACATAGGCTATGTGATTTTAAGTGTTAGTACAGCAGAACCTCGTTAATCGGATCTAAATGGAACCGAAGTTTGTACGGATTAATCGGGAGAATACAAGGATACAGTATTTTTACGAATTTGTAATAACAGTTGAATGAGTTTAATCACATTTTCATTTATTTAACTGAGGTATAAATACGTAATATGTAGTGTAGCTATTTTTAGATATAGGAACACATTGTGTGTGTAACCTCGTTACAACAAGTAAACAATAAAAGGTTACATCACTCACCACCCTGGGCCCAGTTTACTACTCTCAGCAAGGCCGTGGCCCTACAAAACTACCTGGCACTGTATAAAACCTGACTTAATCGAGGCCCATGGTTCATTCTCCGTCATGAGTACAGAGCCACACCCAGAAAAAAAAAGAAGAACGATATGCACGCGCGTTCACTGCGCTCTATCGGCTGTGTTCGGCAAGATCGTAGTCCAAGAAGAAGAATTGCTACCCCTCGCCCCTTTCCCTCTCCTGTTATTCCTACTCCTTGAGAACACGTGGTATATTCAAGGTGTGTATAATGGTAGGATTCTGTAATGTTGACACATATTGCAATACTGGCTTCTTAGGTGAGCGACGTTGTTATAAGTTAATTAATATCTTCATACTCTAAATTACCTTTCGGCTTATATTGTATTTAACAGTTTCAAAATTATCGTTTCAGAATCTATAAATATTAACCTTATTAATTTTTTTCATGGAATTCACGTTAAATGGACCTAGTATTTTTGGACTCTTAAGGTCATGGTAAAAGTTAAAATCTTGGTATGGTTAGAGTAGAACCGTATTTTCAACTTTGATATTATTCTTTCTTTTGGGGACCTTTGGTTATTTCTCCATATCCAGCTCACGGTTGTTTTTCAAACCCTTTTGGTATCGACAGTTTGGTCGATTGTTAACAGATAGTGCCGTGTGTAGTGTATAGTGTATTAATCACAACTTGTGAATGTGGGAAATGCCAGGCCTCCACCGTGGTTTGGATTCCATGTTAAACTGTAGGTCCTTCATTTCATCTCACAATCACCCTACCATCACACATTATTGTAATGAGTATAAACAAAACGGGTAGTAAGACGCGGTGATGATGATGATGATAATAATAATAATAATATAATGTTCAAGTACTTATCCTCTTAACACCTACTCTTTCAAGCAATATAAAAAATCAATAATGGAATATTGAATGAGATTTTAAAGAGAGATAAATTATATGACTAACCTAATCAGAATATTAACACATTAATCCAGTGGTTAAAAGAGGCATACATTCAAATAATGAGATATAAATATATAAAAATAAAAAACTAGAAAAATAGAAAACAAAAACTCTTCATACTTTAAGATATATATCATAATCCATGATAGAGGTTGTAAATCAATGGAGCTTATTTTTATCTATTCGTGTGTTATGATATGTATAAAACAAATGTTCATAGCTGATATAAATAAATTACCCAAGAAGATACCCTGTAATTGAAATATTATTAGAATGATCTAAATTGCCGTGTCTCCTTTAGTAAATATTTTAGTATCGTGTTCAGTTATTTACAGGTTTGCCTGGGGATATTAGCTCATTTTATTCAAACTAAATAAAATTTTAACCAAAACTATCTTCCACCCCAAAAAATGTTGATGTGTGAAATTTTATTACAAATTATTTATTTAAAATAAATAATGGATCTATGGAAGTAACAGTTTTCATGTACATTTAAATACACAAATTTGGGGGAAATAAACTCATCATAAGATACTTCACTGCCGATGACGGGTAAATTCAAGTTCTAATCCCGTTTACGTGTATTGAGATTAGTTTTTACTAAATGGTTTTCTACGCAAAAGAAAATATATTTTCTCCAATATCAAACTTTCCCATCCCTAAGTCCTATCAAATTAGAGTAGTTGTTTAAAATGAGTCACCTGAATAAAAAGTTAGGCTCCTTGACAAAAAAAATAAATAAAAGAGAACAAACATAAAACTTTTAATACACTGCATTGAAAGTACTATAAATATTATTAAATATTCAATCAGGGACTTTAGCTGTTCATATAACTACATACAATGTTGATAAATATAATCAGAGCATACTACATCTTACAAACTAGCTTAACTTAGGACATGGCCTTAATGCCTTAGCTAGGTAAGTAGAATGTCGGCCTATTACATTAAAAGTCTCGGGTTGGATTCCCAGCATAACCGATAAATATATAATTGTTGAAATGTTGGGTCCACCCTTTCAAAATGATAAATCAACAACCAGGCGCTGGATGATGTGTATTTATAGTATCAGTCGGTTCAGAAAAAGGAAGTTAAATACCTCAAATAATAACTTAGAACATCAACAATTAATAATAAACGTACACACTATTTGGGTAACAAGCAGACACTAGGATTTAACCGGAATTTGCTTTAACAAAAAGTTGGCCTCCCTTACCACTCGGCTACTGATGATAGCTTCAAGCTTCCTGTGATAATATGGACCATTATTCTATCACCCAGAGTGGAGGAAAGCATTGGGGGATGTTTGAGGATTAACAAACTAGTAAAGCAAGACTTAACATCACCATTAACGCCACTTAGGGTACCGGGGGTTTAGGGGGGAGACTAACATCTCAACCCCATGGAGACCTAAACCATCCCTTAATCCCTCCTCCACTTCCAAAGGAGATTTCATCCAGTTCGTATGAGAAGCATTAGTGTTATTTTAGTTCGAAACAAACTGTGTCATAAGTGTATTACAAGTTGCAATAGCTGGATAGTGAGAAGTAGCCAAAGTCTCAGAGCTCAACATTCCTAAGGAAACGTGAATTAAGGCGGGGGATGTAGGGGACGCGAGAAAAGGAAAGTGTTTTGGCAGTTTTTATAGCAAAACTATTTTTGGACAAAATAAAAAAGTATTGCTTCAGTAGAAAGATGAAATTTAAGTTTCTACCCATTGATATATCAACAGTTATTAGATAATAAACTTTTAAAATTAATAGAAAAAGTTATCAATAAATTCCAGGACACCCTTGAAAGAATTCAACAACTGTTTATATCATCACGTAAAGACAATTAATTCTTTTGTTTCTAATTGGAGAATTATTATATTTATTTTGACCAAGAATGATGTTTTGATTTTTTTTTTTAACTGAAAATATTCTGCCCTTAGCTCGTATTCCCTACACTCCAACCTTAAGGTAAGTATTTTTGGAAGTTTGTATGACCAACAACTTTTTTTTTTTGCCGAAATAATAATAAAATAATTTCTCTATTACAGTGCTTCCCAAACTTTTAGAACCACGACCCAATTTTCAGTACGACCAACTTTCACGACCCCCTAGTTTTGAAAGACATCAGGTATTTTATAAATTATTTTTTAATTATTTATTTTAGCATCAAGTTTTACTATCCGTTCAGTTTATTAGTGAATGTACTAATCACTTTAATGTGTTAGGCATAAACAACATTGCATTTAGAGATAAGTGTACCCGCATACGCGTCTAGGTAGAGTGGAAATACCATTTGAGGACAAAAAAAAAACACTCAGCGCACCTGACCGGTATTTGACCTACAATCCCACCAAGTCATAGGTAATCTAGTTTATCGTGAGACCAACGCATTAGACCATATGTCTATCTAAATGTGTTTTTTTTTTATAAATCAAATATACTGTGTAAACTAGGTTCAACTACCTAAACGGTAACCTGATTTACGAAAAGCACTCCCTTAACATCAACCAACCATCAAAACCATTGAACCATCGAGAGTAGTAGTGGTTTGTTACGATCATCGAAACGATCCAGAAACACCGTGGAGTCCATTAACAACCTCTATATTTTCGTTGCAGTCCAAACACTAATGAAAACTCATTGGTTTGTTTTTTATGGTTAGGGGAGTTGTGGTAGTTTATAAGGGGGTTCGGGGGTTAGGCTCCTGCAGAGTGAGTGCACCATGTTTTATGTAAAAGGCTAAAGGTGGGGGAGGGCATAACCTGTTTTATGACAGTGCTACCAACACAACTCATGCTAATGGCAAAACTTCCACCAGGGGAAATGGTGGACCATATCATACCTCTAGACCGAGTCACAGGAAAGTTAGGGTCATCGAGAGATAACGTTAAAAGGGACCTCTTCTGTAGTATCAAACTATATTTTAATTTAGATTTTATTTAGCACCGCGTCCTATACTACCCGTTCGGGTTGCGCGTTTATGTATTCGTTAAGGATTTTAAGGGATTATAAAGGTTATATTTTAGAGGGGGGTGTAACTACATTTTTGTGGAGGGAGAGTGGAGAAACAGTTTGGAAAAAAACACCCTCAGTACACCTGGTCTATATTTGAACCTGAATCTCCCCATCATCGGCAGTCTAGTCTACTGTTAGAGTAGCGCGTTAGACCGTGTGGCCACCGAAGCAGGTTACAATTATTTTAAGGGAAAGAAGAGAGATGGACACTTACAAATATAATTTTAATAAAGAGGAGCTGGTAGCTGCTAGTAATGACACTCCAATAATTGGTGGGAACTGTAAGAAATTGCTTTAAATTTAGTTGATCTGGCGCCTTTAATTAATAGTTTTTGCACCACGTCATGGGGCCAGTTTCATAGTCAGACTTAGCATGACTGAACTGCGGAGCGAAACTAAATATAAAGCGAGACCTACTTGGACCAAAATGGAATGGCACACCAAACCTCTCACTCCTTTCAAGTTCTTATAGTTTCTATAGTCTAACGATATCTCTTTGGACTTGAAGATAATTTCTCCATGGTGATCAAGTTATACATAAAACAAATGAATACTATATTTAATATTCCATTATTTTAAAAAAGAATAACCCATTTCGGTGGCCGCATGGTCTAGGAAGCTACTCTCGAATTAGACTTGAACTATTATTATGGAGATCCTGGGTGACTGTATTGATATATTTTCTTAAGTGGTTTCCACTATTTGACTAAGAAAATTTGGGTACACATCCTCTGAATTCAACCTTACGAATACCTAAAACCATCATCATAATTATTAATTAAGCTTATACCCCGAACGGGTTGTAAGACGTGGTGCTAAAAATATAGGCCTACTATTATAATGTTTGTAAACGTAATTCAATATTATTTTGTATTCAATATGGTAAATATCAAACTTTAACTTATGTATTAACAGTATTTAGTATTTAAGAAAATTTATATCTTCCCTCTCTACATTTAATTAATTATTAGACACCCACTTTGGTGACCACTCGTGTTAGACTAGACTGATGATGACGGGGAGATTGAGGTTCGAGTCTCGGTTGGGTGTACTGAGGGTGATTTTTCTAAATGGTTTCCCACGCAAACTCGCGTAGACTTTCTCTAATATAACCTGCCTTATCCCTAAAACCACTATCGTAATTAGTACATAAGTGTATAAACTGAAAGGGTAGTAAGACGTTGTGCTAAAAAAAAAGAAGCTATGAATGCTAAGACATAAAATTTAAGGATCCACTATCTTAAAAAAATAAACACAATAATATTGTTTGAAAATTGTTCTTGCGATTTTTTTTATCAAATTTCATTAATATATGGCTCGTTAAGATACAAAAAAATAGTTCACTCATACATTCCCGAAAAATAGAAAAATTGCCGTATTATTTTTATTAGTTTGTGAAAACTTTTGATCATGGTCATAAATGGTTTGAGCTGGTTTCTTAGGAATATATAGCTAATAGGTGTTATGTATTATAAATTGAAAAAACTCAAATAATACAAACACATAGATATAATTAAATTATGCAGCAAATTTAAGCATACAGATACGAGAATGATAGGACAAAATTGCTAACAACTATTGTCTTTATTTAACTAAGAAATAGAAGATTAGCTTTTATTACGAAATGGTTCCTAATTTTATAGTAGAGTACTATAATGAAGATGAACATTGGCACTTGACGGGATCACAGCAGGGACTGTTTACTTTGAAGACAAACATGGCGTCACTGAGTCCAACAATCGTACAGTCCGATTAAAATAGAATGAAACGTTGACAGTTCCAAAATTTAGTACAACAATTATCATATACTCTATATATGAGTATACAAAGAGGCCATCCTTTTATTACGTAAAGTTTTTTTGTGGTAGTGATGGGAGAGTGGTGGGGACGTACTATGTTCTTACCAAGGATAAATGGGGAGGGGAGTTGAGAATCAATTTTTAACATAGTGTATGGTGAGACAAAATCTTAAACACATTTATCGTCAGATAATAAATATATTATTTATAAAATTTCAGTGCATAGCCCGAAAGGATATTAAGACGCGATGTTAAGATTTTTTTAAATTATAATCACACTTATATTTAATTTATTTACTGCAATTAAAGTGTTCTAAAAATGTCATATCACTCGCTTCAATTCCATTTCTTATTTCTAAGAATAATTAAACGTTGAAATAATCTAATTTACCAAATCGTAACAAATTACGTAAGATATGGGAGGTAAGGGGGATGACATAGCTTATGATTCCTTATGTGTGGAAACAGAGGGGGGGTGGCGGGGAGCTGACGTTGAAACTCTGGATAGAAAGCTTTACTTAATTTAAATACGTCTCCAACCATAATGTCATATGATATGCAGCCGTCATTTTAGATTGATAATTGAAATACATATGAAAATAACACTACTAATAAGAAAGTGGAATGATTTTAAGTTTGGCCAGAATTTTTTGTGTATGTGTTTTCTAAAAGTTTCCTCTTACCCAGAATTCTACTAAGAATAGCACCAAGGTGAAGTACCGTCTGTCTCATTTTTTATTTTTATTTTACATTCTATTTCGAAAAATAGAGGTTACTCGTCACGTTAAGAAAATAAACACTTTTCTCTGTGGACATATTTTACGATGTTGTTTTCCTCTATGGTGACATGAGCTATAAAAATGATCTCTTTCAAAATATTCTTGTTAGAACCGATAATAAGTCAGGTTTAATGAATAAAGGCAACATCCGTTTTGGTCTCGTCATGAATATAGTCCTCTTGTTTTAAACAGCGTCCTTGGCAATCTACACTCTAATTTTCATAGAACAGGCGTTTAAAAAATAACAAAAAATGTACAGACAAAGTGATGACATTGTACTAAATTATTAGTGTTAGATTATAACTTTTGATAATACCTATTAAAAATGACATCTATACCCTATCCACGGCAGGAGAGATGGTGACAGCTAAAAGAAGGTTATTTTTTTTAAACATTGGTTGGAATTAGCTTATGTCTATTCGGAAATAGTTATTGATAATATAGTATTTCTAAGCAAATAATTATTTACAAATAGGTTGACATTCTGTCAGCAAATAAGAAACGTCTGCTAGTTGTAACTTACATACACTCCCACCGTAAATAGGGTGTGTATTAAAATGAAAATTATTTGTAGTATGAATATGTAAAAGTAGATCCAGTAGTTTTATAACTGTAAGATAAGGCCTTTCCTATGAAAAAGAGTACTTATATACCATTATTGAACTGACAACGCTTTTCTATTTCCAAATCTTACTACCCATCCAAGCTATACAAGTTTTAATTACTTTACTACCCAATTTTGTGGCTGCATGGTCTAAGGCGCTACTCTTACAGTAGACTAGACTGCCGATGACGGGAAGATCGAGAGTTGATTCTCAGTGGGGTGTACTGAAGGTGGTTCATCAAAAATTGTTTTCCTCTTCCCTTCACACAAATGCCTGTACACTTCTTATAACTATTATCACCCTAATCCCTAAAATGTTTAGCGTAATTAATACATAAGCGTATAAACCAATCGAGTAGTAAGACGTTGTGCACAAAATATAAAGTAGTAGTGAAAAAGTTAGATCTTAGAGTGAAATTTCCCGAATTTGCATTGAGAGAAAATGGGAATCTATTTGATAATATAAAATTACCTTTAGTTTACCCAACAATATTCGAACCTCGGCCTTCCCTCTCACCAACCAACCCGACTAAAATAAGCCTGCCATTTAGTCCGCGTGAACGTTGATACGGGGGGCAGTCTCACTTAAACCCGCATCTGTGGTCAGGAGGTCTAAGGAGTCAGATTTTTAATATAATGGGATGCCAGTACTGGAAGTTCGAGGTTCGAATGGATCTTAATCGGGTATTTTGGAAGGGGTTTTTCGATATGTGATCTATATCTGTTGTTCTACCATCCTTTCTCGACCCTAATGCGGATGCATTTTCTCTAAGCCACTCTCCTTATTCTTAAATACCTCTGGTACCAAATTTACAAAAATAAAAAAGTTTTCCTTGGACAAATGTTTCTGTCACTGTATTTTTTTTAAATATTATTGTGGTGAGCTTAGGAAACAATTTAGAAATATGGGTTTCTATTTTTTTTTTGTGATATTATGCTCGAGTACTATTTTATCATGGAATGAATATACATCATTTTTCTATATCAATTCTTACCAGCTATAAAATTCTGAAAGGGTTGAACTTTTTTAGACAATACAAACTTTATTTCTGTTAACATTAATAAGATTTTACATTAACAAAAGAGTGAACTGCTAAAGACGGGGAGGTTGGAATTTTAATCTCGGTCGGGTGTACTGAGGGTGGCTTTACCAAAATGTTTTTCCACTTTCCCTGCTCATAAATTTGGGTTAAATCAGCCTTCATGATCCCTAATACCTTAGTGGTATTAGTCCATAGACGTATATTACAAACAGGTAGAAAGAAGAGATTCTAAAGAAAAAATAACTTTATTATTCGTTGTATTTAAAATTTTACTAGGTATTAGGCTACATTAAAAACCTGCTTATCTAAATTTGGAGTGTCCAACATTCTTAAAGCTAAAGTAAATGGTACGGAACTCCGCACGGACTTTCTCGCTCTATCGTTTAAAAATTGAGATATTTACTCAAAACTCGTAATATATGTGAAACTAAATAATATTCACTAGCTAACACAAGCATAAATTGTAATATATTTATGTAAAAAAATAATTTGCTCTTGGTTTTAAATTTTTAAATTTTATTTTTAAATAATTAATATCCTCATTAGAATGTTTGGACCAATTACAAAAGATCAATATTGAGTCCACAAGAGTCAACAAATCGTATTAAAATTTCGACTTTCGGCTAAAATTTTCGACATTTTATTAGATGTTGCAAATCTTCATGTCATCGTATAGCTATTAAATTCCTCATATATATAGTCATTTTGACCAATAAAAAATGTAAATATTGAATAATGAGTCTGAGTATTGGAGATAGATCATTGTTTTACAAACATTTCTCCTGAGGGGTTTAAGGAAAATTAATAAACTTTTTGGGAATATTACTTATATTTAATTACTCTATGGCAGTGGAAAATTATATCGTTAAAATTTAAATAGTATCTCTTTACAAATAAAGCTTAAAAAATTGTATTATTATATTTGCCAATATCTCAGAAACTGTTGGTTTTATAAAAATGTATTTAATATAAAAGTGTTTTTTTTTGCAATTTTGCAATGATAATATATTTAGTATCTCAAATAGCCGCGGAGATACGGAACTATCCGCTTTTATAAAGTACCCTAAAAGTCATTTTCATGGGAAAATGAAATTAGCCAGTTTATTTATAATCTTAATCAACGCCTTGATACGAATTTTAATCAAAATCGTTCTAGCCGATTTTGAGAAAATAGATTTTTTCTCTTTTCGCCCTTTATTAAACTACTCTTAATTTTAAGTTTAAACAGACACACAGGCAGACGGCATTGCAAAGACCACTTTTTTGATTTCGGTGGGTCATGATACGTCGACATTCATCAACATTTCAGGTTAGATTTTTTTACGGTCTCAATACTTTACCGTTAGTGTTGGTCAAGCTAAATATATATATATATTTATTTGCGTATATATTGAAAGTTATAAGTTTTATAAAAATATGTTGCGAATAAAATATTTGTATTATAAATAGACCTACATATTTGTAATGATAAGTAATTTAATATCTCAAATAGTTTTGGAGATATGATAAAAAAAAAGTTGGGAATTTACGCATTAGACCAGAGCCCTTAAAGTCATTTTATTTAGAATATTTTTAATGTTTTTAAATTGAATTTAATCAAAATCGTTTGAACAGATTTTGAGAAAATCGACTTGTTCTCTTTTTCTCCTTGCGTAAACTACCCTTAAAGTTAGGGTTGGATATCCAATTCCAAAAACACCTCGGCGAAACCTTATTAAAACCCTAGATAACAAGTTTTAGCTCAATCGGTAAAATAGTTTAGGCTCTAGTTGGAGGCACAGACAGACGGAAATTCAAAAACAACTTTTTCGGATTAGGGGGTTCATGAAACGTCAAGATCTTTTAAAAATGTCGAGCTCAATTGTTTTGACGATCACAATACTTTCTCTATCTGTAAGATAGCGAGAAAGTAAAAATTGTAAAATATTTATTAAAAACTCAAATAATTACAATGCCTTGCAAATAAAAATGTATTAGCGTTATGTTTTAAATATCTTCTCTAAGTTAAAAAAAAGAGATCAAGCCATTTATGTCTTTATTCGTAACAAGATATTATTATTATTATTATTATTATTATTAATACCACGTCTTAGTACCCATTCGGGTTATACGCACTTACGCTAATGTCTAATGGTAGGGTGATTGTGATATTAAATAGAGGACCTACAGTTTAACGTGGAATCCAAACCACGGTGGAGACCTGGCATTCCTCACATACACAAGTTGTGATTAATACACGTCTTGTCAGAGGTAAAGGAAGGGTTTGACAATCAGATAAATCTGTGCCAGGACCGAGGATTGAACCCCGGACCTAAGAAAATTAGCATCTTATTCCTCACATAGCATCAAAATTTAAAACATTACTTTATTTCCATGATATTCAATTGAGTGTGTCAAATATTTAATTTACATAAGAATAAAAAATTCATAAAATAACATATTACCTGGAATTTTGGCTTTCCGTGTTGGTTCCATCAAATTCTGACAAACAAGTTTCTACTGTATCTGTAAAAAGTGACATTAATTGCAGATCATATCACTTTATGTTTTCTCCCAGTGGCGTTACATCAATTCAAGATAGGATTCCCCATATTAATACTTTATACAAATATTTATGTTTTATTTGGTTAGTTCTAAGTATTAAACATTTAAAACAAAATTAAATACTTAAATAATCTTAGAAATATTACATTGTGACAAAATTGTTTTATCTTGAAATTATTTTATTTTCAAACGTATTTCTTTGTAGATTCTCTACAATTTAGCTTATTTAGTTTATCTTTTAAAAAATGGCTATAAAAATATTCCTAACAGGATGTAAATTAAAAATTTATGTCAAAGCATATGTGTATTTACAATAGGAAACAAAATAAATATGACTTTGTAATTTCAGTAAAAGTTCTTCAGGCACAAATAGTATAATGAGTGTTTATACTCGTGAGGGGGAGAGGAAAATGGTTATAAGCAGGTAAATAAAAGGCCTCGCAGGGTGAAATATGAATTTTATTCACACACTTTCTAATTTTTTACATTGGTATATAAGTGTGATAGTGCGATAGTAATGTGGTTGGAAAGGGACGCGAGAAACTTTTAGTAATTTCGCAGTTTTTATAGCAAAACCACCGAACGGGTAGTAAGACGCGGTGCTAATAATAATAATATAGCAAAACCTGGTAACTTTTTCTCGTAATTTAAGAAGTTTATAATTTATTCCCTCTATGCTCATGACATATATTTAAAAACTGTTGGTTTCACCATGTGAGGGGAATTAAATTCTATATTTCTACTAGAGCAATATTTTATTTATTCTAGCAAAAATATAATTGCTATAAAAAAAATCTAAAAGCACTTTTCTTTTCTCGTGGCGTCCTTCCCCCCTCCACCCTTTTTCCAACATGCTAAAATGCAACCCACTATGCAAAATAGCTTCAAATTCACCAAGTAAGAAATGCCATTAAATGATAATTGTTTTAATAATTTTTATAAATGTAAAAAAAATGTTCCTTCTTTTCTGAATCAGACTGTACCTGCGTTTTAGACAAAGTGAGCATGAATACGGATTGATCAATACGGGTGTGATTGAAAACTCAGCCCACCACCTAGGCTTAAAAGAGGTAGGGAGGAAGGAATCGATTCGATGCTCGGCGGACATTGATTCGACCCCAAGTGCAGCAATTCTGAACATATTATATAACAGATGTTTTCCAAGAAATACTTTTTAATGAGCATTTAAAAAAGTCCTCCCATTTATTTCCATCATCTCAGGTTTCTTCAGAAAACAAAAAATCAAAATTGAATCCCCACAATTTGTTTAATAGTTTTTATATAATTTAGGCATGGAAATTATAACAAAACATACCTTTTTATTTACATACATAGTTATAACACTATAGGAAAATAGTTCTACACACCTTTTTTAAACAAGAGTTTGACATTATAATTTATAAAATAAACTGACCTCACATTGTTAAAACTGTTAACTGATTTATATTAAGGTCAAGAAACAAACGACTGAAGGAAGACGTGTTTCCAGAATGTGGAGATTTAATCTACAAATTCAATAATTAAATCCTAGATTGATACATTCAAATGCTGACACACTCTTAAAAGTTATTTGTAAAATAACGGTACGTGATCGGAAGGGGATGATGACATTTCTGAAATTGGCATAAAATAACATATACAGGATGAAACATTTAGGTTGAAACATCAGAATATCTGGAAAACTAATCATTTTAGAAAAAAATATTTCAAACCAAATTTATTGGTTTTTGAAAGGGAAAGAAAGGAGTAGCAGCGATGGTTTTTAGGGTCAATATCTTCGAGGCTATTTAAAAGTTAACTTTGTTTTTTCAAAATAAAGCCTCTAATTTTTAGGGGCATTTTATTTACACAAAATATTAGCTAATTTTACATAATTTCTTTTAAATTATTTTAATTTGTATGTTATATAACAATTTTTATTCAGGGATTTTTCAATAAATTATTTTATTCTTTATTACGTTAAATACAATATTTATAAATACTATAATCTATAAGGTTCCAGTTGTTTGGATTCTATAGTAGAGGTTATTGTTGTCACGCACATTCGCCCCCCCCCCCCCCCCCCCCCCCCCCCGCCNTTGAGTGTATAGTAGAAGTTATTGTTGTCACGCGCATTCCCGCCTTGATGATCCATATGTATTCCCCCACCATGTTTCCTGTTCTCCAATGTTCTCTGGGTTTACTTGTATATATAGTGCCAGTGAGGCAGCTTGTCGGAACTCTTGGACTTAGCTTGAATGGAGGAATTAGAATCTAAGGCTTCAGATGTTAAAATGTAAGAACAAATTTCTTTTTCGGCTTAGTAATACTTCGTCATTATTAATTATTTATTTATATATTTAATTTTTCAAAATTTTTGTTTCGGCAATATATTATTAACTTTGCAATGGGAAATTTATAATGCATATAGATCTTAGATCGATTGTGAATTTTGTCACGTATGAAGAAAAAAGTCTATTATTAATGGATATAGATACTAGATTTATTTTTGTGGGTATCGATAAATAATTTAATATTGAAGATGTCGATACTTAGGTTATTTTTGCGGAGATCGATTAGTTTGAGGATGTAACTTCTGATCTGATTGTGAGATGTAAGAAACTTTATAATGAGAGCTAATATCGATATTTTGCAGCCAATTTTTGTTTTTTCATCTATAAATATAACAAAACAGGTTTCACTTGTAGTTTAAAATTTATTCTTGAGAATATCTATCGACCTTATTATGATTGTGCAATTAAGTTAGGATTTTGTGTATAATGGGAATGTTTATAGAGGATTTAGAAAAGATGAGGGAAGTTTGAGAACTCAACTTTGTAAATAATGAAGATTGATTTTGTAATTGATATTTGTTTACGAGGGTCACGTAACCTTACTAGTTTGTTCCGTGCGGAAAGAAATGATTTAATTATTATTGCTATTTTCTGATGCAGCTGTTTTAAGTGGAAAACTGCATTTAACTTTGATACCATTTATATTAGATCAATCATTCTAAATCTTAAAGAATACTACTTGTTTGCCAACTCAACTATCAATATGATTTATTAATATCTCTATATATTGTTCAAACTTAATCATATTCCTATAGTTATATATTTAACTAGATAGCTGTTGCCCGCGGCTTTGCTCGCGTGGAAGTTGATTATATACAAATACGGAAATATACATATGTATTTACAGATTAATTTAAAATATTACGTTACGTTGATGACCATAACTTGACCTCAGATCAAAAATAATGCAAGTCCGATACAAACTTTCACCCCCTTTTTCATCCCTTATTAAATAAAATTTCCAAAATTCCTGAAACACGTATTTATTTGTTTTACGTCAATAACCGAAATACAAAATTTTATTTATGTAACTTTCAAAATGACGGACTTTCATACATATTATCATCCCCTATTTTGACCCCTTTGGGGTGGAATTTTCTAAAATCCTTTCTTAGTGGGTGCCTACATAACAAAATGAATATACAGTCAGAATTTCATGCTTGTAGCCTTGATAGTTTGCGCTCGGCGATGATGAATCAGTCAGTCAGTCAGTCAGTCAGTACATGTTATTTTATAAGTATAGATTATGTTATTTATGAATAAATACCAACAATGCCACCTCAAGTTTTCTTTAATGTTAGGAATAGAGATAATACCCTTAGGTCATATGTGTGTTTTTTTTTGTTTTTTTTTGTGGGTACATATATATAATTTTCTTTGAGGACGACCGTCAAAATATCATTCCCGCAACTGGTGTAAGTTGCGTGCTCTGAGTTTCGAATGTTTATACTCAGACATTCAAAACAAGAACTCCAGCTACTCACTCCTATTGCCTTTTTTCTGCCCTTTTCGATGTTATTAATTTGGACCTCCTATTTTGGTTTAGTTTTGCTAAGGAGGGTTCAACCTTCATACTCACCATCGCCCTCATACTCTCTATCGCCCTCATACTTATTATCACCTTCATCTCATTGGGACATGAAAAGAGCCTCCACGGAAAAGAGGTACGATTAGTACGAGTCCCCTGGATATTAGTACTGGCTAATCTTTCTACTACTGGGATACGAATGATGCAGCCATGACACGCATACATGTATATATATATATATATATATATGTATGCGTGTCATGGCTGTATATTGTAATTGTTGTGTGTTCAACACCCATTAACCATGTGTCAACGAAAATATATTCCCATGTGAGGTGTGTAGAGCAGAGCCTATGCATGATTTGTCAAATAGTAGACCTAGTGATGATAATATCACAAGTAAACCAACAGTTTTAATAAGCTCTGCTTACCTTGAAAACAATTCTTGTCACGCAACTGGTATCCTCTCAGTGAGTTTAATTAGAATAATCGTCTATCGCGTTAGCTCTAAAACTTGTTAGTAGACAGGCTCAGGCTCGATGTTCGTCTAGCTCATTAATACGAAAGTGTAAATTTTGTTAGGCCCAATATCGACCTATTTTATGACTTTAAATGGGCAAATGAGGACGTTAATAAAAAATATGTTGACTTGTAGATGTGCTACTGTTATTAAAATCATAACAATTTATATCTAAAGTCGAAATGTCACCCACGAGTGTATATGGAACCACTGGGGCTTTGGGGCCCATCTCCAGGTGGGGGAGGGGGGTACCTTTTGAGACTTAACCAACACCCCCCTCACAACCTACTCCCTTTCCCCAGATGCATCTTCGGAACGGCTGAGGCTTGGGGACCTATCTTCGGTTGGGGGCTATCTGTCATTAAATCAATTGAATTTTTGTTAATATAATATAGGCTATATCTTACGAAAAAAATATACTTATATTCCTGCGTGAGAATTTATTGTAAAACATTTATTACCTATTGTGACTAATAACTTTTCTATTTTAACCTAAGTTAATTTTATTTATGAGAGATATTTAAAGTGTGCTTTATTAACCGACTGAATATATCAGTACACGAGAACTTTCTATGAGCGAAACCGAAAGGGCCTACCAAGTTTGCCCGGAAAGATATTTTCACATACCTTCTAGGATTCTTTTACATACCACAATCGACGCGATGGCTTCACTTCCACCACGAAGAAAGTTGTGCTACGAATTTTTATCGCTAAAGAAAAATCTGTCAACCCTTTCTGGGTTTGAACCCATGATTATCGGGTCCTGAGGCGAGCATTTTACCCCAAGACCACCGAGACTGACTTAACCTAAGTATTTCTTGATTTGTACGTGGGTTTGCTAGTTTTACTTTCAACTGAACTACAAGGAGTTTCGTTTGCCGCATACTTAATAACTTGATTCATATTCAGTATTATGGAATGAAATGTGTCCAATTTTTAGAGTGCTCTTTCTATCTTTCTCTTTATCACGAATATACTGAGACATACAAATCAACCACATTTCCTCCCTAGGTAGTTCAATCACGTGCTCTCTCTTTCATCTATCAGTCGAAATGGCTTCTGCTTTGGTTGATGTTTTTGTGGGTGTATGTGTTGGAGGGGTGAGAGAGGGGACAGGGAGGAGGTCGATATTACTTCTCCTTGGGGATAATACGTGGAAGTAAGTATGCCCCATTAAATTTCTTATCGTTATTCATTACCAGGACCTGGAATCTGATGCCATATCATTTTTATTTGTTTAGTCACATACATATACACTGTTCATGATACACTTGTGTCATCTTTGACTCATTTACAGGCATTTTTAGTCATATTAAATTCCTTTTTAGGCATATTTGAGTCAATTGAATGTCTCAATCTTGGATAAGTATTTTTAATACCATAAATATTTTATGAATGCGATAATGATCATAGATATATTATTTTAAAACCACGATTGTTTGAATGATAAGACGTAGTTAATTAACTTTATGTTCTCTTTGCTTGTCTGGTTGTAGAACCCACATAGCTGGCGAGACTGTAATAAAGCTCGAGAGGGTTGCGTTGGGAGGGCGTAGCTATCTATTACTTCTGAGGCAGATATTTGTGAATCGATATTATATTTATCAGAATGCACGAAATTAGTCGATAAAAGATTTTCATTGCATCTGTAACGTGCGTGTTTGATTTAGTCATGTGCTAAATTACAAGTTTTTATATATATTTTAAGATCATTTATCGAAAGTTTGAAGATTTTTTTTTAGCATCTTTACGTAATCTTATTGGTTATTTTTCTATCTTTTACTTTCTCGCTATCTTACAGATGATAGTCAAATAAATAGAACTCTATATTTTGATAAACCTCGACGTTTCATGACCATCCAAATCTGAAAAAAGTGTTTTTTGAATTTCCGTTTGTCTGTCTGTACCTTTGAATATAGCCTAAACGAGTTAACCGATTGCCCTAAAACTTGGTATCTAGGGTTTTCATAGGGTTTCCCCAAGGCGTTTTTGGAATTGCATATCTAACCCTAAAATTAAGGGTAGTTTACTGAAGGTAAAAAAGAAAAAAAAGTCGATTTTATCAAAATCTGATCAAACGATTTTAATTAAATTTTATTTCAAACCATTTATAAATATTTCAAACAAAATGGATACCCTCAATATTTCGGGAAAATGAATTTAAAGGCTCCGGTTTGACGCGTAAATTCTCATTTTTTATCATATCTCCGCAACTATTTGAGATATGAAATTGCAGATATGTAGAGCTATTTAATATACAAATATTTTCTTCAAAGTATATTTTTATTAAACCAATAACATTCAAGATATACGCAAAAATATATATATTTTTTTAAACTTTTCAAACAAGGTTAAATATTTTGACCGCAAAAAAAAACCTCTAACCTGAAATTTCATGGTCTCCCGAACCCTAAAAAGTAGTATTTTCAATAACGTCTGTCTGTGTGTCTTTTTAACACCAAAACTAAGAGTTTAATAAAAATCAAAAAGAGAAAAATTCTATTTTCTCAAAATCGGCTCTAACGATTTTGATTAAAATTCGTATATAGGCGTTGAATAATATTATAAATAAACTGGCTCTTTTCATTTTCCTATGAAAATGAATTTAATGTAATTTACAAAAGCGTAAATGTCCGTATCTCCGCAACGATTTGTGATATTAAATAACATATAATTGCAAAATTGTAGTATTATTAAAAACAAAAAACTTTTATATGAAATATATTTTTATAAAACCAACAATATCTGAAATTATGGCAAATATATTAATACAATTTTGTGAGCTTTAGCTGTACAGAGATACTACTTAAGTTTTAACGCCGTAATTCTCTAATGCCACAGAGTAAGAAATGAGTAATTCTCTCAAAAATGTTATGTTCTATTACTTTCAACTTCTTAGGAAAAATTTTGTACAGCAATGATTACTCTTCTTTCAACATGTTGGAGATGTGGTTACGATCTATCTCTATCATTTTAGATGCAATAGTCAATATTTACTTATTTAATTGGTCAAAATTTTTAAACGAGGAATTTAATAGCAATGTAATAACTATCGGATGTTCAACCCTTAATACCATGTCGAAAATATTAAACCGAAATTCGACATTTTAATACGAATTGTTGACCCTTGGGGACCCAATATCAATATTTTTATTGGTCCAAATATACAAATGAAGACGTTAATTCTTTAAAAATATAAAATGGGTGTGTGTACTTATGTACGCGCGTGAGAAGTTATACTTCTTTGGCATCATTAAAAAATAAAAAATAATTTAATAATATTTAGTATTAATTATGTTAAATAATAATATTTTAATTTATATCAATAAATAATACATACGGATAGTTAACCTCAATTATATTGGAGCACTTGAAAAAGTCTATAAGCACAATTTTTTTCACTAATATTTACGAATAGTAAATAATATTAATCAAAATATTCAATTTAAATCACTACTGAATATAATTTATTAGCACATATATAATTCGCACTTGTATGAAACTAAAACACGTGTTGTGAATGTAGAAACTAGAAACATGTGGATAAATATTATATATATGAAAACAGTGATCAGAGGCGACGAGCGTACCAACATGCGCGACTAACAGAGGTTCTATTTCTATTTTGTTGGTAGCTTTTTTTTTTCGAGACTTAATGAGCGGTTTAACTTCAACCTGTTACTTTTGTGTTACAGTGATGCGCGCGCATCTTAAAATTTCACTCTCATCATTTTTTCATAACGCGCCTAAAGAAGTATAACTTCAAAAATTATAAAATTTAAAACCCTGACTCAAAAAATATTTTACGTATGTATAGTGCAATTTTTTCTCGGCTTCGCTAGTGTATATTATATTACGAAATTTGAATAAATATCTCCATTTTTTAGACAATAGAGCTAGAAAGTCTGGGATGAGCTCCATTCCATTTATTTTAGAATATAGAACTGATGGCCCTCTCTGTTCATTACTAACACACATCGGTGGTCACGCGGACTAAATGTCAGGGCCATCTAGTTTAACCTACTGGTGAAGGGAGGATCGTAATTTCAAATACCGGCCGGTTAAGCTGAGATTTCCAGGATGGACTATTTTATAGTACCGTATCTTACTACCCATCAGTGTTGTAGACATATTCAATAATTACGCTAATATGTTAGGAATGAAAAAGGTTGCATTTATAGGAAGTGTATCCGTATTTGCGCTAAGGGAAAGTGGAAAACAATTTATGATAAATCCCCCTCATTACACCAAACCAGGATTTTAACACTGATCTCCCAGTCATCTGCAACCAAGTATATTGCGAGAGTGACTCCTTAGACTATTCGATCACTGAAGTGGGTTTAAGCTTGTTAAAAAAAACTGTCATATATGGTTTAATTGGATTTCAAACGATATACAAACCTAAAAATAATATTTATTTTAACTATAGCAATATGTATTATTATAAATAGTATTACTATTCGTATCTAACGCGTATTTTCTTAGCCAACTGACAATATATCAGTCCACGATCCACAAACAAACTTAAAACTATTACATTCATCACATCCCCTATCACCGATGCTATTCCTTTCAACGAAGAAAATCCCATTTTATAAAGGATAATATGTATGACAATGCCAGAAATCAAAACAGGAACTTTAAAGTTCTGAAGTTCAATGTGCTTAAGACTTTTGTTAAAGCTGGGAGTGTAGGGGACGCAAGAAAGGGTAAGCTATTTTGAAATTTTTAGAGAAAAACTTTTTTTCTCGTCAAAATAAGTATAAAGTCTACTCCTGTAGAAATATGGTTAAATTTTCTTCACGCGGTGATGCCAAAAGTGATTAAATATCTGTCATGAGCATAGCAGCATTAGATGAGAACCTTTTTAAATGAAGAGAAAAAAAGTTGTAATTAAATTCCAAGACACTCTTGAAAGATATTCAGAAACCTGTTGATATCACCACGTTAAGAAAATTAAACTATGTTTCTAATGGAGCAACATTATATTTATTTTGACCATAAAATGTTCTGCTATTAAAATTGTAAAAACACTTCTTGCGTCTCCTATATTCCCACTTAAAGTGTTGAACATTAAATTTAAGTTAAATAAAATTCTGTTTTTGCTGGTTAAGGATGATTTTACATCAGAAATGTTATATTGAAAGAACAATGGTATTACCAGCAACATTTTTTTAAAGCACAACTGTTTATTTAGTACACGAATCTAAAATATAGGAGGATTTTGATATGAAGGAACATTCAGAATATATATTTATTTTTTGTTCAACATTCTTATTATATTACTTTATTATTAATATAATTCCTTAGGTTTATAACCAACCTATAAAAAGCGACATTTGAATATCACACAGATGTATGTTTAAATATATGAAAACTATTTTTGTATCCTATATAACTGACAAATAAATTTCCTTACTATCTAAATTGAACTCTATTTTTGTCAAAATCTGTTAATATGGTCATATGCCCTTTTTACATTTACTATTTGATTTCCCAATAACTTACTATTTGTTTTAAAAAGGCTCGTTTCTTAAATAATACACAGACGCTAGGAATTCGTAATTAAGTGAATAGTTTATGTCCATACCACAGAACAAGGCTAGATCAATAAGGACATAACTAATATAGAAACAGTTTTCGTCATTGTCTAAGAAGTTAGGAGATTGTTAGCTGTAGGGTTTGGATGCGAGGTTAGTGTGTCTGATTATTGTCTGGATTTAATGTTGACCAACTGTATTTAGTGTATGTGGGCTTTAAACCAAGTATTGTACATTCATTTGATATAATATGGCACTAATCTGTACTGATGTAAAATATAATTTTTAATCAATTCTTTCAAGTTCATAAAGTAAAATTTACCTAACACAAAACTTTATTTTGTAACTAATAGCTTATAAAATAATTACATCTTACAGACAAATTTTAAATAAGAAGATCTCGAAGCTATAATTTGATTAAAATTATATGTAGAGTTAATTAGAGATTACTGAGTTCAATTTTCATTGAAAGAGCCTGACAGATAGAAAAATTAATTTATCAACTTCTACGTATTTATACATAAAGCTATCTGCAGCAATTACTTTTGAGTTTTGACAGATTATTTTAATACCTATAAAATAACATTAAGCAATACAGTAAATTAAAATTAATGTTAACCGCAAATAATATTTGTATAAAAGTATCTTCCTATTAGAATCAGTCTGTCTAACTGTTTATTGAAGAAAATATAGTCATATCTCCAGAGAAAGAAACTTTCAGGGCAGTTCAAAATATTACTAGATCATTTTTCATGTATGAATACACCAAACCATACGTTCATAATCTGACTAAATCGTCTTAATTCATCCCTCCTTTCGGAGATAGAATTATTGGCATTTTGAAAAAAAAATCTAGCTCAAGGATTTGATGAAAGTGGACGGTTCATGAGTTCCTGAAACCAAAAAAGTGATTTTCGCGATGCCATCTGTCTGTCTGCATCTCGGGCTAGACCCGAAATAATTTTACCGATAAGGGTTAAACTTTGTATCTAGGGTTTTCATAAGGTCCCTCCGAGGTGCTTTTGGAATCAGATATCTAACCATAAAATTAAGGGTAGTTTACTTACGAGCAAAAATAGTTAAATTTATATTTTCTCAATTCTTCTTTTACGATTTTGATCACATTTTATATCCATTTCATCTCACAATCACCCTACCATTACACATAAGCGTAGGTCTAAGTGCGTAAAAACCGAACGGGTGATAAGATGCGGTAATAATAATAATAATAATAATAATAGTTATTATTATTATTAGTAGTAGTATTAGTATTATATCTAGGCACTGTTTAAAATTACAAACAACATGGCGTTTCTCATTTTAACATGAAAATTACATTGAGGGTATTTTATATAAGCAAAAATTGCCACTTAGGATCATATCTATAACTTTACAATGATACTTATAAGTATCATTGTAAAGTTATAGTAAATTAAAAAATTAAAATATTTTAATTGGAATGTAATGTTACTAAACCAATAGTTTCTGAGGTATAAGAAAACACATTTATTTTTAAGAAGCATTTTGAAATATGGAATTGAGTGATTATAAACTTACGCTTTGGTAGAGAGAGATGTTCCTCTTTTCTCAATGTTTCTGTAACTATGTATATTATACCATATATGACCTTTGATGAAGTGTTTATAAAAAATGTATTTAGTTTCATAAATCTTAATAGTTTTTAGTAAATGTTTCTATTTTAAGATAAAATGTGAGGGAGATATTCTGTGTGTCACATCGTACCATTTATATTTAATGATGGTCTCAATGAAGGCAGCTATAACAAAACTATAGTAATTTTTTCATCCAATGTTGTACTCTATACACTAATCTGTTACGAATAAGGTTCCTTAAGACTAGTTAACTATGTTTCTATATTATGACAAAAATAAAAATATATCTACACTTACCTAATATTTCAAATTAGTGACAAAAGTCAATTAATTGCACAAACTAATCAAAACAATTTAAACTAAACATTTAAAAAAAACGCAGTGAAGTCCATTTTCTGCAAGCTTCACTTTACATCAGAATCGCGGGAGTAAACAAAAATTGGAAATCTTAACTTTTAACAAGACCCTACGCTGAGAACTAGGTTGCTGAATGAGAAATTGTTTTTACCTATTAGCACCCAGTCATCAACAAGTATGTGTGTCTTATGTGTTATTGCTGAGGGAATAGCAAACAACACACTATTATTATTTTTTAGCACCGTGTCTTACTACCCGTTTGAATTATACTCTTATGTACTAAATTAAGCTAGTGGGTTAGGAATTTGGAGGGTTAAATTAAAAAGAAGTGGATCCGCATTCAAGTTAGGGAAAGCCACCCCAGTTCACCCGACCGAGATTCAAACCACGATTTACCCGTCCTCGGTAGTCTAGCTCAACACGAAACTAGCACGTTATCTAACTACGCCACCGAGGTGGGTAACACACTATTGTATTTCTGTGTTTCACAAGAGTTTAGTTAAACTATTTTCAGAAATAAGATATTAAACAATTTAAAAAAAGCCTAAACCAAATTATAAACTATTTTTATTAATGTGTCAAGCAGAGAGTCTTATTTGACTTATTAGCATATTTACTAAGTACCCTTTATGTTATGGATGAGGAAGGTTGAGAGTAAGGGAAGTGTAGCCACATTTGAGTGGAGGAAGTTTGGAAAATAATTTTATGGGATAAATGTCGGTACAATAATAATAATAATAATAATATTTAGCACCGCGTCTTACTACCCGTTCGGGTTATACGCTTTAAGTAATAATTACGTTAATGGATTTAGGAATTGGGAAGGTTGAATTAGAGGAAGTGAACCCGCATTTGCGTGGAGGGAGAGTGGAAAACCATTTAGGAAAAACCACCCCCAGTTCACCCGACCGAGATTCGAACCTCAATCTCCCCGTCCTCAGCATTCGGGCTCAACACGACTAGCTCGTTAGCCAACTACGCCACCGAGGCGGGTAAACGTCGGTACACCTGAATGGAATTCGAACCCTAATCTCCCTGTCATTGGTATCCTAGTTTAGCATGAGAGTGACGTGTAAGACCATGTGGCCATTGAAGGAGATCTCGGGAGAAAATAAAACTGAAGTGTAAACATAAAAATGAGAGATGTCTTGGTATCGTAATAATGATCGTTCCATTTAAATAGTTGGAGAAAAAAATGTCTAGGGAAAAACTAATAATAATAGGAAAACATACAAAACTGTAATTTTTCCTGAATAATTTAAAGAATTTTTTTTTTCGTGTAAAATGTACCATCTCACATCTCTAGATGTACACGAGCAATCGTTTGGCAAGCTAAAGCCGGGTTCACACTTGTATTATATACTGGCGTCTTATCCTCGTATTATAGCCTCGCAGTCGGTGACCTGGTGGTCTAGGGGTAAGGTGTTAGATTTCTATGCTGGCGGCCGGGGTTCAATCCTCGGTCCCGGCAAAGATTTATCTGATACTCACAATCACCCTACCATTACACATTAGCGTAAGTGCGTATAACCCGAACAGGTAGTAAGACGCGGTGCTAATAATAATAATAATACTCGCATCTAGATAAAATATTCTGAAAATTGAAAAATGACACCTGGACACGGGAGTAAAACCCGGGACTTTTGGCTTAGTATGCCACTGCTCTCACCGCCTAGATAGCACAGTGGTTAGAGCATTAGCTTACTAAGCCAAAGGTCGTGGGTTCGATTCCCGTGTCCAGGTGTCATTTTTCAATTTTCAGAATATGCTTTGTAGTATATGAGTAGCGTACAAGAGAGACTGTGCATTGTTTGTAGTCTCTGATAAACATATGGTATCACCGCAAGAAGTATATAATTTTATAATAAATTACAAAAATAGGGCGTTTCGTGAACTAGACAATTATATTAAGTATGGTTATACTTAACCACTCTTGTAAGGAGTAAGGGTGTTACAGTGTGTAGTTTTATTATTTTACTGTCATTATTGTACAGAATAAAGAACAAGAGGGTTTTTTCACATCATTTTATTGTAATTATTGTAAAGAGTAAGAGGATTGTTCCCTGTCATTTTATTATTTTAATATAGGCCTAATTATTATAAATAATAAGAGAGTTGTGCCGTGTAGTTTTATTATTTTATTGTAATTATTGTAAAGAGTAAGAGGATTGTTCCCTGTCATTTTATTATTTTATTGTAATTATTGTAAAGAAAAAGATAGTTTTCCCATGTCATTTTATTATTATATTGTAGGCCTAATTATTATAAATAATAAGAGGGTTGTTCCACGAAGTTTTATTATTTTATTGTAATTACTATAAAGAATAAGAGGTCTGTTTCACAATACATGTTTGCCATGCTGCCTGCAGTGCTATATATTAGTTTTTTTCCTTATGAGCTTTTTTTTATCAAGTCTAGGTACGTGTTTGATATGAGGTTTCTACCTCTTGTGTTTTTTTTTTTTCTCTGCTCACCAAAGTGAGGATGCGTGTTTGGACGTGCTAAGAGCCATTACCCACCGTTGTCTGGGTGTTACCGGCTCATTTCTCATATACCCCGCTAAGTATTACGAAAAATGATGGCTCTCATCAATGATCACGATAAAACAAGGATCGGATGTGGTGAAATTTGGTCTCAACCGTGTCCACGTTTATCGTCATCCCCTTCGGCCCCAATAGTGACAAAGATACGATACGAGGATATAAAACAAGTGTGGACCCGGCTTCAGATACACTTAGAACCTGGCCCTCCCACCTGATCGACAGAAAACCCGACAAACCTCAATGGCATCTTCATACCCTTTAGAGAGGTTTCAATAATCATTGCTTCAAATATTTTCCACGAGGTAAAAAGTCGTGTCTAATAAACATTAACTTATGGAAAGAACCGCCAACAAAACAATTATTTAGTAACTGGATAATAAGTATAGTTTCATTAAATCCAGCTGATGAAAGTATCGTCTATCAGTTGGTATCATGTGATACGTTTTCATACAATAACAAGATTATTTTTATTAATTTATTGGAATAGATAACAATTTTAAAAAAGTGATAGCTGTAAAGCATGTCATTACTTAAAGTAAGAATTAAAATAGACAGACTTAGTAACTTTGTTAGCTGTCTTCACAGAGCCAATTATAATATATTAATATGATTGTTACAAAAAAAAATTATGTAGCCTTCTTTACAAAGGTGATTCCACTATTTAGATTAAATAATTAAATTTTGTAACTTCTGTAACTGCCTTCAACATTACTTTACTACTCTATGAATATATAAAATATAGTTTAGTAACTTTTGAAAATTTCTTAATAACGGTATTCCACTATATAAATAATAGTCTAGCACTAAATCTAGTTACTTTTTAACTACCTTGACAAAAATAATTCTGCTATATAAATGCCTAAAATGCCTTCACAACGGAGATTTAACTATATCAATATGTCACTCTTGATTTTATGCTCTAACGATCTTGCCCACAGGAGAAACGCAGGAACTCTGAGAAGAGCTAAACCAAACTCAGTAACAAGAACATATTTTAACCGCATGAGTCATCAGCCGTGGGTTGGTACAACTGTAAACACAAGGCTTTGTCAGACTCTCACCACCATGAGATGCGGCAAAAAGCTTTAAGAAAACCACACGACAAACGACGCAAAAAAAAACGACGATCTTAAACCTTTCCTCTCTTTAGCATCCGGCGCGTGGACGGAAGTCGGCCTATTTCCGTAGTGTGGCGTCGTTTAATATTTAAAATTCAGTCACCGTAATGTGGAGTTAGGCTTTACGGTTTTACAAAGAAAAACGTGCGGAAGAAATATTTATGCTCAACTCTTTTTTGAAAGTAGTTTTGGAAGTTCTAAATTATAAATAAAGTCGGCGTAAATTCTGGCCTAAAGTTTTCTTTTTAACGGTCATCACAAGAACCCGGATTTTGAGGATTTTTTTGGTACATCACAGACAATGGTTTTAAGTACATAAGCTTGGTTTCTTATCCCCTGGATTTAGAAATGTATATTTTAGGTAATTTTTTATATATATATATTTTTTTCATTTTAAATTTGAAGTCATATTTTCTTGGTTTGCTTAGTTTATTACTCATTTTTACGCCCTTTTGAATCATTTTAAAGTCATTCTAAGGCACTCATATTGAATAAGTTTATTTATAGACACCACAGATATTGTATAAATGCATAAACTTTTCCCACACTATTGTCAAAATGGGAAAATAATTTAGGCAATAGACTGTATTCTCTTGGCTTGTTTGGTTGTAAAATAAACAAATTCCTGGTGAGACTGAAACTTAGATGGAGAAAGTTGCGTTGGAAGGAGATAGCTATTACATTGGATGCAGATATTTTTAATCGATATTATATTTATCAGAATACTAGAGTTAAGTTGTAAACGTTTGTATTTCATTAGTATTTTAAAGTTCAAATTGTAAAGGGCGTGATTGATTCAGTCGTATGCATTTATTACAAATTTGTATTTATATTGTCAAGTAATTTATTGTACATATGAAGTCATTTTTCGGAATTTTTAGGTAATCAAAATCTGGGGCCTGGTCATCACTCAATTATTTATTTATTTTCTTTCCTTTTCAAATGCCGTTATTAGTTTTGATTTATTTGTTCGCGTCTTAGCCCCCGTTATGGTTGTATACTTACATAAATAACGGGTTTTTTCTTTCATTTTTTTAAAATCTTATTTAACGTTAACTTTCTGAACCGACTGATTATATCAACACATGACCTGCAAACCAACTTAAATCTAAAGAAAACACTAAAATGATTCAGTTGTCACGTGGTTTGACGCACCACTCTCGCAGTAGACTAGACTGCCAAAGACGAGGAGGTTCGGGGTTCAAACCCGGTCACATTCACCGAGGGTGGTGTTTCCTAAATGGTTTTACACTCTCATTCCGCGCAAATGTGGGTGAACGTCCTAATCCTTAAACCATTAGAGTCTTTAGTACATAGGCGTATAACTCGAACAGGTAATAAGACGCGGTGCTACAAACAATCTAAAATGATAACATTTTTTGGCCATTCCTTGAGTCAAACTCAAGTCCCTTAGTTAAGTGAACAGATATGCTACTGACTAAGTTAAGGTGCAAGATGTTCGTTAAGAGAATATTACTGATAAATGTAGGATTTTGGTGTTCCACATTTGCATGTAAAGTAAAGTAAAAAAAAATATACTAAAGGAAATATATCGTTAGCAATTACCTATCTGGGATTTGAACTCCAACCATTCCATTACTGAGAAACAAGACTAAAAGGGTTTTATTGACACTTAGAACTCATAATTACATATGCGAGTCAGTTTCAACCGAAGGTTAGAAACCACTTTGGTGGTCTCATTATTCAAAGTGTCTCAATAGTAATAGACGTCATTAGTATATAACCCGTACGGTTGAAGTAATACGTGGTGATAAAAATACACGTACTTTCTGGAGACGAGGTGATTGTGGTTGTGATTTCAACCGGGTGTATTGAGGGTTTGATTTTCACTAATAGCTGCGGTTACGATTAAATCTCCTCTCTATTCTATCTACCTAATCCCTATCACGTTGATGTTATTATGAGGGTTGACCATAATGGTAGTAAAACGTGGTTCACACAAAAAAATAAGTATAAATTAAAAATAAACTCTGTTTTTTTTTAGGTGGGACGTTCAAATTCCTCGAATCTTATTAATTTGAGAAAATTTAGATTCATAAAAATCTAAGGAAAAAAATTCAAATACAATTACGAAGAACTTGACTTTATATAAATATTCTAAGCAAATAGTTAAAATAATTATATAGACTTGTTAAGTTGGGATATTAACAAAATCATAAATAAATGGTACAACACAATTGCTCACACTTTCTTATATTATGTGTTATAGCTTCTAAGATAATTATCAAATATAGGTTCTAAGTAAACTACCCTTAATTTTTATTTCCTTAGAAAAACAGACACGTCATATTTTTGACCACAATAAACACTCTTTACATATGAATTTAAACCAAATTGTTCGGATATATTTAATAAAACTCAAATTTTCAAAATTCATTATTTGTAAACCTCCATAATATAATATATTTGTAAAAATAAATAGTATTCTTATTTATCATAGACAATCTATTCCCATATTACAATTTTGAATTCAATCTTAAAGGTAATTTTTTTAAATCAATTTTTCTATAAATTGTCTTATGTAAACTACCCTCGAATTAACTTATTTTAGATAAATAAAGATATATTGCTACCGATAGTGTAAAATAGTCCCCCAATACTAATTTTGAAACAAATTGTTAAAGCTATTTAAAAATATAAATAATTTTTACAAAAATCTGTCATTTGTTAGCAACTACTATGTAATTATTTTTTAGAAAAACCAATTTATATAACTATTTATAATACAAACAACTTAACAGATATCCATTTTGAACTAATTGATAAAACTATTTTTTAATGAATCAAAAAATAGTGATCGGTAAATTACCGATAGCTGAATTTTCCCTCCTAAACCAGATTACAGCTTTATTTGTCATGATAATGTCAAACATCCTCTAAATATATAATTTAAGCCAAATCACTAGAGCCATCTTAATAATAAGTCGACTTATTGAAATCTCTCATCAGTAAACAAACCTTTGTTGAATTTTTAGCCAATCAAAAGTATATAAAGATATTTGTGATGTCAAACAATTCCAAGATACCAATTTGGAACCAAATCGTTATAAATATGTATCAAATTTTTCAAGTTTTTGATAAATCAGTTATCAGTAAACTACCCATAAAAGAGTTTTTACCTCAAACAAGTAAGTATACAATGTTCTTTATCACATCACAAAATCCCCATATATACATTTTAATTAAAATCGCTCTAGCCATTTTCAAAAAATGATTAGTTAAAATAATCACTCATCAATAAACTACCCATTCTATAGTCAATATAGAAAAAACTTCCCGAGTTATATCCATGTAAAATTTAAATATCAATTTTGAACCAAATCCCTCAAACCGTTTCGGATCCGTCGACATGGATAAACAAACGAAAAGACAGATAGACATCGGGACAGACAGAAATGTAAAATTCACTTTTTTGGGTTCATGTTCACATAAAACGTAGAGATTCGTCATAATCTCGAGCTCGATTTTTTTTCACGACCACAAAGAAAAAGAAAAAAAAAAGTATGGGTTTAATTAATTCACAAAAAAATAAAAAGTTATCCTTGTTGCTTACGACATAAGAAATGGCAAACAAAATACAATTTGTCAGTGTAATTAACTCTCATAAAAATTATTTTAAATTAAATTTTATTTACCTTGATTTAAAGTATAATTGTGTGTTTATTAATTTTCGAGAATACGGATTTGTAATTGAGATTTTAAAGCAAATTTAAGTTTTATATTCGAGAAAAAATAGGATTCAAACAATCTCTACTGTTTTAGTACAGTCAGTCTATTTTTTTCAGCGCCACGTTCCACTAGCCGTTTTGGTTGTATGAATATGTAATACATTACACTAATGTGTTAGTGATGCTGGGGTTTAATATAGACGAATTGCATCCGAATTTGCATTCAGAGATAGTGTAAATCCATTTTGTAAAAATAACACTCTGCATATGCGACCCTGATTCTAATCCCGATATCTCAATCTTTGGCAGTCAAGTCTACTGAGAGAGTGATGCCTTAAATTTATTGTGAGAGTGATTCCTTAAGTCTATTGCAGAGTGATTCCTTAAGTGTATTGCGAGAGTGATTCCTTAAGTCTATTGCGAGAGTGATTCCTAAAGTCTATTGCGAGAGTGATTCCTAAAGTCTATTGAGAGAGTGATTCCTAAAGTTTATTGCGAGAGTGATTCCTTAAGTCTATTGTGATAGTGATGTTAAATTTATTGCGAGAGGGAAGCCTTAAGTCCATTGAGAGAGTGATGCCTTAAGACCATTCTATCAACGAAGAGGGTCAGTTTTAGTTGCAGCAGAAACATAGACTTGATATAAGAGAGACAAGGAAAGCTATTGAATCTCAGTAGTCTTGGGGTAAAGTGATCCCCTCAGGACCCTATATTCGTGGGTTTAAACCCAGCCAGGTTCAACGGCTTATTCTTGAGCGATACAAATCCGTAACACAACTTCCTTAAGAGGAGAATTAAATCCGTCAGGCCTATGTCGATTGTGGCATGTAAAAGAACATTGGAATGTTGGTGAAAATATATTTACCGGCAAAATTGGTATGCTTTATCACGCTCACTCATAGACATTTTCATTCGTTGATGCAATCATTCTGTTCAGAAAGAAGAAAGTGCACGTTAATTACATCAAATAAATGAAAATTATTACAAGGAATGTGAAGACCATGGAAATAAAGTTTTTGAGGAGTATGTTAGATGTCACGAAGAGAAACAGGATTAGGAATAAAGCTAACCAGGCAAGAGTTGGGATACAAGGAGTATATGAGTGAGTTACGCTAACAACACTGATCTGGTAGGGGGGTGATATGGAAGAAAGAAATGAATGTAATATCACGGAGAGTGATTGAGAAAAGGTATGTGGGAAAATAACGGCTAGGAAAAACAAGAAAGAGATGGCAAGAGCAGATAAGAACAAATGTGTCAGTGAAAGGAGAAGCATGGATGAGAATAAGAGAGGAATAATGGTGGAAAGAAATAGGTAAATTGGGGTATTTTATTAAACTGACTCAGTCATAGACTACAAATCGATTATGAGACTTTTTGAGTTGAATAATCTGTTCGTTAATTTAATTATCTCCAAAAATTGTTGATGGATTTTGTTCAAACATGATAATTATCTGTTTTCTGGGTTACACCTTGGAGTGAGTGTTTTATTCCAGCTCTTAAATAGGGGTTATTTACCGACAACTAATTTTTGAAAATTCAAAATTTTACCAAAGAGACTGACATCTTTTTTTACTTAAAATGATTTTCTGGGGATGATTGCCTAGCTAATAATGCTTGTTAATTTGTCTAAATTACAAAAAAAAAGTTTGAAATTTAAAATATTTTTTAAGTAGTTATAGTAATTTTGTTCAAAAATTGTTTGGTAAAAGTGTTTCGTCTGTTTTCAAAATAATGTTTGGTTTTCTAAGGAAACCTCATTACCTTGTTTAGAAATTTTTGTCACAAACCATAATAGTCTATATGAAAAACTATACATTATTTCAGCGTACTATTTATTTTTTCCATTTTATTGGTTATTATTCAACCAACCTCAGTGGCCGGACGGCTTAAGGTGACCCTCTCACGTAATCGTGTAGCTGTGGATTCACACATTCGCCGAAAAACAAGCGCAGAACAGAAACGTGGTCACGTGACGAGCTCTAATCCAAACACAAGATGTCCGCCTTATCGGAGCGGGCTGTTTCGCCATAGTTCAACTCATCTCAACTTCATCTGCTCTGCCTGAGATGTCCGGCACAAGAGAACCAATCAAATCTCATAACCAAACAACCGTCTCAAATCAGTGCGCATGCGCTGTAGAGCTAGAATCAAGCAGACAGCTCTGTTGGCCGTTGTGGGGACATTTGAAATAACCCGTTAATGCAAAGAAAGTTTATTGATGTATTGGATTGGACCACGACATAGCGTTATAATTTGTAAACATCCATCGCGAGAATTATATAAAAGATATGTTTATACATTAGTAAATAAAATATGTTGATAGTCAGGTGTTTTAAGCTAGCGTTGCAATGCATCATGGGTTAACATACAGCGTGTGAATTGATGCGCCATTCAAGCAGATTCTGCTTTTTGTTTTCAGAGAACGTGTGATTCAAGCTCTAGACGGGCTTGATGACGATCGAAAGATCGATGTTCGAATCCCGGTAGTGTCTAATGAGCGTGGTCTTTCCTAAAATTGTTTTACACTCTACTTCTACGAAAATGCAGGTATATTACCATTAAAATACTTCCATCCTCATCCTTACCCCATTAGACTAACGTAATTATCATATATGATTAGAACCTGAAACAGGTTGTGATAAAAAATATTTTTGTTTATAGATTTTGATCGTGTTTTGATCCCTTCCTTCTAATTAATGGGTGATATCAATATATGACGTACCTCTAACAGAGATCAAGTTTTATTTCTTCTACTGTGAACTTTTTTGACGTCATCACTGTTAATTGAGCAGCATCCCCGGCGATAATAGGACAGAAACCACGAAATAAACTCACGACATCGGGATTAATGGTTCGAACCAAGAGTTGTTTATCTGGAAATAAGTTTATACTCCTCAGATAAAACGAAATATTTGAAAAAATATATCCAACTTTAGCACAAACATTATCCTTTAAAACCTACTAAAAAAAATACAGAAATATAAAGAGATTTTCTCATTTTTTTTCAACTGACAAACCCCTTCTCCCTTACCACACACACACACACACACACACAGAGCAGAGAAAGTGAAAATTTGAAATAACATTTCAGACTTGAGAACAATTCTCCTCTACTAAGAAAAAAGAATACGAGCACAAGGAGACAATTTATTTAAATAATAGCTTTGACTAAATGCCAAGTTAATCTAATTATAATTTCTGGCGATTGTTAGGTAAGGGTGAAAATCCCTGCTGACTTTAGTATACAGAGGTTTGTTTGTGTTGAATGGTTTCCCACTATGCCTCCCCGTAAATGAAGGTACACTTCCTGTAAATTTGACACCTCTCATACCTATCCTAGGTGCACAAATGAACTTAAATAAACATGACATATTACGTCGATAGCATGTCTTCTTCTTACCTAGTTAAGCCTCCCGGGTTCAATGCCCGGAATGGCCGAAGAATCTATCATTGTTGAAATGTGGGCTTCCCCTTTCACAGTGATGAATTAACGGCTGGGGGGCTGGGTGTTGTGTCTTTTCTAGGTTTAAGCTATTTTTAATTGCTAGTACTGATATCATCAGTCGGTTCAGAAAGTATGTGTTAAATACCTACAATCATATTGTTGTTTTAGAATCGCGACTATCTACCCGTTCGGATTATACGCCTATGTATTAATTACGTTAGTGGTTTTAAGAATTATAAGGGTTATATTTAGAGGAAATGTACTTACATTTGCGTGGAGGGAGTGTGTATAAACCATTTTGGAAAAATCCCTCTCAGTACACTCGACCAATATTTGAACCTCGATCTCCCCATCATTGGCAGTCCAGTCTATTGTGAGAGTAGCGCGTTAGACCTTGCGGCCACAGAAATGGGTTAGAATAATATTTTATAATTAATATTACCTAAGTTTTCTGAAAGTTTCAATCATTATAATAGAAGCATTGCTAGGCCTTCTTCATTAGTAGAACAAAACGTCAAATCAAAACTTCATTAGAACTCATAGAAATGCCGGTATCCAATTTTAGAATCAATCAACGCATGTGAAATAATATTCTCGCAAAAAAAAAAAGTGTTCTGTGATTTATCTTTCAGTAAATAATTCCCCATAAAAAAAGGTTTTTTTTAATCTTACCTCCGTCATCTTTTTTTTACGTGACAACACATCTCAACGTCTGGCCAATATTTCACCTACTAGTTAGATTAATCATCGTTACTAATGATGTTTACCAAGTGTCATAATTATTACAATTAATCAGTTCTTTCAAATCGTTCTAGAACTTGTAGAGTTGTTCACCAAGATTGATGGATCGTTTAAACGTTTACACCTTTTACAAACTTGTCATGTATTTTCGATTTTATTAGTACGTTACGGTGATTACGTAGCAAATTTTATATGAAGAAACTTATCTGATGGCTAGAAAAAAAATTATTAGATCTACAGTCATACGTCAAGTTACAGGATCTGCATACTTTCACTTTTGATAGATATTATCTGTCTGTCTTGCTGTCCCTGAGCACAGATTTGAAACTGTTTGATGTATTTTGTTCAAACTTGATATCTAAAGGTTAAATGGCTATGCCTTAAGTCTTTTTTTTTCTCGTAACAAGAAAAATATTGTGATCATGAAAAAATATCGATTCATGAACTGAGGATTTTTTTTTTTCTCGTATCAAGAAAAATGTGATCATGAAAAAATTACGATTCATGAACTGAGGTTTTTTTTTACCACCACGACTTACTACAGGTTTAGGTTATACTCTCATGTAATAATTACTATGCCAATTGCTTTAGGGATGAGGGAAGCTAATTTTAGAGGAAATGTACCAGCATTTTCATAGAGAGTGTAAAACCATTTTGTAAAACCATCTTCAGTACATTTGACTGAGATTCTAACCTTAATCCACCCGTCATGGGTAGTCTAGTCCACTGTGAGCGTGGCACCTTGCATATTTTGATTATTTTAATATTGTAATCTCACTTCGGTGACCACGTGGTCTGATGTGCTAATTTTGTTGTGGACTATACTGCCGAGGACGGGGAGATAGAGGTTCAAATCTTGGTTGAGTGTACTAAGGGTGGTTTTTCTAAAATGGTTTTCCAGTCTCCCTCCACGCAAATGCGGGTATACTTCCTCTAAATATAACCTCCCTAATCCCTAAAACAATTAGCGTAATTATTACATGAGCGTATAACCCGAACTGGTAGTAAGGCGACATGTTAAGAAAAAATAGTAATGTGGGAAGTGATAGGGAGGGCATATTTTAGAAAATATTATTATTACTAACACCGCGTCTTACTACCCGTTCGGGATATACGCACTTACGCTAATGTGTAATAGTAGCGTGATTGTGAGATGAAATGGAGAACCTAGAGTTTAACGTAGAATCCGAACCACGGTGGAGGCCTGGCATTCCCCACATTCACAAGATGTCTTGTCAGAAGTTAAGGAAGGGTTTGGTAATCAGATAAATATGTGCCAGGACTGAGGATTGAACTCCGGACCCCAGCACAGAAGTCCAACACCTTACCCCTAGACCACCAGGTCACCCTTTTAGAAAATAAATAGCCATATTGGCATGGAGGGATATTTAGAAACCATTTATGGATAAAGCTATCTCTAGTATAGTTTATTTGAGGGACTTAATCCCCAACCCAATCACCACCTAGACTATCTTAACGTTAAAATAACTTTCCCACTAATGTGGCTTCTCACATATGTAATTGTATCGACAGTGGAATGTATGTAGGTATATATATTAGGGTGCTTCAAAAAAATAAAATTCAAAAATATTAACATGCGCATTACTTTTTTATTCCTTTAAGTTTAAAACTACACAAAAATTATATGAAAAAATAATATTTTGGTACTTCCTCAGGTCTTGTTAAATTCTACTTTTTACTAGGTTTAATTAAAAAATATAGACTGTAGAAAGACTGAAACTGTTATAAAATAATAGCATAGTGCATTTATAAATTTGTATTATTTTGGTTTAAACATTTTCTATTGGTTATAGAAAAACATTATTTTAGTTTGATATATTTTTAATATTCACTTATATGAAATTTTTCTCCAAAATAAAACACTTCTTTGGTTTTAGATAAAGAATACGGTTGAAATACGGTTATAATATATAATCAAATTAAATCTATGATAAAAACAACAAAAGATTGACAATTTTCTACACACCCTTGAGTTATTCAATTTTTTTTAACATGTCGTTTAAATGGCCACCATTATATGCAATACATTGATGTATTCGCCTCTTGACATGACTTTGTGCAACGTGACTTGTTGAATTACTTCAACTTCCAACACAACTCTTCTTTTTGTTCCTGAACTGTTTTTTGGGTGAGTCACTTGGACATTAATCTCTAGCATGCCTCCTCAGTCCCGGCACAGATTTATCTGATTATCTAACCCCTTTCTTCACCTCTGACAAGACGTGTATTAATCACAACTTGTGAATGTGGGGAATGCCAGGCCTCCACCGTGGTTCGGATTCCAAGTTAAACTGTAGGTCCTCCATTCCATCTCACAATCACCTTACTATTACACATTAGCGTAAGTGCGTACAATCCGAACGGGTAGTAAGACGCTGTGCTAGTAATAATAATAATAATAATAATAATAATCTAGCATGCGTCACAATAAAAAGTCTGGAACTGTTAAATCTAGTGAACGTGGTGGACAGTCGATGTTATCAAATCGTAAAAAAAAAGGTGCTCAGGAAACATTTTTTTGCGAAACACCTCCAATGATGTTTGGGCTAAGTGGGCCGTTGCACTATCTTGCTGGAACCACAGGTTGTGAGTATCCATGACTAAGTTGCAAATCTGTGATCAGAAAGTTCAAATGGAACACATGTTTATATTAACTTTTTTTAATTGTTATTTTTATCTCCTGTTCACCGCAGAAATGGGTTCCACTCGTTACAGTACATTCTATAAACATACATATACACACACATAATATACCTGTACATAGTGTATTTTAATTATTATTATTATTATTATTAGCACCACGTCTTACTACCCGTTCGGGTTATACGCACTTACGCTAATGTGTAATGGTAGGGTGATTGTGAGATGAAATGGAGGACCTACAGTTTAGCGTGGAATCCGAACCACGGTGAAGGCCTGGCATTCCCCACATTCACAAGCTGTCTTGTCAGAGGTTAAGGAAGGGTTTGGTAATCAGATAAATCTTTGCCGGGACCGAGGATTGAACCCCGGCCGCCATCATAGAAGTCTGACACCTTACCCCTAGACCACCAGATCACCGTATTTTAATTGGTGTCAAATATTCTAGGGGTATATTTTCATCGACCAAACATCCAGGAAAGTTTATATAAACATAGCTATGGAAAAAGCTTAGTTTCTGGGTTAAAAGTAATTTTATTTTTCAATTAATAAGCAACCCAACAGAAGAATCAATGCAATTAAACAAGACAGAATCTAACAAATACAAGACAGACACAAGACAGAACTTTTTGGCTAAAAAAAAATTGCTCAACGCGATATTGTACCGCTTCAATGAATCCTCTGAGCTTGCGTTCCATGTTTTGTCGTAGTTTTTCGAATATACTGAAGGTGTTGATGTATTTTCTCGCATCCATTAAAGATATTATCGCTTAAAATGTTAACATCAGGACACAGGAGTTTCGTAGACAATGGGTTTTCAATGTTCCCAGAGATATAAATACATAGTGATCAAATCTGGTGACTAAACAGGCCATTCAGTAGATACCCCACGACCAATCGATACTTGAGAAAAATCTTTGATAACTCTAAAACTATGCGTCTAGACCCGTGTTTATATGAACTTTTATGGATGTTTGGTAGATGAGAATACGCCCCTAAAACATTTGTCACAAATTAATATACACCCTGTATATTATATATATGCGATATATATACATATATATATAAGCGATCGATATATATATAAGCGATCGATATATATATATAAGCGATCGATATATATATAAGCGATCGATATGTATATAAGTGATCGATATATATATAAGCGATCGATATGTATATAAGCGATCGATATATATATAAGCGATCGATATATATATAAGCGATCGATATGTATATAAGCGATCGATATATATATAAGCGATCGATATATATATATATATATAAATAAGCGATCGATATATATATATATATATATAATAAGTTTGATGAAGAATTTTATATATATAAAATCCTGCATCAAACTTTACACAGCCCCAGTGAAGTAAAATATATCCCTACGGAAACCCTCTTAACAAGTTTCTTCCTCAATCAAGCGTCTTGAAGTCCACCGTATCAAAAGCCTTGAAGAACTTGATGGCTCTTAGAAATAGAAAATTCTCTCTCTCTCTCTCTTCTTTGACTCTCGTTATTCTAACCAATAACGACTTCCACAATGGGGTCTTCTTACCCCCTCCGCCTCTCATCTGTACCTTATTTCCCTTCACTCTCTCTCTCTCTCTCTCTCTCTTCTGTAACCTATATTGTCGTATCTTGCACCGTTATAACCTTAAGCCTTTACAGATCGCCATATTTATTTTTCTATATAAAAGTTGCAGACACAACCTATTTTTGACCGCTCTTCTCTGTTAGAGTCGTATTGACATATAAAGTGTGAGATTTTTGTTTTTAAATTGTACCTTTTTTATATAGAATATTTATTTTAATTTTGAATTCTGGATAGTTCCATGGTAGAGCATTAGCGTGCTAAGCCGATGCTCCCGGGTTCAATTACCGATTCCAGGTGTCACTTTTCAACTAATTTAAATCAAATGAAATCTATTCTCCTCCATACGGACTTATCCGTAATTACAATTATCTGCAATTAGTGTGTATATTAATTGAAATTTGCTTTAATAATTGACGATTATTAACACCGCATCTTACTTACTACCCGTTCGGGTTATACGCACTTACGCTAATGTGTAATTGTGGGGTGGTTATGAGATGAAATGGAGGACCTACAGTTTAACGTGGAATCCGAACCACGGTGGAGGCCTGGCACTCCACACATTCACAAGTTTTGTGATTAATACACGTCTTGTCAGAGGTCAAGGAAGAGTTTGGTAATCAGATAAATCTGTTCCGGGACCGAATATTGAACCCCGGACCCCAGCACAGAAGTCTGGCACCTTACACCTAGACCACCAGGTCACCCTTTAATAATTACAATCGTGTATTGTATAGTTGGCAGCATAACAGCCCTCCAGAGTCACAAATGGCTATGATTGGTATCTAATAGCTCACGATGTCAATTGCTAATCGATCGCTTATATATATATATATAGCTGACGATTTCCACATACCCATCACAGACTCTGTCTTAAGCTACGTGTGAAAAATGAACCGGAGCATGGGACGAAACCTGAATAGCTCAGTGGTAAGAACATTGGCGCGCTACGCCAAAGGTCCTGGTTTCGATTCCCGGCGTGGCCGAAAACTTGATCAGTAATGAAATATGGGTTTACACTTTCACATTGATAAATTAATTGCTGGGAACTAGATGTTGTGCCTGTCCTAGTCTTAAGTTAGATTATAAATCATATTATAAAGAAACGACAGACCTAGCAAGCCGGTAGTGGAAAATATATTACTTGGATGTAAAATCTGATCCGGACCATAGGTTGGAAGCAGTGGTGGATATAAATATCTCGATAAAGTATTGTGATTGTGAAAAATTTTATCTCAAAGACCAATTTTTACATTTTATGTGAACACGAACCCAAAAAATTGAATCTTAACAATTCTGTCTGTCCCTGACCACAGATCCAAAACGGTATGTTGGCTTTTGTTCAGACTCAAAATTTATATATTATAGGGCTATAAAAAAAAAAAAAAATTCTACCTTAGCCCTTCAATTAAGGGTAAGTAGTTTACTTATGAGTATATTTTTTAATCCTAAATTTTACGGAAATGACTTCAAGGATTTTATCTAAAATTTATATCTAGGATTTGTTTGACGTGAAAATATATAATTAGATTTTTGACCAAAAATTCATTGAATGGTAGTTCACTGATGAACTATTTTTTCAAAAACTTGAAATATTTTAGAAATGACCCTAAATATTTGGTTCAAAATGGGTATCTTGGGCGTGTTTCACATGACAAATAATATTATGTGTTATTATTACAATATGTTAGGCTTCTCCCATAATTGTGACCTGGGCGTCAGGACGTCACTTCCTTTAGCAACCAAGTCGCTGTCATCAGCCTATATTCGCCAAGTTAATCCCACATGCATATAAAACACTAGCCCCCTTTCCCGTAAAAAAATATTGTAAAGAATCCTGTTAAACAAAGCTTCAAATCATCCATCATGTCAATATAAAAATAAAACTTTTTTACTTATTTTTTTTTAAAATACAGTCCTATCATCCATGTANTTCAACAACTTTTTTTTCTAACGACTATATGATATAATATCGACATTTTTATGAGGAATAAATTAAATTTTGAAAATAAAATATAGCCAATGTTACTCGCTGATAATGTAGCTTTATATTGGATGAAAGACTTTTTAAAATCGGTCCAGTAGTTTTTGAGTTTATCCATTACAAACAAAAAAACAAAAAATCAAATCTTTCCTTCTTTATAATATTAGTATAGAAGTCTGAGCGTGCGTGAGTCCAGGTTGTGTCAACGAGGTCGCAAGTAATGATCTTAGCGTTAAAGTTATAAAATTGGAGTTGTTGTAAAATACTATCTTTTTTTATCTATAAATAAAAGGTTCCAAGGTATAAATTATAGTGCTTATAAGTATTTTATGTTATTATTTAAATAATATATTATTTATATTACTTAAGAATAAACAAAACTTTCTGGTGAAATTTAAAAATAAAACTTCAGGTGAGATACGAGGTAAATAGTAGCGTTATAGCCCATTTATTTTACTCACTACATGCCTTTGTAAGTCCTACTGTCCTTAGTAGATCCTATAACAAGCTTAAAAAAATTATATTAAATAACTAATATAAAAATGTAATATGGATCTTCAAAAGATATCAGATTTTTTACTATCTATGAAAAGAAAGGCATAAAGAAAACTGTCATTAAATAGAGGGACTCGTAAGCACGTGGCAAAATTGCTTAGAATATTAAGGAAAAAAAGAGATGGATAGTAAAAAGACTCGGTAAATAAACAATAAAATTGGTTGATAGTGTTAAGAGAGGGGATAAACTATATTAAACTATTACGACTCGTTACGTGGATAGTGCACCTGTCTTTTTTATATTGGGAGCTAGATTCTATTTTGATCGGTGTTGTCCTGGTGGTCTAGGGGTAAAGTGTCAGACTTCTGTGCTGGGGGTCCGGAATTCAATCCTCAGTCTCGGCACAGATTTATCTGATTTCCAAACTCTTCCTTCACATTTTATAGTACGTTTATTAATCACAACTTGTGAATGTGTACAATGACATACCTCCACCGTGTTTCGGATTCCACGTTAAACTCTAGGTTCTACATTTCATCTCACAATCACCCTACCATCACACATTAGCGTAAGTGCGTAGAAACCGAACGGGTAGTATGATGCAGTGCTAATAATAATAATCCAATAGGATGTGAAGGAGAAGAATAGAATAACATTTTCACTCTCTTTCTCTTACCATGTCTCTTAAAAATTCACAATCTAAATAAAAAGGATGTATGATTTGCGAATTTTTGAATATTTTATATCAAAACTTATTCTTAGCTAAAATAAATAAAATACTTATCCAATAGAAATAAAGAGTTTAATTTTCTTCACGTGGTGATATCAAGAGTTTTTGAATATATATCAAGGGTGTCCTGGAATTTGATGACAACTTATTTATTTTCATTTAAAAAATATCTCATCTAACGTCACTATGCTCATGACAAATATTCAACAACTGTTAATATCAACATGTGAAGAAAATTAAACTCTATTTTTCTACTGTAGAATTATTTGATTTAGATTTACCAAATAAATATTTTATATAAAAGCTAACGTCCTCTACAATTCCAACTTAATCTTTTCTCTTGTATCTTAATTTAAGTCACAGACAACAACTACTTATATATTTTTTGAGCCACGTCTTTCTATGTGTTCAAGTTATACGACTATATACTAATTATCTAAGGCGTTAAATATGAGTAAGTTTGAATTTAGAGGAAGTATACTCGCATTTACGTGGAGGGAGTGCTTAAAACAATTTTGGAAAACCACCCTCAGTACACTCGACCGAGATTCATTATCGGTAGTTTAATCGACTGCTATAGTAGCACCTTAGTCCATGAGACCATTGAAGCTTGTATCACTAGATTAAGTTAGTTTGTAAGGCGTTCTCTAAAATAATAAATAGGATAATCTCTACATTTAAATTCGAGTGACCCAGCGATAATAATTAAACTTAAAAAACGAACACGATTCAAAAATAAATTTGCAGGTTCAAAACATGTTCAATATTTCACGCATCGACTGTCAGACTTGAAGAATAAGAGATTGAAAAATTTAAAGAAACATCCGAATAGTTCAAAGTTTAGTTTCTTAGTAGATTCCTTAAATAATCTACTGTTAAGGAAATTAGATAAGCTATCAGGATATTAAGACGCATTCCCCCCGAGATTATTAGCTAATGAATAGGAGGTGGGAAAGATTAAGCACTAAGCAAGTATATTTGGTCTCAGTTAAATGTATACCCCTTCTTGTTTCGCAGGATTACAACTACTTTAGATATTCATGCATCAGTGAGGGTGGTCACGTGGTATCAATATTTTTTCCAACCACCACGGCTTACTATACGCTTAAGCCTCGTTTATTATGTAACAAGTTGGAGACAACACATGAGGAGAAGTAAGCTGCGTTTATTGTTGCCAATTTGTTGGACCAACAACCTGGGTCCTCCGCTAGTTTGTAATCAGTCTACACATTTCTAGCCATGGATAACATCGTATTACTTGCCGTTTCTTCATTTATTGTATTGACAGGAAGTTTACTCTGGCAGAAAAAACCAAAACTTAATAAACGGTAGGGAGTTCGAATTTTTTATATATTTTTTTGCTAAACATCGAATTGAATGTGTTACATGAGAATAATGAATAACCTACATATTCAAAGTGGATTTGAAAATTTTGTACAAATGTAACATCACATAGAACAGATTACTTTTGATATAAATCAATTAGTTTAACTGTATTAGCCTTGTTCCATTCAATGGTCACAAAATTATACAGGCTCCTGTTTTAAAAGTTAAACTAATCTAAAAACAAAACACGTGAGATGCTAAGGCTAGAGACTGACTCGAATAGATAGCGCATGCGCAGAACCTCCCAGATCAGCCAACATGTTGAGTTGGTCGTTTATTATCTCCAACAAATGATCCAACACAACTTGTTTGCTCTGACCGGCTCTCCCAACACAACATGTTGGCCAACATCCCCAACAAGTTGGGAGTGAATTTATATATTATTATTATTATTATTATTATTATTATTATTATTATTATTATTAGCACCGCGTCTTACTACCCGTTCGGGTTATACGCACTACGCTAATGTGTAATGGTAGGGTGATTGTGAGATGAAATGAAGGACCTACAGTTTAACGTGGAATCCGAACCACGGTGGTGACCTGGTTTTCCACACATTCACAAGATTGCATTTATATAGTAACACAACTTGTTGGGATCGTGTTGGCCAACATGTTGTGTAACAATATAAATGAGGCATTAGGCTATACGCTTTAGTACTAATAACGCCAATGGCTTTAGGGATTAGGAAGGTTATATTTAGAGGAAATTTACCCGCATTTGGTTTGAAGGAGAGTTGAAAACCATTTAGTGAAAACCACCTTCAGTACACCTGATTGAGACTCGAACCTGGATCTCTCCGTATAATGTGTCTAGCTTTTGGTAGATAATATTTCGGTTGCCATAGAAAGTAGAAGTTTTAATATCAGCTGGGTGAGCTGGGTGAGCTGGGTGAACTGGGTGGGGAGAAGGGATTCGGCGGTGGGTTCTTCTATAAATGTGGAGGAGGGTTCCACTATGGGTTTTTCACCCTCTCTCCACGCGGATGCTAGTAGTCAGAAATCAAACCTAAAACCTTTGGCTTTGTGCTCTGTTAACAGTATTATTATCTTGGTATTTGTGCCCTATTTTTTAATCACCACCTCTTACTACCTGTTCAGGTTATAGTCATATAGGTGACCTGGTTGTCTAGGGGTTAGGTGTCGGACTTCTATGCTGGGATCCAGGGTTCAATCCTCGGTCCCGACACAGATTTATCTGATTGACAAACCTTTCTTTCACCTCTGACAAGACGTGTATTAATCACAAATTGTGAATGTGTGGGATGCCAGTCCTCCACCGTGGTTCGGATCCCACGTTAGACTGTAGGTCCTCCATTTCATCTCACAATCACCCTACCATTACACATTAGCGTAAGTGCGTACAACCCGAAAGGGTAGTAAGACGCGTTGCTAAAACTAATAATAATATAGTCATATATGATAATTAATCAAGTGGAGTTGGGATGAGGAAGAAAGCATTTTAGTGGTAATTTACCCGCTTTGGCGTGGGAAGAGTGAGAAAAACCATTTAGGAGGGAAAAAAATCTCAGTAGATCCTACAGGGTTTTGAACCCATGATCTCCTCGTCATCAGCAATTCAGTCTCTAACATGAGAGTCACGCCTTAGACAGAAGTGGACCACTGTTTATGTATTATGTATCAGTCTAATTAACGTTCCAGAATACCTCTAGAATTTAGGGGAGTTTGTCCTGAAATTACTTACTAGAGAGTATTCGTGAGTTCCATCACCGTGTTTATTTACTCATTTCTTAAGCCATGGCTCAGTTCCGTCGCGAGAAAGATCAATTGGTATTACCACGCGTGTAAAGAGGGAAAGGTTGCCGAGTGTGAGACAGACCGTAAATAATGGTGAGTTTACACAACCCATCGCACCAGCTTGTCGGAAACGCACTCACAAGACTGGCTGCGTTTGTTTTCTGTTTAAAACAAAGTCTATGACTTTTTTTTTAAATTTATTTAGCGCCGCGTCTTACTACCCGTTCTGGTTATACGCTTAAGTACTAATTACGCTAATGGGTTAAGAATTGGGAAGGTTGAATTTTGAGGAAATGAACCCACATTTAAGTGGAGGAAGAGTGTAAAACCTTATAGGAAACCCCCACCCCCAATTCACCTGAGTGAGATTCGAACCTCGATCTCCCCATCTTCAGCAGTTGAGCTCAACACGACTAGCGCGTTAGCCAACTACGCCACCGAGTCGGGTAAAGTCTAAGATAAAAGGTCTATAAATGTTATTTCAAAATCACTTCGGTGGCCACGTGGTTTAACGTACTACTTTCGAAGTGGATTAGACTGCCGAAGACGGGGAGATGGGGGTTCGATCCCGATCGAGTGCACTGAGGGTGGTTTTTCCTTAATTGTTTTCCACACCCCGCAACGCAAATGGGGGCATTTATTTACAATTAAGCCTTCCTAATCCCCAGTCCATTCTCAAAATTAGTACATAGGCGTATAATGCGAACGGGTAGTAAGAGGCGGTGCTAAAATAGAAGTTATTTCAACCAATAGGACTCCATCATCATAGTCATATAAAAGTTTATAAACCAAGAGTTAAATAGAATCAATTTTTATTAGCGCCACGTCTTGCTACCCGTCTGGATTATAGGCTTATATTAGTATTACGATAGAGGTTTTATGGATTAGGAAGGTTATATTTCATGGAAGTGTGTTCAGATTATTTTGAAAAATTTATTTGTAAATCAATACTATACTTATCAGAATCCAAGAGTTTAATACCGGTTGAAGGCTTTTAGTCACATATTTATTTTCATTTTTCATTTTTTAAACACGTGTTTAATTTAATCGTGTGAATTTTTAAGAGCTTTTTTCGTATTTTTGGGTCATTAATTAATTGTATATATAAAGTCATTATTTTAAAATTCTTAGATAATTTTAAAGAATTTTTTTTTAAAGAAAGTCAAGTCCAGGCCCTGGTTATTATAAAATGTGATTCACACCAAAATGAAAAAGTATCACTTTATTTGTATGCATTACATTTTAATTTTAATAGGTTTTAAAAAGTTATACTAAAATATAGAATTAACTAGTTTCATCGGCATTTAAGGCGGAATATTAAAAATGTGAGATAATAAAATGGTTGGAAACAACTTTCCTCAAAACAAAAAGGTAATAAACAAATTTCTAACATAGTTGAGGATTTTTATAATGGTTTTTAAAGCTTTAAAATTTCCATTACATTAGGTTGGGATGGAAGATAACGATAGCCAAGCTCAGTATTTTTCTATGATTTTATTATAACATAAATACCTTCAGGTCCAAATTGAAAAACTACTGCTTCAGTAGATAGGTGTAGTTAAATTTCTACAGAGAGTAATCGCAACAGATTATGTGTCCCATGCGTGTGGTGGTATTTGAGCAGAAACATTCCAAGTGAGGGGGAAAAAATTCTTGGTTAAATTTCACAAAGTCTACGACTTTTATTCAAGAACTGTTTGAATTACTTTGTATAGATAATTTCACACCTTATGAATGTGGGGAATGCCAGGCCTCCACCGTGGTTTGGATTCATCGTAAACTGTAGGTCCTCCATTTCATCTCACAATCACCCTAACATTAGCGTAAGTGCGTACAACCCTAACGGGTAGTAAGACGCGGTAATAATAATAATAATAATAATAATAATAATGTCACTACTAGTAATACTAAGATTTAAGACAGTCACATTAAGTATTAAAGTGGTAAAAATATGCATTAATGAAATTACCTTAATTTAAGTTGCACGCCTCTCATTTTGTTTCAGTTTACATTTATTTTATCATTATTATTATTATTATTACTATCTCAATGATTAATGATAAATACAGATATTTAAAATAATTTATTTTTAAATAACGTTCTTTAACAAAATATTTGAATGATACCACACATATAACCTGTTAGTATGGCTTAGTGGTAAAATTTCGATTTAGAATGAAAACTACCCAGCTATGCTACAGAGTGGAGTTAAAGCTCATTTGTTCGAAATCTGAATAACTCCATCAATTTTGTCTAATCGATTAAATAGCTACAAAACTATTTATATTATAATTGTTATTATGTGTACACTTATTTCTCTCTTAATAATCACTATTGTTTGATATTCTTATTATTTGCTTATAATAAATTTCAATACTAATCGCAAATTTCGAGATATACCCTTTATTTTAGGATTATTCTCAAGTTTAGCGTTACACTGAAAAATTACTTAAAGATTTACTCTCAAATTTTAGATTATTTTTATGTCAAAATTTCTTGAGGTGCCTCCTTCCCCCCCCAAGCCCTTCGCGACCCAATTTAAATGGGGCACCCACGTCCCTCCCCTCTCACGAAAACCTGGATTCGCCCCTATGGTGTAGAAACATTTCCCCTAAGAGGTTAAAGGAAAAACATCATCTTCTTGAAATAGTTATTTGCTTATTCTATTGCTTTGGAGAATTATTGCGTTTAAACTTAAGTATCTCTTCACAACTAGAGCTAACAAATAGTATTGATATATTTGCCAATATCTCAAAAACTGGTGGATTTATAAAAATATATTTCATATAAAAGTTTTTTTTAATAATACTACAATTTTGCAATCATAAGTTATTTAGTATCTCAAATAGTTGCGGAGATACGGAAATTTACGCTTCTGTAAAGTACCCTAAAAGTCATTTTCATGGGAAAATGAAAATAGCCAGTTTATTTGTAAGCTTAATCAACACCTAAATATGAACTTTAATCAAAAACGTTAGAACCAATTTTGAGAAAATCTATTTTTTCTCTTTTTACTTTTTATCAAACTACTCTTAATATTGAAGTTAAATAGACACAGACCGATGGCATTGCAAAGACCAATTTTTAGGGTTTGGGGAGTCATGAGACGTCAACATACATCAACATTTTAGGTTAGATTTTTTCTTACGGTCGCAATACTTGACCTTTAGTGTTCGAAATTTTAAATTTAAATAAATATATATACATATATATATATTGGCGTATAGCTTGAAAGCTATTGGTTTTATAAAAATATGTTTCGAATAAAATATTTATATTATAAATATGCTTAAATATTTGCAATAGTATGTAATTTCATATCTTAAATAATTTCTTAGATATGATACAAAATGAGAGTTTACACATCGAACTGGAGCCCTTAAGTAATTTTTTTATAATATTAAGAGTATCCATTTTGTTTGGAATTTTTATAAATGTTTTGAAATGAAATTTAATCAAAATCGTTCGAGCCGATTTTGACGCAAATTAGTTATTTCTCTTTTTTCTCTTCAGTGAACTACCCTTAATTTTAAGGTTTAATATCTTATTCAAAAACCCCTCGGGGTAAACTTAGGAAAACCCTATATATCAAGTTTTAGCCTTATCGGTAAAATAGTTTAGGCTTTAGTTGGAACTACACACAGACAAACGGAAATTCAAAAACCACATTTTCGGATTGGAGGGGTCATGAAACGATGAGATTCAACAAAATCTCGAGCTAGATTCTTTTTACGATCACAATAATTTCTCTACCTTTAAGATAGCAACAAGATAAAAATGGAAACACACTGACCTTAAGGTGATAAAATCGGCAGGTATCACGAATAAAGAGCAGTACTCTTGCAGTTTTTATATCGATACATTTTCTTTGTTCAAAATGAATTAAATATTTCTCTAGTAAAAACTTAGAATTTAATTTTTTTTTCATATGGTGATATCAACAGGTCTTGAATATCTTTAAAAAATGTACTGAAATTTAGTGACAGCTTTTTCTCTTCATTTAAAAAGTTTCTCATCTAATGATGCTAAGCTCATGACAGATATTCAACAACTGTTTATATCACCATGTTAAGAATATTAAACTCTATGTTTATACTAGAAGAATATTTGATTTATTTTGAATAAAAACTGCAGAAAATCTGGCATTAACTAGGGTTTTCTACACTTCCCCTACAGTGTAAAGATTACAAGTAGGTGGCACTTTTAAAATATTATTTTCATATAGGCGATTGTTCCACCAAATTTGCAGGCCTGTTGCTACCATCTGCGCTCAGCAGCCCAATCAATCTAATTCTCTCCTCTGATATCGGGAAACTTAACGACTTCCTAACTAAGACAGGTTCGAATCTTCACCGGTGCTATCGACAACGTCAAAGTCAATATTAGAAGATTTGAAACATACAAATACATGTTACTACATTACTTTTGACTTTATTCCCCTTCGCCCCCTTGGTTATATACGTCTTTCAACCCACCTGAGAACTCAAAACTTTTTGAATATTTGTCTTGAGTGCAGTAGAATTTTAATATGACATTTAAAATTAAAATAGAAAAGCCTTCTTAAATTCTGCGATGTTTATGACAAATATTCAACATCTGTAGATAATAATATATGTATTAAAATTAAACACATCTTTTTTACTTGAATTATACTTATTTTTGCCGTTAAGAATTTTTGATTATAAAACTTGCAAAAATCTAAAATTACTTCACATTACCTACCATCCCAGGTTAAACAATCGCTAACACTACCTTTGTGACACAATATTAATTTGTGTTTCCAACTAAAAACATATTTCAAAAAATTAATATAGCAATCTACCTAAATTAATTAGTATGCAAACTAAGCGTATTGATATTTCATTTATTGGTAAATGAAAATTTCTTTTTAAAATAAAGCACTTTGTATTTAAATAAAATATTTTAAAATATTTACATACACGCAATGATCGCGCTCAGAATTAATTGGATGGAAAAAAAATTAAAAGCTTAAAATGGTATTTTTAATGTAATTTGGAATAAATCAGAATGTGATGTAAACTTGTTTAACTTAAAACCTGTACAAATATTAGTTATAGTAAAAAAAAATGTAGTTAATGGAAATAGTAACGTGATCTGCTTCAACTATTTTTAAGCTCAATTCTTCTCTCTCTCTCTCTAAATAAATAAATATATATATATATATATATATAACAATAGAAACAATTGGTGCTTACAATGTAATAAAACTATTTCCATTACCGAGGACTGACACACCAAAATAAATTTCTTCACTGACTCCGAGTGGAAAGATATGTTATTGATATAGTTTTAGACTTATTACTGATAGACTGCGCATGCCTTCCTCTGCATATCCACTTTACGTGCACTTCACCTATACCACCTGTAGTAACGTTATTTTAAAATTCACAAACCAAGATTTAAAATTCTATGTTTGAATTTGGAATGCTTGTCAAATTATTATTATTATTATTATTTGTTAAAGATCGAGCATATAAGAGAAGCCAAATGGATTAATATGTGTGGGGTTTGAAACAATATAATTATGGACCACATTATTCAAATATATTACTACCAAATAGATGATTAAATTTCAATATTTCGAATATTTCTTGAAAACAATAAAAAATAATTGTTAAAAGCTAAAATAAAAATATAATTTTTGATACATTACTCATGTATTTTACAATAAATTTACATACATTTTACCGGAACTCCCTTTGATAACTATTGGTTAAAAATATGTTTCGCACACGTGCTCTTGTCCTAACTCAGATAGCTAGCAGAAACCTGCTTCGGTGGCCGCATGGGGGATCACAGATTGCTGATGACAGGGATATAGGGGTTCGAATCCCATTCAGGTGTACTGAGGCTGATTTAAAAAATTCTTTTCCCCTCTTTCTGCATTCAAATGTGAGTACACTTCCTTTAAATTTAACCTCTTTCGTCCCTAACTCATAGTAATTAATGCATAAGCTTATAACCTCAACAATTAGAAAGACATAATAATAATAATAATAATAATAGTAGCTATCAGAAGTAGTATCTGGTGTTTCCCTGGGTAACCACGCAATGGTTGAGTAGTTACCCCCGGCAGCTTTGAGGTGCACATGTTCGTGCAGAAGGGTTACTATTATTTTTTTTATTTTCAACCCTCTGCCTGTGATATATATCACGCAATGCTAATGACAGACAAACCGATACAAAAACTCTTCATTTTATTAATATAAAAGAAGAATATAGAAGATTGAAAGCTCATCACACTTTTATAATGAAACAATTTGAGCCTAAAACTATAGTACCTGTTTTTTTTCTAAAGTATTGAACGTGCTCTTTCTGAACCAACTGGTTATGTCAGTGCACGACTTATAAATTATCATAAATCTAGAACACAGACACCACCTAGCCCCTGGACGTTAATTAATCATTGTGAAAGAAAGAGAAAATTCACATTTCACCAAATATACATTTTTCTACCGTGCCTGGAAGCGAATCCTGGAACCTTAGCTGAGTAGGAAGACACACTACCAACTGATCTAGGATGCCTGACTAAATAATGGTTATATCATTGAGAAGTGCATCAATTAAATGCAGGAAATTTTGCAGATTTTTTTAAACAGCTAATATATACATTTATAAATTTTACACTAACCAAGTTTTTACACCTTTTTTTTATCGTAGATTAGCTAGCTCCGAGTCTACTAAAGTAATCATGAACCATCAAAGTTTTTTTTTATTTGAATAATTGATGTGTCATTAGAGCTCTTTATTGATGTACTAAAGTTCTTGAAAGTCTCAACTAGAATTCGAGCAAGAATTTCTTGGAAACATTAGAAGGGCTGATTACCAGCTCATTAGCGTTCTAGACTATTAGAGGAGAATTCAGTTAATGTTCCCCTAGATAACTTCTACCATCTCCCACCCCTCACACAATCTATATTTACATTTTAAGACAAAGTGGAAAATTAGAGTACGCGAGCTGAGAGCAGTATTTTAGCACTAGGTTATTTTATTTGCCAAAATAAATCAAATATTGTCCCAGTAGACACGTGGAGTTTAATTTTCTTCACATTGTGATATAAATAGTTGTTGAATACCTGCCAAGGGTGTCCTGGAATTCTATGACAACATTTTCTATTCATTTAAAAAGTCTATCATCTGGTACCACTATGCTAATAGAAATTATTCAATAACTGCTGACATCTACATATGAATAAAATTAAACTTTATGTTTTTACTGTAGAAATATTTGGTTCATTTTAGCTTAAAAAAAAGTTTTGCTATAAAAACTACAAAAAGTTGAACTCCGGCTGAAACTCTGCGTTGCGCCACGCATCTTTCTGTGCCGCTGCAAGTTTTATTCTGTACATGTATAAATGGCACCATTCACATTGGCGGTTAGTTAATATTTAGCATCGCGTCCTACTACCCGTTCGGGTTATACGCTGGCGGTTAGTTAACGAATTAAGGTGACCTGGCGGTTTAGGGGTAAGGTGTCAGACTTATGTGCTGGGGGTCCGGGGTTCAATCCTAGGTCCCGGCAAAGATTTATCTGATTTCCAAACCCTTCCTACACCTCTGACAAGACGTGTATTAATCACAACTTGTAAATGTGGGGAATGCCAGACCTCCACCGTGGTTCGGATTCCACGTTAAACTGTAGGTCCTCCATTTTATCTCACAATCACACTACCATTACACATTAGCATAAGTGCGTATAACCCAAACGGGTAGTATGACGCGGTGCTAATAATAATAATAATAATAATAATAATAATAATAATAATAATAATAGTTAACTAATTATATCACAAGGAATACAAAATGCTATGACGTCATATTAGTACCAGAAGAAACCTGTTTCGGTGAACGCATGATCTAAGGCATCACGATCATGTTAGAACTGACTGCCGATGACACGGAGTTCGGGGCTCGAATCTGAGTAGGGGTATACCGAGGTTGGTATTACCAAAGTGATTTTCCACTTTCCCTCCACGCATATGAGGGCACACTTCCTATAAATAAGTTACAACTTTCCTAATCATTAAAACTATTAGCGTAATTGGCACATAAGCGTAAAACCCTAACAAGTTTATTTTTAGCACCGCGTCTTACTACCCGTTCGGATTATACGCTTTAAGTACTAATTACGCTAATGGATCAGGAATTTAGAAGATGTAATTAGAGGAAGTGAACCCGCATTAGCGTGGAGGGAGAGTGGAAAACCATTTAGGAAAAACCACCCCCAGTTCACCCGACCGAGATTTAGAACCTCTATCTCCCCGTCCTCAGCAGTCGAGCTCAACATGACTGGCGCGTTAGCAAACTACGCCACCGGACATGGTGATAAAAGAAATGCAGTATGTCGAGGGGTGAAGGGGGGTTCTCCGCACGACTCTAATGCCACAACTGGGCTTTCATGGAACTAACTCAACTATATTTTGTATTTTTAATTAATACATTCAACACAAAGTGTTTTTTACATCATATTTTACTAACCAGACTGGCTGTATTTAACCACGTGAACGTAATATGGACGAGAAAGGTTGAGATTGGAAGTAAATGTGCCCTCATTGGCGTGGAGTGAGAGTGGGTAAGTTCTTGAGGAGAAAAAAGCACCTCCATTACACCCGATTGGAATTCGAATCTCAACTATTTCGTCACAGTAAAACCAGACTAATAGAGTCCAAATCAAAAATACGACACTTTTTAAGCCGTAGACATATATAATAATTTCTAAAATCATTCAAAGTGTCCTCAAAAATTGTGCTCTTCTCGACTAGTTTAGGTAATAAAATTAACGCCACAACGACTGTTAGGAGTATTATTTTGGAACAGAAACACAGTATGATATTTTATATAAAGTTTACTTGTTAACTTTTCTTACCTTTTTTTTTAAATATGGTGATCAGCTTTATATTCCTTCAGAGAATAACTAATTTATATCAGAGGTTGATGGAGCCTTGGATAAAAAAAAACAGCGCTCCTTGAAAACTGCTATCTAAAATGTTAATGAATTTTTATATATGCTACTCACTATGATAACATTTTTTTTTAAATAATAGAATGTACACACATTTTTTTTTTGTTTAAAAAAATGAAACTTATATAGTTGTTCGTATTGCTAATTAATTTGTGTCCCGAGGCATATACCACACTTCTCACACCTTAGTTATGCCACTGATTTAAATTCGCGTTCGATAGTAATAAAATCAGTTTCATATCAATTTTCATAACTCAAGTTTGGTAAGGAATATTACGCAAGTTCAGCAACGCGACGTAAAATAAGAAACACTGATACCACCAAAATTTCACGAAATCCCTTTTTTTTTCAATTAGAACTAAATCACTCAACGTCCCTTTCCCCTCAACCGTCGTCCGCACTAGATTCCACGCTACTGCTCCGATTTATCTCCTGTCTGATGGAAGGTAAACAAAGTGAGAGTCTACGTTCTATACAGCCTTGAATCAGGAGAGACGTTAATCTGACATTATTATGATACATCGAGCTGACAATTAAGACACACAAAGATCGTATAAAACTCGTGATTAAGTAGGTGTGGATCTATCAGTTGTATTTTGTTTTACTTTATTGTAGAAAATATTGTAATCGTTATCATTTTCTGCCTATAGGTAGAAGTTGTACAAACTTACTCACAGGAGGCCGAAAAGTATATTTAAATTAAATAATTGGCAAGCCAAAAACATGTATTCATTATTTTTTCTTCAAAGTTAATTTAATTAAATTACAAACACTCATAATTGGTTGACATGACGGTGTGTGAGCTGAGTTAAACTGTGAATAAGCTTTCAGTATTTTATCATTTTCTTAAGTCAACAACTCGAAGGTTGGTTTGATGGGTACGCACTCATTCATTTATCTGGTTAGTTCTGTCTGCACCATCTGGTATAGAAAACCCTTGTATTAGGGGAGTTCCAGAAGTATGTTTTGTCCCTTTGCCTTTCTCACTTGATTCTATGAGCGAACGTGAAAGGTCCTACCAATTTTGTTGGGAAAGGTATTTTTCATATAACCTCCAGGGTTATTTTACATGCTTCAATCGACATGGAACCGATGGCTTTACTTTCCCTTCCGAAGAAAGTTGTGCTACGAATTGTCGCCGCTAAAGAAAAATCCATATATCAAAATAGATTTCAGCCCTTATTATCGTGTCCTGAGTTGAGTACTTTACCTCAAGACCACTGAAGTCAACCATTTTTATCAAAACCTGTGTCAAACTGTGAGGAGGTGTTTCTCAAGAGAGAAGACAAATGCTCATCAATGAGTCGGTTTTTAAAGCTCACTTTACCTAAGTCTCGTGGTTTAAAACACTTGTTCGCATGAGTTTGAGTATGAAGCCATTATAAGTCGTGTAATGTGCAAGAAGTTAGAGAGAGTGGTTTGCCGTTTCTCTTTCCTCCGTTCGTGGATCGGGGTGTCAACATAACGGAACACAACGCAACATAACGGAACACAACGCAACATATTAAATGATTTATCACGTGGACCGTATTGAACACAACAGCGGGCTGTATAGTTTGCCCAGCCCTGCTCTAAGCTATGATTACACGCTTCCTTGGTCGAATGGTCTAAGGCGTCACTCTCACAATATACTGGACTGCCGATGAAGGGTAGATTTTAGGTTTAAATCTTGCACGGGTGTACTGAGGTTTTTATTTTTCAAAATGGTTTTACACTTTCCCTCCATGTAAATTCAAGTACATTTACTATAAATATAACCTTCCTAATCCATAAAACCATTAGCATAATTAGTACATAGGCGGATAACCAAAACAGGCTATAGATGACCGCACTGACAAAAAAAATATGATTATTGAAATTGACATTTTATATGTCCTCAAACTAAGAAATGTGTGGATTTTATAATAAATATATGAGCATTATTATACCATTATAAAGTTACATGGCCGACTCACTCACTCGCTGACATTAATGCTTACCCACTTCCAGATGAGCTAGAAACTTGAAATTTGGCAAACTTATAGCTTCTAGCCTGTAAACTACGGGAAAATTCTAAAAAGTAAAAAAACTTGTAGTCCCTAAAATATATTCAAAATGTCGGAGCAACCTTAAGGTCGGTGCGGACTTATCTTTGGAAGTTTCTTGTGGCTAAACGGTAAGACCTATCAAAAAACGGCTCTGGAATTAGATTAGTTTACATCCACTTGCAAAGAAAGCACACGGAGAGCAAAGAGAGTCTATCTATAACTGGAGCTGCAGCCAAAACGGTTGTACGTATTTTTATAAAACTTGATAATTAGATGTTATATGGACATATCTTGAGGCTGACTGATGATTTTTATTCTATCTGATTACTGGTCTTTGAAAACTTGAAAAATATCCTTAAAAAATCTTGTTCGAAATTAATATCTTAGGAAAGTTTTACATGATAGATTACTTTGTATTTTCAAAATTAAAAATATAAAAAAAGACTATGGCGACAGCCTACAATCAAGACATACCGACCGTGTGACCACCATCTATTTTGGCCAATATAGTGCCAACTTCTGCGGATACAGTTTGTCATGTGGTCAGCACAACGAGCACTCTGGTCGCTAATCTCAGTTTTCTAGACCAGAACCGCTACTTATTTACTTAAGTAACTCATCATTTGTCCTCACGAAGCTGAGTTAACCCCGTTTCAGACCCATTGCTTCACAGAAAAATATAGAAGCACCGGGGATCGAGCCTGGGACTTATGGATCTGTAGGCAGTAAATTAGACCACTAGGCCACAGAGTATAACAAAGTATTTAGTAAATGACCCCAAATTATAGTTTTGGCTCTATCCCAAGTTATTTATTATTTATTTTTTATTATTATTATTTATTTTGTTTGTTTATTTATTTATTTTGTTACATTACATATTTTGAGTAGGTCTAAGCTATGAAGCTATATTATCTATTCTATTAATCTTTAGTCCATAATAATTTCATTATTTAGTTATTTAAATCCAATTGTAAAACAGCAACATGATTCTATTTATTAACGCTCTTGGCCGTAAAATCTAACCAAAAAGTATGTTTCTTAATGATAATTTTCAAATCCAGTAAAATATATATATTTTTGTATCTTTGGTCATATTTGAAGGTGAGACTATTATTGTCATCTATTTAATCCCATGAGAAAAAAAAAATGCCCGCGCTTATATATTATTGTGTGTGGTAAAATTCTGATGTAACACAAACCTGATGTCCTAAACCTAACAACAGGAACAATAAATGAAACCATAAATTACATAAACAATCATGTATCTTAATACGAATCATCCTAATTAGTTTTTAGCCAAACTGTTAACATGAATTTCTCATTCATTTCAAATTTAATCAGCCATAATAAATTCCCAAATTGTATTCTTAGACAAAATATCAAAACTTGTCTGGTCAAACTGGATTAAAGTGGAAGTGATTAATATTGTTAAAGAATCTTTAAAAATTAATAAATATCACTTAAATTGAATTGAACTATTTAGGAAGGCAGAATAACTAATGTGTAGATAATAGGTTTGTTACTAGCGCCATGAGAAACTAGTTCCATGACAAGGAAGAGTTTTCTTTGAGTCTTATTACTAGCTCAATGACAAGGTAGATTCTAGTTTGGGTCTAGTTACTAGCTCAATGACAAGGAAGATTCTATTTTGGGTCTAGTTACTAGCTCAATGACAAGGAAGATTCTAATTTGAGTCTAGTTACTAGATCAATGACAATAAAAGTCTAATTTGAGTATTGTTACCATCTCAATGACAAGGAAGAATCTAATTTGAGTCTAGTTACTAGCTCAATAACAAGGAAGATTCTAATTTGTGTCTAGTTACTAGCTCAATGACAAGGAAGAGTCTGCTTTGAGTCTAGTTACTAGCTCAATGACAAGGAAAAGTTTACTTTGAGTCTTGTTATTAGCTCAATAACAAGGAAGATTCTAATTTGAGTCTTGTTACTAGCTCAATGACAAGGAAGAGACCTTTCTTTCTACCATAATCCTAATATAGGTACCTTGATAAATATATTTCTTTTAAATGCGTAAAGAATTTGTTTACTTATTTAATATGGTGACATCGACCAAATCAAAAGACTTACCAACTTGGCAAAAGTGATGCAAGGTAAGCAAAAAACAAAACAAAACTAGTGTGTTCTCCGAAAGACTCAATAAAGTCAGACGATTATATGTGGCTTGAATGTAAGCGTGTGTTGACTTGATGTTAACTCAGATCTCGCTATCAGCTGACTCACTTCCGATAAGGCGCACAGTCCTTTCTGACTCAACATAAATTAGTTGAGAGACATTTAAACACTTTGTTCTGTGGGACAGACTATTCTACCCCTGCAGCAATGTGGACACGCGGACTGAATGTCAGAAATACCTACTCTGACTTGATGGTGGCCTATATCGCTTAGTGGAAAACCTCTTTTCACTTCATTAGGTCTTTATAAATTCCCCTTTTCTCCCTTTTTTTTTTTTTTTTTTNATATCGCTTAGTGGAAAACCTCTTTTCACTTCATTAGGTCTTTATAAATTCCCCTTTTCTCCCTTTTTTTTTTTTTTTTTTCAATTTCCTCTTTTAGTAAGTTGTCTTGCCCGTTTCACACTCCCTTCTGATGAGTTCCGATAGAATGAAACCTAGGTCGGGAGACTGGGTGGTAACGATCGATTTTCTTCAAGCAGCAGATATTAACTCTTTGTACAGTAGTAGCAGTGTAAAGTGTGAACTGTGTTCTTCTTTACACTCTAAAAGCCATATTGTGTTCGTCCCTCTTATATGTTACTATCCACCTTTCTTGATGGTGATCTAGAGATCGAGTTTTGAAACCCTACCATGATTAATGAAATGGTTGATTTTCTGAATAGTTTTTCACTAACCATCCAGGAAAATGCGTTACATTTATTTTACCTTCTAATTTCCACATCCTTATCCTATTAGGTAAGTTAAAATGTGCTTACTCCAGGCGAGAAGTAAGATGCAATGGAGGAAAACACAGTGAACTCACGATGAAGTCACCTAATAGTTTGTTCTTTAGGAAATTTTTTTTTTTAACAAGTTTTAATTTGTTTCTTCTTTCTTAACTTTTTAGCACCACGTCTTACTTGAACATTTGGGCTAGACAACTATGTACTAGCTAGGATACTTGGTTAAGGATGAGTAAAGTTGAATTTATACTAGACGTAACTCGAATTTGAGTGAAGGGAAATCGGGAAACCATTTATGAAAAAAAAAATCCCCGGGGATTTTAACTTCGACCTTTCCAATAACGATAAAATCAAGCTGGATAAGAATGACACCCTACTCCTAGTCCAAGAGCCAAGCTATGTGGGTGTCTAATCGTGTTTTATAGATTTTCTACACCTAATTTCAGTTAGTCTGTCTAATTAACTAATGTTCCCTGGTTCAATTCAAAAAATAAATTGTACGGTGTAGCGCACAGGCTTTCTTTCTCTTTTATCATATTATAGAAACATAGGATGCATTAAAAACTCGTAATATGTGTTAAATAAAATAATATACACTGTCGCAGAAGCACTGTACCACAGAGCATAAATTAAATAATATACAATGTCCCAGAAATAATCTCCATTTTATGTGTAATACTAAAGCAGTCATAGATAAGAAATGTAATCAAAATCGTTAGAGCGGATTTCAAGAAAATCAATTTTTCTCTCTATTTTTGTTCTTCAGTCTTTAATTTTAGGGATATATATCTGATTCCAAAAAAGTTTTTAGGAACTTTAAGAAAACCCTAATTATCGATTTTTAGCCCTTTTTTTGCATCGCGTCTTATTACCCGTTCTGGTTATATGTTTATGTACTAATTACGTTGATGGATTTCTGGATTAGAGAGAATATTTTATAGGAGGTGTACCCGCATTTGTGTGTAAGAAGAGTGGAAAACCATTTTGGGAAAACCACCCTCTGTACACCCGACCGAGATTCAAAACTATCTCTCCGTCATTGGCAGTCCAGGCTACTGCGAGAGTAGCGCCATAGACCACGAGGCCACTGGTGTGGGTTTTAGCCCTTTTGGTAAACTGGTTTAGGCTTTGTTCCGAGATAAAGACACAAAGACAGACAGACAGACGGCATCGAGAAAAGCGTTTTTTTCTTTTTCAGCGAGACATGAAACGCTTACATTTATCAAAATCTTGAGTTAGACTTTTTAATGATCACAATATCTCCCTCTCCGAGGTATCGAATGTAAATAAAAATATTAATAGTGTTATTGGGGCTTCTCCTTTCTCAAATGCCTGTGGAATGGATGCTATGCCTGTTCTAGAAATATGTCAGTTTGTAAGTTACGTGCTTATATAATTAATTATTTAATTAAGACCCACCTCGGTGGAGTAGTTGGCTAACACGCTTGTCGTGTTGAGCCCGACTGCTGAGGACAGGGAGATCGAGGTTCGAATCTCGGTCGGGTGAACTGGGGGTGGTTTTTTCCTAAATGGTTTTCCACTCCCCCTTCACACAAATGTGGGTTCCCTTCCTTTAATTTAACCTTCCCAATTCCTAATACATTAGCGTAATTAGTTCTTAAGTGTATAACCCGAATGGGTAGTAAGATGTGGTGCTAAGTAATAATAATAATAATAATAATATTTAATTAAGTCCACACGCACTCCGATAGTCAAATGGTCTAAAAGCGTCACTATTGCTAAAGAATGGACTACTTATGACGGGAGATTGAGGTTCTAATACCGTTTGGGTGTATGGAGACTCCCCCCCCCCCCC
>CABFVZ010001032.1:219768-236202 GCA_902151445.1 Timema monikensis
CCCCCCCCCAAATGGTTTTTCACCCTTCTTTCACACAAACGTGGATACACTTCCTCTAAAAATTCCACATTCTTCATCCTTGACACATTAGGGTAAATAGTACATATGCGTATAATCCGAACTATTACAGAAATGGGGTGGTTAAATAGAAAACACATTAAATACTCAAATAAATAAATACATTGTAGATATATCTATCACGTTGTAATCTCATCACATGAATTATGTGTTCGAAAGGAAAAGATGGCTTACATTTTCAATTATCCTCATTAATCTCACATCGGTGATGTAGTTTTGGACTCTACGCAGTGGCGCGTCGTGAACTGTTGCCAGGGTAAGCAGCATTAGTTTAAACTGTACCTATGAATCGTTCACACCTCTCAGTAGAACATTCATTGGTCAGGTATCTAAGGGAGTGCATTCCCGTCTGAGGCATGCAGAGCAGAGCAGAGCCTACGTATGATTGGTCGGATAGGGCCCAAGTGGGCGAGAAAATATCACAGTTACTGGGTGCCGTTTTAATAAGATCTGCTTACCCTGGCAACACTGCTTGACACGCCACTGGTTATACTTCACTGTCTCTTAAATGAAAATCTCTCTACACTCCTCAACAGCACACCCTTTCCCCCACTTTTCATCCTAGTTTCATTATTTGCCGTGCGTCTACCAGTGAAAGATCACCCTCTCTTCCCCCTTATGTTTAAATTCAAGAGCTCGGATATTTATTAGGCTCAAAGGAACGGATGTTCTTTCCACACTTCAACAGCGTTTGATCAAGAACTTCTTCTGTCAGGAATTCTACAAGACAAGAACAGAGTTTCACTGTCTCAGTAAGCTCTCAAATTACTAAGGCCCCTCACCCCAGCCTCCTCCTCCTCCTCCTCCCACAAACCCTTTAATCCCGTCGATGGATTTGAAAGCACTGTGTCCTGGAATCATAATGGCGTCATCAAACATGTCTCAAAAACGTGACGAAGCAACTAAACTTCATTTAATATACTAATGTAATGTCAATACGCCAGGGAAGAAAAAAACGGATTAAATCAAATACTAGCATAGTTATAAATCGTTCATTATTTATACTGCAGCAGCCACCTATCCCATCCCTAACCGCCCACCCCCTTCTACATAACGGTGTTCATGATTATAAGTTCAACACCTTAGCTCAGTCGGTATCGCGTTTGCTAACTTATCTAAGGTTCCCGGGTTCAACTCCCGTTATGATTGAAAAATCTATCCTTAGTGAAATGTGGTTTTCTCCTTTCATACTGATGAATTAATGGCTGGGGGGTGGGGGGGTTGTTGTGTCTGTTATAAATTTTAAATTAATTTATTAGTCTTGTGATGATATAATCAGAGTTCATAAAGTGCTCTTAAATACCTAGTAGCATACATACCTTAATATGCCGTTCCCTTACGGGGTAGGTAAGAAACCGTGTATACCTCTCAAAAAACAACAACTCTGTACTTAATCCATCCTCACTAACATTCTCCATTGTCCCCTATCCCTGCTTACTCCTTTTGCTTCAACAACATCCATACACCGAGTCATACATGCTCTTTCACTTTGAACACTTGTAATTTTTCTCTGTTTCACACACTCATCTACCAGATTTAGCCACTTTTTACATGGCTTACGCCTTTCTTTTGATCCACACACTCTACCTTCATATATTTGCTTCGTCACACGATCCATACTCATCCTCTCAACATAACCAAAACAACGTAAGACGCTTCTTTCACATTAACCTACTGTAGTCTTTTTCAAACCACGGTCCTTCAGCAACCATTCATTACTAACTCTGTCTATTCAAGATTTTCCACATACATCTCTTAGATATCTCATTCCAGCCGCATTCATTTTGCTATTGTGTTTCTCCTGACAAACCCAATCTTAATAAACATAAAACAATGTTGGCATTAACACACGTTTATATACTGCCATCTTTGTCTCTTACGTTACTACTTTATTCTTTGAAATAGTCCACATACAGAGATGCATCCACCAGTTTGTCGATTTCATCATCTATCCATCCAACCTTACAGAGTGTTCTGCACAGATACACAAAATCAATCACTTGTTCTAAGTGGGCAGTTTGATTTACCGAGCGTAGCGAGGTTCTGCTTTAACTTTACTATTTGCGATGTATTTCCGTATGTCCAGATCTTTATTACGTGATAGCTGTTAAATTCGTGGACCAAATTTAACGATATTTGGCCGGGATAATATTTGAAGCCTGGGACGAGCGATTTATGTAAATAGTTTTTCAATCTCTTTTATCTGTTTTAGAATAGCGTTCGATCCAAGGTTTTGTTTAATAGTTTACCTCAAGTGATTTGAATCTATAATCCTAAGATATAGATCAAGGTTCAAATCTCCGTCAGGTGTACTGAAGGTGGTTTTTCCAAAATTCTTTCTCTTTCTCTTTCTCTTTCTCTTTCTTTCTCTCTTTCTCTTTCTCTTTCTCTCTCTCTCTCTCGCCACGTAAATGCGTGTAGACTAACTCTAAATATAATCTTCCCAATCCCTAAAATTACTTGAGTAATTAGTACATAAGCATATAATCCAAACAAGTAATAAGACACTGTACTAAAAAAAAAAGTATGGTAAGAAACATTTGATTCTTTCCTTAGATTGAAAAATGACACCTACACACGATAATCAAACCAAAGACTTAGTAAGCCAATGCTCTAAACACTGAGCTATTCAGGAATCATTCCATTTCAAGCCAGGGTCATTCTTCACTCATATTTTAAGGCAGAGTCTGTGATGAACGTGTGAAAATCGTTGGCTACAAATGTGTGATTTATTTAGACTACGAGCAATCAGAAAAACGCAGCCACCATCGACTCGGTAGTTGGTAATTTGCTGTCAATATCACAATTACGATTGTACGAATGCGCATATCATGACGGATTAAATAGCTAAGTTATTATACTTGTTAGTTACAGTTATAGCCACCTTTAAATATTGCAGTCATGGATAGCTCAGTGGTAAGAGCATTGGCGTACTAAGCCAAAGGTCTAGGATGCGATTCCGTGTCCGGGTGTCATTTTTCAATTTTAAAAATATGATATATAGATGGAGCTATAACCGTAATTAAAAACTACTATAGATGTTATATTTAATCGACCATGATTTGAGAAAGGTGTGCCTATAATAATGAGGGGAGTATAGTTAAAATATTCACGTAAAGGTTCTCACCGAATTAATACACTACTCTATTAAATATATTATTATTATTATTATCTAGCACCGCGTCTTACTACCCGTTCGTGTTATACGCTTTAAGTACTAATTACGCTAATGGATCAGGAATTGGGAAGGTTGAATTAGAGGAAGTGAATCCGCATTTGCGTGTAGGGAGAGTGGAAAACCATTTAGGAAACACCACTCCCAGTTCACCCGACCTATATTCGAACCTCGATCTCCCTGTCCTCATCAGTCTAGCTCAACACGACTAGTTCGTTAGCCAACTGCGCCACCGAGGTGGGTTCTATTAAATAAAGTTCCATAGAAAAGATTTCCTATCTTTGACGAAATATTCAGTTTATTCATCATTCACGTAAAAATATTTATTTGCAGAACATTTTCTTTTTAATAAATAATAAATATACTAGAAAGGATATTAACGACAAAAGAATGTAGTCTTAAAATATTACATGCAAATATAAGTAAATAAAATAAGATATTTTTTTTAAATATTCAAAATCTAAAATCATTCTGAAACTTATATATTACTTTAGCTTTGGTGAATTTTCAAGGGGATTGAACTAAGAACACCGAAATCAAAATTCACTAGGCAGGCATGTAGAGACTTTTCTCATTCAATGAAACTTAATAGATAACTTAGGGCGAGATAGAAGAGAAATCCAATTATGTACATTATTTTATGAAGTATTTTTTGTTTCCAAAAGCCCTTTTTTTCGCCAAAATAAATAAAATATTGATTCAGTCTATGCATTTAGTTTAACTGTCTACAAGAGATGGGATGCTTGAATCCTCGAATCCCTCGAAACCGAAGGTATTTGAGAGATGAGATATTCGTAAAAATCTCAAAATAATTCGTTTCCCTGATACAATTATTAGAAAGACCTTGTTAGACTTGATATACCAATCTCAAGCAATTGGTATAAGGAATTATATATACTTCTGAAGTTAAGAAAGTAACAAACAAACAAAAAATGTTATCTTTGATGACGTAACAGACATGACAAACAAAACAGCATTTGTCATTTCCACAACGCCTTAAACTAGCCTACTACCAAGTATTTTTGCTATCAATATTTTTTCTATTGGCAAAGCTTCGTAATTATTTTACCCAAACCAAATTGTATCTGATATTTTTGTTTATCGAAGCCAAGTTAAAGTTTATATTGTTTTCCAAGCGAGGTTGAAGCAGATTATTTTCGAAGCAAAGTTGAAATTTCGATGCTTCAAACACTCCTATTTATGGGTATATATTTACTAAAGTAAACTATTAAGCATATTTCAATAATATTAGGAATACACGGTTATATATTTTACCATTTTTATTTTACAATCCACAGTGTGATATTGTGGTAGAGCAGTAAAAAGAGTTAATAAAGCCATTCTCATATTTTCATACGTCTCGTCATAAAATGTTTAGTTGGTTTTTAGACAGATAGCACCCATGCATTATAAATCATCCAAAATAATTTAGTCTAATTTTTTATGTGATCTAATCCTGATCTCTTAGAGATATTCCACTAAAGTTTATGCTTAGCGAAATAAACATAATAATTGGTCTCTAATTTATATTTCCATAGTAACAATTCACTGATTTTTATGTATTAAAATTTAATATATATTTTTATCCTTGCATCCTAATATACTTGTTCAGGTTATACGCATATGATTATTACGTTAATGTGATATGAATAAGAAAGGTTACATTTAGGTGAAATGTACTCATTTACGTGGAGGAAGAGTGAAACTATTTTTATAAAAAAAAACACCCCCAGTACACCCAACGGAGATTCCTGCCCCGATCTTCTCGTCATCAGCAGTTCAGTCTATTGCGAGAGTGACTCCTTAGACCATTGTTTATCAAACTGTGGTACGCGTACACCTAAGGCTACAAGGAATTCAGGGAATACGCAGTGCACTTATGAGGTTTATGAATCATTAAATATGTAGGTCTTAATAATAGTGAGTTTGCCAAACAAATGAACGAATAAGTTAACAAACTTGTATGGAATTTGATACGACTTTCTTTCAATCTGTAGAAACTTTGTTTAATTTATCACTAAATTTTATATAAGTTACACTTTGAAATCAGAATTTATGTGTATAGCCGAATGGTCTAAGACGTCACTCTACTGATCCACTGATATCGAGGAAATTGTAATTTGAATCTCGGTTGGATCTACTGAAGGTGGTTTTTCCTAAATTGTTGCCCAGTCTCCTTTCACACAAACATGGGTAGAATACCTCTAAAATGCTCCAGCCTTCATTTACTACCCCATTAGAGAAATCATCAGATTTGCGTATAGTCTAAACAGGTAATAATATGCGATGGTAAAAAAAAAATTATACAAATTTTCAATTATAAAGACGTAATTTATATAGAATTCTTGTTACTCTGATCATTTATGAATATTACATCACAAAGTTACCGATGTCATAAAGCATCTATTAAATTCTAATTTAGAGTCTCAATATATATTGAGCTGAAGTTTCGGACAAAAATCACAAAGCGTCAGAACTTTCCCTGGATGAAGGCATTTTATTAAATTGACCCAGCCACAGGCTGTAAATAGTTGATGATGATTTACTTTCTCTCTAGCCCTTGAATAGAATTATTATTAATTATTAATTATTATTATTATTATTATTATTATTATTATTATCACCGCGTCTTACTATCCGTTCGGGTTATACGCACTTACGCTAATGTGTAATGAGATTGTGAGATGAAATGGAGGACCTACAGTTTAACGTGGAATCCGAACCACGGTGGAGGCCTGGCATTCCCCACATTCACAAGTTGGGCTTAATACACGTCTTGTCAGAGGTGAAGGAAGGGTTTGGTAATCAGATGAATCTGTGCCGGGACCGAGGTTTGAGCACCTGACCTCCAGTACAGAAGTCCGACACCTTACTCCTAGAGCGCCAGGTCACCCCTTGAATAGAAAAGTATTGTGGTAGTATAAGAACAAATTGAGCTCAAAATTTTTATAAATGTCAACGTTTCATGACCCGCTAAAACCGAAAAAGTTGTTTCACGATGCCTTCTGTATGTGGTCCTATGTATGTTTGTATGTATGTATGTATGTTTGTATACGTGTTTGTCTTTTGACTTGGAACCTAAACTATTTCATGGATCAGGTAAAAACTTAATATTTAGGAGTTTCATAAAATATTCCTTCAAAGATTTCTTTGAATTAGATATATAGCCCTAAAAATAAGTGTAATTTACTGATGGGGAAAAAGAGAATAAATCGATTTTCTCAGTCTATTTAAAATATTTTGATTATAATTTGTATCTAGCCACTAATTGATATTATATAAACAAAATGACGGTTTTCTTTACCTATGAAAATTACTTTGAGGGTACTTTACATGAGCAGAAATTTCCAATTTTGATCATACCTTCTCAACTATTTGAGGTCGAAAAACATATCGTATAGTTGTAGTACTATTACGACTATCTTTTACTTGAAATATATCTTTATAAAATCAATAGTACCTGAGCTATTCATGTCTTTAAAATGTGAAATTGGTTGTTATGCTAATTGGTGGACAAAGATATTCCTCTTTCCTCAATGTTTATGGAAAAGTTTATTCTATCTCATGTATGTTTTTTGGTAGAGTGCTTCTACAACACTGTATATTATTTTGTTTCACAAATCTTATGAGTTATTAGTAAATTTCTCAGTATTAAGATAAATAAGATAGAAATTATGTGTGGTGTACCGTATAATTTTTCGTTTAATTGCTTTGAAATGTTATGTCTATGGGGTGCAAAAATATGTTATGTTTTATTAATACTCCAAGACAAAATATCTTAAAATTTATTAATCAATTTGAATAATTTAGTAATACCCCAAACACCCGTGACAAACTTGATTCAGAAACCAAAACACGTATTTAATCTTGGCGGTATTACTTAACGTACTTCAGCTATGAATCTCAAAACTTAGTAAACATTCACAAACTGAAGAGTCGGGGGGTAGGGGGGGGGAAAAGCACAGAGAAGCTAAATTAAAAGCTTAATTAAAATAGAGGTACGTGTTGATTAAGTATTAACGGACGAGAAAGGCACGTAGACCAATGTTTGGCTATAAGGTAATCTTGGTAACAAGGCTATTACGAACAAACTAGATTACTTTACACCAAAATTCAAATATAATTTAATTGGTCGGCCGGGGTTCAATCCTCGGTCCCGGCACAGTTTTATCTGATTACCTAACCCTTCCTTCACCTCTGACAAGATATCTTGTGAATGTGGGGAATGCCAGGCCGCCACCGTGGTTCGGATTCCACGTTAAACTGTAGGTCCTTCATTTCATCTCACAATCACTCTACCATTACACATTAGCGTAAGTGCGTACAACCCGAACGGGTAGTAAGACGCGGTGCTAATAATAATAATTTAATTGGTTTTCCGTTAGTAGATCTCACTCGTATAGCAAGATTTTGGCTGGATCAACCATATCTTAAATATTGATATAGTAATACGTTAGTAATGTGATGTGCAGCTGTCATTTTTGATAGATAATATCAATACACTCGCTTCAGTGGCCACATGGTCTAAGGTGCTACACTCGGAGTAGATAATATCAATATACTCTCTTCGTTGGTCACATGGTCTAAGGCACTACACTCGCAGTAAACTGGGCAGCCGATGATGGCACTGATTGATGTTCGAAACTCAGTCGGGTATACTGAGGGTGGTTTTCCATAAATTGTTTTCCATTCTACTTCCACGAAAATTCGGGAACACTTCATGTAAATATAGGCTTCCTTATCCCTAAGACAATTAGCGTAATTAGTACGTAAGTGTAAAACCTGAACTAGTAGTAATACGTGGTTGTAAAAAATGTATAAATACCTATGAAATAGGACTAACAATATTAGTGTTGACCGCAACAACAAAAAAGTCAGTAATTTCTAAAAAGTTCTTCAAACCAGAATAATATAATATTGTGACTTATACGATTTCCAAAGGAAGAATAATTTTTAATACCCGCACCGGTTTGCACACGATCATAGCTTTCAGTCACATTGCCATTGACGGGGAGTTCAGGGAATCAAATCCAGGCCAGGTCTACTGAGATGTATTTTTTTCTCAGTTAATTTTTAGTCTGCCCACACACATATGTAGGTACCCTTCTTCTCTTAAGTTTACCTTTTGGATCTCTATCTTATTAATGTAAATATTCGACAAGCCTTAAAGATGCGAAGCTCAGTGGGAGTATTTTAAAAAGAACATTTAGAGCCCATCTCACCTTAAGGATAACACCTAATAGGTGGGTAATACAGCTCAAACCAGACGTCTTAAGGTCCCATTTCACCTCACTGATAACACCTAGCTTAGGTAGTTAATATAGCTCAAACCAGGCGTCTTAAGGTCCCATCTCACCTCACTGATAACACCTAGCTTAGGTAGATAATATAGCTCAAACCAGGCGTCTTAAGGTCCCATCTCACCTCACTGATAACACCTAGCTTAGGTAGTTAATATAGCTCAAACCAGGCGTCTTAAGGTCCCATCTCACCTCACTGATAACACCTAGCTTAGGTAGTTAATATAGCTCAAACCAGACGTCTTAAGGTCCCATTTCACCCCACTGATAACACCTAGCTTAGGTAGATAATAGAGCTCAAACCAGACGTCTTAAGGTCCCATTTCACCCCACTGATAACACCTAACTTAGGTAGATAATACAGCTCAAACCAGACGTCTTAAGGTCCCATCTCACCCCACTGATAACACCTAGCTTAGGTAGATAATACAGCTCAAACCAGACGTTTTACCACATGGATAACACCTAACTTAATTATGTAATAATACCCGCCTCTGTGGCGTAGTTGGCTAATGCACTTGTCGTGTTAAGCCCGACTTCTGAGGACGGGGAGATCGAGGTTCGAATCTCGGTTGGGCGAACTGGGGGTGGTTTTTCCTAAATGGCTTTCCACTCTCCCTCTACGCAAATGCGGGTTCACTTCCTTTAATTCAACCTTCCCAATTCCTAATCCATTAGTGTAATTAGTACTTAAAGATAATATAGCTCAAACCAGGCGTCTTAAGGTCCCATCTCACCTCACTGATAACACCTAGCTTAGGTAGTTAATATAGCTCAAACCAGACGTCTTAAGGTCCCATTTCACCCCACTGATAACACCTAGCTTAGGTAGATAATAGAGCTCAAACCAGACGTCTTAAGGTCCCATTTCACCCCACTGATAACACCTAACTTAGGTAGATAATACAGCTCAAACCAGACGTCTTAAGGTCCCATCTCACCCCACTGATAACACCTAGCTTAGGTAGATAATACAGCTCAAACCAGACGTTTTACCACATGGATAACACCTAACTTAATTATGTAATAATACCCGCCTCTGTGGCGTAGTTGGCTAATGCACTTGTCGTGTTAAGCCCGACTTCTGAGGACGGGGAGATCGAGGTTCGAATCTCGGTTGGGCGAACTGGGGGTGGTTTTTCCTAAATGGCTTTCCACTCTCCCTCTACGCAAATGCGGGTTCACTTCCTTTAATTCAACCTTCCCAATTCCTAATCCATTAGTGTAATTAGTACTTAAGCGTATAACCCGAACAGGTAGTAAGACGCGGTGCTAAATAATAATAATTATTATTATTATTATTATTATTATGTAATAGAGCTCAAACCAGACGTCTTAAGAGCCCGTCTTACCCTAAGAATAACACCTAATCTAAGCAGGTAATCCATCTTGAGACAGACGTCAACCCGTGGTTTGTTTTTCTGGATTTTACTATCGTCCTACGATAAAATGTTCTGTTCAAGCTATATTAACTACCAAGCTACAACCTATCGGTGGTGTGGCCATTTATAGTGTAGATTTGGCCCTGTTTGATGTAACCACAGCTGAAATAAATGTAATCAAGACCAACAAATAAAAGTCAATTTTGACTTGTGGAATTTTCCATAGGTTAAGACAGGTCAACCTATTATATAATACTCTTGTTTTACGGCAGAAGATTGAATTTATCCTTTCAAAAGGTGTTTTTGCAATGAATATCATAGAAGTACGCAACTCTTAATCTAAAGATATATATATATCCGAAATTAAAACACAGGAAATATAACTCTCATAATCTAAAGAGTGTATCCTAAATTAACACAAAGGAATTATAAGAATTATAATCAAAAGGTGTATCTGAAATTAAAACGAAGGAAATATTACACTTTTAATGTAAAGGTTTATCTAAAATTAAGAAGATGGAAATTTAAACCCAAAACTATACGTTAGAAATATGAATTTATTAAACTTAATAAAGTAAAATGTAATGTTAACGTTAAAAGAAGTGAAGTAAAAGTTCCCCAAAGCCTGACTAAGGCGCAAGTAAAATTAGTTTTAATTATTTGCGCAGATAGAGTAAAAATTATAATGTTCCGTGTAAATACCAGTTTTCAGGAAGAGCAGTCAAATCCACTAAAGTTCCCACCCAACTCCAACAGTTTTTAAATTTTAATTAATAAACTTTAAGTTCTTGAGAAGGGTTCCTCTACTAAGCTTAGCATTGTTTTAAAAATATATGTCACTCTTGTAACATGGAATTATATTCTTAGTACCACGGATCGATTAAAGACGATTATGTTGTAAGAATTAAACTCTCGTGAAAACTGTTAGCGTGGTATAAATATAAAACAAGACCACTCTAATTTCATTTCGTAAAAGGTTCAAAAAAGTCTAATTAAGGTGGGATAGAAAAAAACGCGAGAAAGGTGTTTTGGCAGTTTTTAAGGTAAACCTTTTTTTTACAAAATGAAATAAATATTGCTCTAGTACAGACGTAGAATTTAATGTTCTTCAGATAGTGATATCAATAGTTCGTGAATATCTGCCAAGGGTGTTCTTAAATTTAATGAAAACGTTTTCTCTTCATTTAAAATGTTTGTTAGATAATGCCACAATACTCATGACAAATATTAAACAACTTTTAATATTAACATTTGAAGAAAGTTAAACTTTATATTTGTACTGAAGCAATATTTTATTTATTTAGTCCCAAAAAAAAGTGTTGGCATAAAAACTGCTAAAAGACTGGTCTTTTCTCACGTCCCATTCCATCCCACCTTAATTATATCTACTACGACTCTTACAGAGAGTTAATTTAGAATTTTAAGACAGAATTGTGGTTCTTAAACAAAGAAATAATATCTTTGCAAATAGTTTTGAGAGAAGTGCTACTAGTTCCTAGATTTCCCTCTCGGAGCGTTAGATTTATCAAAAAAATATACTTATTTGTGCGTGGAAGGAAATTTGGAGGTATTTTGCAAAATACATTATGTCTGAATTAAATCTCTGAACTGCACGTCTTTGGCAAACAAGACTAAGAGATATGCATTTAGTTTGCATGGTCAAAGCTGCGATTTATATAAAGACAAATCAACAATGTATCTCGCCCCCAGTTTTAATAAACTGTCATCAAATTAAACAAATCTAAAAAATTAAACGTAAAACAAAAGGAGGATTTATTTTAACTTTTTAATAGTACCAAGTCTTACAGTACTAATCCTTCGGAGTATACGCTTATGTACTAATTATACATACATACATACATACATACATACATACATACATACATACATACATACATACATATAAACATACACACACACACACACACAGTTTATTCTAATTTGATTTGCTAGTTATAAATTTAATGAATCTTTAGTTTGCAAACTAAAAGTATAAATGAATCATGTTAGTTTGTAAACCATTAGTCTAAATGAATACTTAATGTGTAAGAGAGTAATCTAAATAAATATTTAGTTTGTAAACTAGACGTCTAAATGAATTCTTAGTTGGCAAACTAGAAGTCAAAATGAATCCTTAGTTTGTTTCTAAACTAGAAATAAAAATACATCCATAGTTTGTAAAATATAAGTCAAAATGAATCCTTAGTTTATAAACGCCCGCTCTTTCCTGAAATTGTTCGTCCTTACCAAACGTTGGACACCCTTGGCATCGAGATGTTGGCAAGTGGTAAGATGTAAATATAATATATATCGGCCGGAAGTGTACCCTTAGGTCCAAAATATATTTAAAATCTGTCAAATAATTTAAAACTATAAGATTGGTACGAGGAGGGTGAAGGGGGGGGGGGCACATTTATAGTTGTCATATTTGTATTTGGTCTATTTCTTAAGGGAAAATAGTTAGATCATTAAATTTTTATTTACTTTGTGCAGATTTTTAAGAATTTTTTCCTTCAAGTATTTGGTGGTTAGTACCTAACACCAACATACCAAATAGCTTAACCTGAGGCAGCGAATCACACATTAAAAACAGTTAACTACTTTAACCTTGACGTCATTAATATTTTTAAATTTAAACGTCTGAGCCATAAATATACTTAGTTATTTCTCTTATTAGCACCGCTTCTTACTACCCGTTCGGGTTATATGCCTATGTACTAATTACGATAATGGTTTTACGGATTATGTAGGCTATATATAGAAAGGAAGAATGAAAAACCATTTAGGGGCAAAACAGTCTCAGTACACCCGACCGAGATTCGAACCTTGATCTCCCAGTCATTGGCAGTCTAGTCTACTGCGAGAGTAGCGCGTTAGACCACCTGGCCACCAAAACGGGCTCTTAACTAATATTGAAAACAAACTTGTATTGAATGAGGATCGTCCAAGGACTTGAATTTGGCACACCTTATCACTTAACTACGGGATATTGGAGATACTAAAAACATAAATCTCGATACTAGCCCGACATGAACAACACATTTATCATATTATTCCTTGAATTCTACGCGAACGCTTTCATTTATTTGACTACAGGATTTCAAATCAGAATGTACAACTTCTTATTCCCCTCGCTATTCCTCTTCGCCCAGCTCATCCCCGACCGTCTATCCGAACCACCAACAAAACAGTGATGGTTTACCCCCAAGAAATATGTATACATCTTTCATTAAAACTATATGGTTTTGTTTTAATACAGGGCTCGAGGGTTATTCCCGGGAGAAATCAATAATTTTAATTTTCATGAAGGAGTGAACCACTGGTTTATGCACTCTGCGGTGGATAAGGATCCTTGCGAGAAGTCTTTTAGCAAGACGGCCTTAAGATTTATATATATATGAAAGGATACTGAGAAGAGTTGCAGACGTTTAGAGATCCAGGATTATTTATGAAGTGGTTTTATTTATTTTTTAAATATTGTTTTCAACTAAATTTAGGCTAAAAGTTCAGACTATTTAAGAAATATAAATTATGTTTTATAAAAAAAGGTATGATAGATAACTTACATAAAACCCTATAAAACCATCCAACATTATCTTAAAATGTTATGTTGTGACCTTATCAAAACATGACTATTTGATAGAGGAAGGTTAGATCTAGGTTTATAACACTTTTGATTTACTTATTAGAAGTACCAATTTTCGAGTAAAGCGTCGTTAAATACCTTTTTATAAAAACTTTAAACTCAAAATTTAAAGTTTTTAGCTAGTCAGAAACTTGGTGCTAGTTTTCTTCTACGATATTAAAACTATCAACCAACTTCCTGAATGATACGGGTTTTCTAAACGTGACTCGGTGGAGAGGCAAGTCACCGTTTGACAGTTGTTTTGTAATATTCATGCTCTGATAATTTCTTCTGTTTCCATATTGATACGCTCAATTTTCTGATATTTTGTGTTTGGATTCTCTCTTCTCTCTCTTTCTTATTGTCTATCACTGTCTAAATTTATCTTTCTTTCCCTCTCAATATATATTTCTCTCGATGTGTGTGTGTCCATCTCTCTCTCAGTGTGTCTCTCTCTCTCTCTCTCTCTCTCTATATATATATATATATATATATCGATGTCCCAATATCTCTCTCAATGTATCTACCTTTCAATGTCTATCCCTTTCAATGTCTCTATCTCTCTCAATGTATATCTCTTTCAATGTCTCTATATCTCTATCAATGTCTCGCTATCTCTTTCTCAATGTATTTCTCTCTCTACAGAGATATATATATATCATGTTATTGACCTTGAGGAAGTTTAAAAAGCACTTGATTGAATTATCCCAGTGGTGTCCAAACCAAGACGGGGAGTAAGAGGGGCATTGGGATAACACCCCTTCATAGAAATAATTTCAGCCTCCTCCTTGAAATAAATGTACCCCCCCTCTAGATGTATTTCCCATCCTTCTGATAATATAAAATATTAAGCTGAAATACAGACTTGCATCAAACCCCAACTAGCTTCTAGAGGAGTCTAATTTTGAAACAATTGTCAGGGGAGGGACCTCGGCTCACTCTTTATCTTGAGAATACTTTTTTTTTTAGTTCCTTTTACCCCTCTTCCTTTTAAACACATAAGGTTGCACGTCCACTGGTCTTTAAAAACAAATTCTTTATTATTCTAACTAAACCCCGGTAAAATTTAAACAGGATTAAATAAGATATATATGATTTATTAAATTATAACATAGTCGAAAACGCGTGGATTTGATTTATTACGTGAATTATTTATTTATCATATTATTATTATTATTATTATTATTATTATTGTGTCAACAACATGAAGGTTAGTTTTATTTAATATCGATCCATCTGGAACTAGGTATGCATTCAGCCCGTCGGCTGGCTAGTGCTACCTACACCATCTGGTATAGATCTTATATACAAGGGGCGTTTCGGAAATGTGATGGCTCCCCGTTGACTTCCATACTGTATTTCTATGAGTGAGCAAAAAAGAGCCTACAGATTCTGCAGGGAAAGTTATTTCCACACATCATCCAGGGTTCTTTACATGCAACAATCGACATTGGACTGATGGCTTTACTTACCCTCTAAAGAAAGTCGTGGTATGAATTTTTATCTCTCAATTAAAATCCGTCGAACCCCGGCTAGGTTTGATTTTTGAACCTATGAACATCGGGTTCTGAGGCGAACACTTTACCCTAAGTCCACCGAGATTGAGTTGTCATCCTTAGTAGGAGCAAAAAAAAAAAAGCATACATAATACATTTTAAAGTATAGTCGAACCTGTCTAGTTCAAAATTGAAGGGATTACTAAGAAAATTTGAACTATCCAAAAATTCGTATTAGGAAATTTTAATTTAGGTTAGAAAAGTAATTTCAAACATCAATTCAGTGAAATAAAATAAAATAGTGTATACCTAATACATATCACTTTTTTCTTAGTTTTTCCTTAGCAATATGTAAATTACAGAATACTTTAGTTGCAATTTTTCAAAAATGTCAGATATCTTTGTTTTTTGGAGTTAATACTCTTGAGTCGGAGTAAACTCTTCTAGTTTATTAAGCGTCTGGATAATAGAGGGTCTTACATTAAGTTGTCCCTCAACAAACCATCTCAACTCTTTGACGTGATCCATGCTGATCATACATGGTCTGTGTAGATGTTGGGATTGGCTTTTCCGTAAGTTCCATCTTTTCCCCTTCTTCATCTGAAGATGTTCATAACATCAGCCAAAAACTCAGCATCTTTAAGTTCACCGCAAACTACTAAGTTCTCGTTCAAGTTCATAAAATCATCATAAGGAACACAAAACACACAACTTTAGTACCCCTGCAAGAAGACAGTTTATTATCCGCGCAGCAACAGTCAAGTAGTAAAGGCGTTTCCTACGCGAGATTTCAGGCGGTTTTTCATCTTCCGAGGAAATTTTACTTCAAATTTAACAAAATAAGTTTGAATTACGTGTGATTTTTTTAACATTATTTTAAAATAAGTTTCAAAAAAAAAAGTTCGAAATAAGCATGATTTTGAATTATATACGTTCGAATTATCAAAGTTCGACTGTAGATATCATATACATGCAACTCTAGATGCACATTCTAGGCCTGTACAAGATAAACGACACCAAATAACGGAATATCCTAGGGGCTACGCTTAAGTCAGTACCCCTGTGGAGTCGAGGTTGTGTTTCGTAAAGGTAATTGGAGCTATATATAATTTATATTCATATGTTTGAGGTATTTAAACCTGGTTTGTAAGGTTATGTTTCTGCTCATGACCGGGATATTTTAATTACTACTCAAGTAAGTTTCCATGACAGGGCAAGTTAATATTTGTACTTTAACTCTGTTCTGTATTTCATTTTCAAATATGAAGAGGAAACACAATTTACCAGTATTCCTCACTCTTGGTTTTATTTGTGACTAGACAATCCCGCACGGCGTTGCCCATGACCACTGTGTTATAAGATTTATACAAGGCCCTCA
>CABFVZ010001032.1:236371-256002 GCA_902151445.1 Timema monikensis
TACCTGTGACCCACTGTAGTATAAGATTTATATAAGACCCCCTCCCCTACCCCATGGTGCCCGATTTCAAATGGAAACATTATCTCTGAAACGTAATTATAAGCCAGATTATGTCAATAAATATAGCAATATTATACCTTGTGTAAAACTATCGACATTTTTATGAGGAATAAATTAAATTTTCAAAATAAAATATAGCCTATGTTACTCGCTGATAATGTAGCTTTATATTGATGAAAGAACTTTTAAAATCGGTCCAGTAGTTTTTGAGTTTATCCATTACAAACAAAAAAACAAAAAATCAAATATTCCCTCTTTATAATATTAGTATAGAAGTATAGATATAGATAATATATTGCATGCATGTGTAACGAGTGTGCATAAAATCTCGGTCGGGTGTACTGAAGGTGATTTTCCCAAAATGGTTTTCCACTTTCACTCCACGAAAATGCGGGTACACCTTATCTGCCTTCCTGATCCCTAAAACCACTAGCGTAATTAGTACATGAGTATATAAAACGAACCGGTAGGAAGAAGTGGGGCTAATATAATTATACGTATCTAATGTTAAAAATGGATGTTATTATCTAATGCTACCCAATCGGTGGATGCATATTAAAGGATGCTACTCTCGCGATTTATTAGACTGTCGATAATGGGGAGATAGTAGTTCGATCCCGGTCGGATGTACTGAGGGTGGTTTTACCTAAATGGTTTCCCACTCTTTAGCCACGTAGACGCGTGTACACTCCCTCTAAATTCAACCTTCCTCATCCCTAGCCCATTAGCGTGATTGTACATAAGCGTATAACTCGAATGGATAGTAAGACACGGTGATAATTTATATATTCGATAAATAGAAGCAAAGAAAGAGACAAAATGATTGTTTTATAACGGCCATCTTGAAACAATGTGGAGAATGTGTATTTTACTAATTGTATATGTTATTTGGACGTCAGGGTTATGTTTATACGAAATATCAACAGATTTGATTCGGTGGTTTTTACGTTTTTTGCACATTTATATTTATATTAGGATAAATGGAGACTTGTCGAACAAATATTCAATACAACTTCAAATACAACATACTGTGTCATTTTACCATCAATTTAAATTAAAGATTTTCACAAAACCTTGAATTCAAATCGTTCTAACGCTTTTCTCGATAACTTGTTCAATATTTGAACAAAGGTTTTGAGCACACACCTACTTCCATGAATGTTATTCATTTAATGATAAATAATTAACACTTAATTTAAGAAAACATTGACTTCAACAAATAGGTTGACAACCTCGGTGGTCTTGGGGTAAAAGTTCTCATATAAGAACCCGATGTTCGTCGGTTCAAACCCGGATGGGGTCAAGGAATTTTTAATAAGCAATAAAAATTCTTAGTACTATTTTTTAGGTAACATGTCGATTGTGGCATGTAAAAGAACTCTGAAAGGAATGTGAAAACTCCTTTCCCGTCTAAATTGTTATGCCCTTTTGCTCTCGCTCATAGAATTTCTCGTGTGTTGACGTAAACAGTCGGTTCAGAAAGTTCACCTTAAATATATCAAATAAATAAAAACAAACAGTTTCATTCTTCTTTCACTAACCAGTAATGTTAACTTTTATAATATATCCTGGTATTGTCAAAAATATATTTGTGTGTGTGTGAAGGGTGTTGAAAGAAAGGGTGATCAAGGATGGGGGTGCTCTTCTTGGAGGTCCATATATACGTATAGAAATTTCTATTTGGTTAAACATATTGTAAAATTTCATAGTGGACNCCCCCCCCCCCCCTCCCCCCGTAGAAAAATTATTTTCACACTCTTGCTGACATGATGATTCATATTTGAAACATACCTTTACTCAAATATTGTTTAAGATGGCAGAGATAACTAAAACTTTTACACCTTACAGAATGATTTGGCGCTTGCGAGACAAAAGAATCAAGATCAATATGTTTAATAAAGCCTTAGAATTAATGTGCGAGATTAATGAAATATTTCAAGTAAGTTTACCAATCACTCAAATAAATATTATGTTAAAGTGGACCCTTACCTTAAAGGAAAAATATTGGGGGGAGAGGATTATCAACCTGGAAAATCCCCTTCATCTTCTCCCTTCCCCTCCAGACCAACCCGAAAGGATTTTTTTATTTAGCACCGCTTCTTACTACCCGTTCGGGTTATACGCTTAAGTACTAATACGCTAATGGGTTAGGGATTGTGAAGGTTGAATTTAGAGGAAGTGAGCTCCAATTTGTGTGGAAAGGAAAGTGAAAAACCATTTAGGAAAAAATACTCCAGTTCACCCTACCGAGATTCGAACCTTGATCTCCCCGTCCTCGGCAGTTCAGATCAGTCTAATTTTCTAACTACGCCACCGAGGGGGATAAGGGGAATTTGAGCATCTCAGTTTTAAACTGTCTACATATTTCGCCTCTTTTTTAAAAGATACTATGTTAATTATAATATAATTATAAACAAAGAAATATTAATCAAAGTAACATTTTACGTAAGAGGATCAAGAAATGTTGGTAATTAAGTTTCACTTGTGGGAGAAGATTATTTTAAGTAGTGGCTGTAAGGCTGTAAATAACAAAGTTAAATCCTCAAGGGAAAAACATCTGTTCTTGAACAACGTGTGCATCTAGTTAATACCCACAACGGTGGTCAAACAGTTTTAGGGGTTAGGGGATTTTCAACTGCATCTTATTTTTCAACACCGCATCTTACTACCCGTTAAGGTGAAACGCTTGTGTACAAATTACGCTAATGGTTTTAAAGATTAGTAAGATTATATTGACAAGAAGTGTATCTGCAATTTCGTGGAGGGAGAGTGGAAAACCAATTTTTGAAAAACCCCTTTCAGTACCTCTGACCGAGATTCGAACCTCTATCTCCCCGTCATCAGCAATTCGGACAACTAAGAGAGTAGCGCGTTAAACCACGTGGCCAACAAAGCGGGTAGCTGCATTTTACCGCCTGCTTTCCGAGTAAAGGATCCCGAGTTCAATTCTCGGCACGGTCAGTAATTACTCATCGGTAAACTGTCATCTAAGAGATTAAGTGATGTTTCTGTTCAAATATGTATGACTATTTCTTGAATCGTGGTCTGATTTAGTTAAAATTATTTAGAAAGTGCACATTAAAACCCATTAGTAATCAAAAAAATCCCACTAAAGAGGAAAAATAGACGCTTCTTCTGAAAACTCAAGTCGTTTCCACTGCCGAGTGTAGGAGATTTTAATAATATATTCGAGTTTATGGCATGAGGTTTTTTTTCTGTGTAGGTTAACATAATAATTACGAGATGTTATTTTATGATTGTGTTGAAACCGCTCTTTTTACATAAGTGTGACTTAAAACTAATATTTATATCCCTATGGACAATATCTTGGGACTAAACATGACTTATCTGTATGCAGACCTAAATATTTCTACAATAAAATCCTCTTAATGACGTTGCCTAAATGGTGATTTCAAAGTTATTTTACGGGTTTCATATTTTATTTATTTTTTTATTACCGCGTTTTTGTTCAGGTTATACCCATATGTGATGATTACTATAATAGGATAGGGATAAGGAAGGAAGCATTTTATAGGCAGTCCACCCACATTTTCGTGACATGAGAATAGGGAAAGCATTTAGGAAAAACTACTCTCAGTGGACACGACTGTAATTCGAACCCCGATCTACCAGTGTTAATAAGGCCAGTTCAACACAAGTCTTTCACCTTTGACCAGTGGTTCTCAATGGGAGGCCCGCGAAGAATATAATTCTGGTTCGAGGTAAATATTATAATTAAACTATATATATATATATAGCCTAACAACACTGTTTTACACCGTACGTCTGACAACCCTGTGCTAGGCTTGACAGGAGAAGAGAAGGTGGTGGTAATTGAAAATTAAATTTGTACACCCTCTGGCCCAGTTCAGGGAAAAACCCATAATTGTGGCCCTTGGTGAGAAGTAATTGAGAACCACTGCCCCCTCCCCCCCATTCGGCCATTAAAGCGGGTGTCAGCAGATGTTACGTTAGATATATATTATAAATGGAATGGACTGGACTGGATATCATCATCCATAGCTACTATTGGGAATAAACGTTGCCCTTATCTATTTTGTATGTGGTCAATCTACTCTAAAATATAAGACGAGTTTCGTTATGCAGGTTAGTTGAGGTTGACAGTAGTTCCTTCTCTACCCCAGTACACCACCTTCAGACATAACTGAGAGCAAGATTTGGTAACAGTTGACCGACAGAGAGCGAAGATAAAGCGTTTCTCCATAAAACCTGCAGCTCCCTCAGCAATGATATTGGGTATACATATAAATAACAATAATAATAATAAAGTTTAAAATATATTTTGGCCTAAAAATAATATGTGTTTTCTAAAAGGACCTTCCTACGAAAATTGGATTCTACCCAATCTCCTGTCAAGAGTTTATATATGAATCCAAGGACGGGTCGCTGCTAGTTTATTAATTCTCAAAAACCCAAATCGTTAGTCTCACTTTCCAGATTGGCGTGAAAACATACGGAACTGTCAAAAGCTGCCATGGTAAACTAGAAGAGATGGAAGGTTCCCTTAAGCATAATTATGGTCTCGCAAATATATAAACCCAAGTATTTTGGGGCATGTGTAAATTATTGATGTTGAATGTATAAAAAAATTTGAATAAACTGTTCAACTTGAATCATACACAACCAAACTAACACAGTAGAACGCTACTTGTTTCGGGGATCGATTGGTCTAATAGAAGATTTCTTAACTTTTTACGAGCAGGCCACCAATGGACTACCCAATATGTCACCTTCGTCAGGCTTGAAAAAAAAAAACAATCACCACCATCTGTCCTATAATATACAAGTTTATTTTTAGCACCACGTCTTACTACCTTTTCGGGTTATACCCCTATATAAACCCCTCTAATTACACTTATATGTTAGAACTTATGACCCGCCTCGGTGGTGTAGTTGGCTAACGCGCTTGTCGTGTTGAGCTCGACTGCTGAGGATGGGGAGATCGAGGTTCGAATCTCGGTCGGGTGAACTGGGGGTGGTTTTTCCTAAATGGTTTTCCACTCTCCCTCCACGCAAATGCGGGTTCACTTCCTCTAATTTAACCTTCCCAATTCCTAATCCATTAGCGTAATTAGTACTTAAAGCGTATAACCCGAACAGGTAGTAAGACGCGGTGCTAAAATATTAAAATATAACTTAGGATGTTTTAATATAAAGGAAATGCACCTGCATTTCTAGGAGGGGGATTGTAAAACCATTTATAAAAAACCACCCTTAATGTACCCGACCAAGATCGAGCCCCGATCTCCCCGTCAGTCTAGACTACTGCGAGAGTACACGTTAGACCACCTGGCCACTGAAACGGGTTACATTACGTACAAGACGTATTACTTTGAAATATGTCAATAGCTTGCTTTTACTTTTCGATTGTATAGCTGAAAATAACCCTGTTCGGTGACCGCATGGTCTAAGGCATCACTCTTGCAGTAGACTAGACTGCCGATGACGGGGTGATCGTTGTTCAATCTCGGTCGGGTGTACTGAGGGTGTTTTCCTTAAATAAGTGTCTACTCTCTCTCCTCCACAAAAATGTGGGTACACTTTTCTTAATTCAACCTTACTCATACCTAACACATTAACGTAATTAGTACATAATCGGTGACCTGGTGGTCTAGGGATAAGGTGTCAGTCAGACTTCTCTGTTGGGGGTCCGGGGTTCAATCCTCGGTCCCGGCACAGATTTATCTGATTTCCAAACCCTTCCTTCACCTCTGACAAGACATCTTGTGAATGTGGGGAATGCCAGGCCTCCACCGTGGTTCGGATTCCACGTTAAACTGTAGGTCCTTCATTTCATCTCACAAACACCCTACCATTACACATTAGCGTAAGTGCGTATAACCCGAACGGGTAGTAAGACACGGTGCTAATAATAATAATAATAATTATAATTATAATAATACATAAGCGTGTAACCCGAACAGTTAGTAAGATGCGGAGTTGAAAAAAAAGCTAAAAACAGAAGAGCTGAAAGAAAATAATTGAGTATTCTATCATATTTATTGATAGAAAAACGGCAAATCACAAATAAACAAGATGATTTTTGCCTCTCCACCTTTATCAGTTTTATTATGATTACTATGGCAATAATAATAATTTAAAGTATTATTTATTATATTATTATTATTATTAATATTTAGCACCGCGTCTTACTACCCGTTCGGGTTATACGCTTAAGTACAAATTACACTAATGGATTAGGAATTGGGAAGGTTGAATTAAAGGAAGTGAACCCGCATTTGCGTGGAGGGAGAGTGGAAAACCATTTAGGAAAAACCACCCCCAGTTCAGCCGACCGAGATTCGAACCTCGATCTCCCCGTCCTCAGCAGTCGGGCTCAACACGACAAGCGCGTTAGCCAACTACGCCACCGAGGCGGGTTTATTTATTATAGCACCGTGCCATACTACTTGTTAAGGTTATACGGATTATGATTACTCTAATGGGACAGGACTAAGGAAAGAAGCATTTCATAGGTAATATACCCGGGGTTAACCGAAATATTTGTATTCTGCCCTTATTAGGAGTAATTTTACTGTATATAGTTAGGCCTATTTTTGGTTATTTTTTTAGGATATTGGAGCTCCTTATGTATATATGAATATTGTGTACATGTATAAATTATTTAAGTCTATATGTAACCAATTTGGTATAGATTTACATAATTTTATTTTTACATTTCTACTTTGACTTTGACAACCTTTTAAATATATTACCAAATGTTTTGACCCCCTTTCCCATTTTTTTTATAGCGTTATTTTATAAGTTATACCTCAAAACATAATACATTGCTATTTTAAAAAAAGCATTTGAACATCAAACAAAAGTTTGTTTACTAAAATTAAATTAAGCATATGACGTCATTTTACTCGTGTTTAATTGATTATTGATTTTATTTACTTTAATTTATTTGAGATTCTAGCTTGCATTTTTTGAAACGACTGATTATATCTGTACACGACTTATAAACTAACATATATTTAGAACAAGCACAACACCCAACCGTTAATTCATCACTGTGAAAGGGGAAAGCCACATTTCACTAACGATACATTTTTCTGCCATGGCAGGAATCGTAACCGGGACCCTTAGCTCAGTATACAGACACGCTACAGTCTTAACTAAAGTTTCGGACGCTAATTGTTAATTTAAATATAATTTACTACTCGTATGCAACTATCGTCCTATTACGTGTGATAAATAACTTACATTAAGAGTATTGCATGCACTTTCTGAAAACAAAAACCATAACAGGAAAACACAATATAGTTGAATATAAGGGCACAACGCCCAAAAATACATACCCAATAATAGAGTATGGATATCCTTTAATTAAACGGCTTAACGAACACGTGTATGAATATTAAACATATTCATGAAACGTCCTTTGGAAACTAACCAGAGTTCGCTAAACGACGCCCGACGTCTATTCAAATCACTTGCAGCGTTAGAACTAAGGTCGATTCTACACTGGCGGTTTCGCCGCTATCATACCTCCCCAGACTCTTGAATCTACACCTGTCAAAACGCAACTGTTAAACAGCAACCATGCAACGATGCTGATTCAACACTAGGAGGTTTAAATGCCGCGGTTGTTGTTTACACTTGGGCAAAATGGTTTATAAATGGCCGGTTGTATTGCAGGGTTATTTTGTTGGGAGAAAAAAATCTCGTCAAAAGAGACGTTGATGGACTCACCCCATATTATCGAACCAACCATCTCTCAACAGGACAGTTTCATATTATGATTATAAATCACAGAATGTACCCAGAGAAGTTATTTTTCGTACTATAGAATATCTGTGGTTTCATTTGATGAACTACTTGGTTTAGTGAATGAAAATATTGCAAAACGTGACACCATCTTGAAGAAGAGTATTTATTATTCCTGCTGAAAGACTTGTTGTGACCTTGAGGCACAACTGCCTGTTAACGCCTGGTGTAGTTTGATTCGCGTTTTTACCGCTGGGCGGTTTTAACGCCTCCAGAGGTAGCGGTCAAAACGCTGGTCTAGACGAAAACTTATTTTCTAACTTGATAACAAGGGTTTCATTCAAAGGCACTGTTGCTAGCGTTTTAACCGCGAGTACACCAAACGCTTACATACCCCATTCAATTCATATGTCATAGATAAGAGATATTATATACCAAGGATACAATAATAGTTTGTTTATACCATTGTTGGAACCGAGACTAGGATGTGCAATTATTTATTTATTAGCATCACTTCTAACTAACCGTTCCGATGTACGCTTATGTATTAATTACACTAATGATGTAAGAATTGGGAAGGTTTAATTGAGAGGAAGTGCACCCATATTTCCTTGGCAGAAGAGTGGAAAACCATTAAGGGAAAAAAACCACTCTTGGTGCATCCAATTGGAAACGAACCCCGATCTCCCCGTCTTCAGCAGTCTAGCCCAACACGAGATTAGCGCGTTAGACCACGTGGCCAGCGAGGAATGCGCAGTTGAATGACAACAGTTAACTTCTCTCTGCATGATTTTTATTAATTTTTTTATCACCATTTCTTACAACCCGTTTGGGTAGTACGCTTATGTACTAATTTATACAAATGGTTTTAGAAATGAGAGAGGCTGTATTTATGGGAAGTGTACCCACATTTGAATGGAAGGAGAGTAGAAAAATATTTAGTAAAATCAACCCTCAGTACATCCGATTGAGATTCGAACCTTGATCTCCCCGTCATCAGTAGATTAGTCTACCGTGGTCAAAAGTGGCGCCTTAGACCATGCGACCGCTGAACCGGGTCCCCGCATCTCTATACATCTATTAAGCTCATTTGAATGACAACAGTCCCCTCACCCACTTCGGTGGTTGAATGGTCTAAGGCGTCACTCCCACAGTAGAATAGACCACTGGTTACGAGGAGATCGAGAGGTTTGAATCTCGGTCGCGTGTATGGAGTTTTCTCAAAAAGTTTTTCAATCTACCTCCACGCAAATGCAGGTACATTTTATCTAAATTAAACCTTTGCTATCCTTTACTCGTAATTAGTACATATACGTATAGCCTGAGTGGGTAGTAAGATGTAGGGCTATGAACAATTCCATCCTGGTTAACCTCTGTGCGTTTATGAAGCTTACTCGAATTAAAATAATTAATTCCCTGCAGGTTAATAATTATTACTGTCAATCGAAAGAGCTACATAGTCTCGGCTCTAAAGCCCAACTACATGAAATTATAAAAATAATTTATTATTTGAGAATTTTTTCATCACATTTTCCAAATAATAAACTTGTAGTTAGGGTCTAGTGTTTGTTGATTAATTGGGGTATTTTTTTCAGTTATATATATATATATATATATATATTTATTTATTTTTTGCACCCCGTCAAACATGTAAATTTATGTGAAAACCCTTCAAAAACAAAATATGTCTTACCTTAACCTATTTTCCATACTGTGAAAAGAAAGAACATGGTGGAGTGGAAATAACGAGGGTAGGGGTGGAGGGGGAATCACCGACAATATTTTTTTACGTACGTCCGAACCGGGGAAATAGAGAAGTCAACGCGTATCGCACTTTCTTCTCCTTAAGCTGTAGTCTTCCCGCTTAGCTACAGGCAACTGCCGGACCCACGCGCCAAAAGTCGGGGGAGACGGCGAAGTTACTCGGTTGGTCCCCCCTCCTCCCCCAACAATCACTCCGTTACACCCACGCCTCATCTCTCATTGCGCATGCGCTCACGAAAATACGGCGAACATAGGTACGCTCTTCTCAGACTTCAATGGCGTATGTTTACCTATTCTAATTAAGTATTGTAAATGAGACATACTAGTTCTGTCAACGACCATTAGTGATAATTAAACGTGATAAAGTGGCGGAAAGGAGAGATGTTAAAGTGTGAGTGTAAGGAACGCGAGAAAAGTTAAGTGGTTTTTTGCAGGGGTTTTTTTTTATAGAAAAACTTTTTTGAATCATAATAAATAAAATATTTCTTCTGTAGAAACATAGAGTTCAATTTTCTTAACATGGTGATATCAACAATTTTTGAATATCTGTCAAGGGTGTCCTAGAATTTAATGACAACTTATTCTCTTAATTTAAAATGTTTCTCATCTGATACCACTGGTTTTACACTCTCCCTCCACGCAAATGCGGGTTCACTTCCTCTAATTCAACCTTCACAATTCCTATTCTATTAGAGTAATTAGTACTTAAAGCGTATAACCCGAACGGGTAGTAAGACGCGGTGCTAAATAATAATAATAATAATAATAATAATAATAATAATAAATAATAATCTGATACCACTGTGTTCATGACAGATATTTAACAACTGTTGATATCCCCATGAGAATAAAGTTAAATTCATTGTTTCTACTAGAGCAATATTTTATCTATTTGGGTAAATAAAAAGATTTACTAAGTATTAAAACTGTAAAAATTTCGTCCCTTACACTCCCACCTTAATTATGATAGTAATGGTGACCTGGCGGTCTAGGGGTAAGGTGTCAGACTTCTATGCTGGCGGCCGGGGTTCAATCCTCGGTCCCGGCAAAGATTTATCTGATTACCAAACCCTTCCTTCATCTCTGACAAGACATCTTGTGAATGTGAGGAATGCCAGGCCTCCACCGTGGTTCGGATTCCACGTTAAACTGTAGGTCCTTCATTTCATCTCACAATCACCCTACCATTACACATTAGCGTAAGTGCGTATAACCCGAACGGGTAGTAAGACGCGGTGCTAATAATAATAATAATAATAANGATTCCACGTTAAACTGTAGGTCCTTCATTTCATCTCACAATCACCCTACCATTACACATTAGCGTAAGTGCGTATAACCCGAACGGGTAGTAAGACGCGGTGCTAATAATAATAATAATAATAATAATAATAATAATAATAATAATAATAATAATATGATAGTAATGATGAAATAATAATAATAATACTTAGCACCGCGTCTTACTACCCTTTAGGGTTATACGCTTAAATATTAAGTACGTTAATGGGTTAGGAATGGGGAAGGTTTAATATAGAGAAGGTGAATTCACATTTTGCGTGGAGAGAGAGTGGAAAAACATCTAGCGAAACCCCCGGTTCACCCGAGTGAGATTCAAACCTCAATCTCACCATCCTTGGCAGTCTAACTCAACACTAAACTAGCGCGTTAGCTGACTATGCCACCAATGCGGGTTTTTTTAGTTTCTGTTTTATTATTTTTATATTAATGATACTAAGAAGAATAATTAACATAAATACATCCATATCCGTCTTGTACAAAGCCAGTTCACTAAATATAATAATTGTATCAATTTGTCCCACTCTAGACAAGTTCACGGCCGATTCTATGTGAAACCCCTTGACTGGTATGATTTGACCGGATTGAACTTGACTCGATTGGTCTGGGCTGGTGTGAAACTAGCCTAACGCGTCTGCCTATCGATCCGGGAGTACCATGTTCGAGCCATAGCATGGTCGATAATTTATCAGTAATGAATTGTCAATATAGAGTCTGTGTGTGGTGTATGTAAGCTTTTAATTCGTGTGTTGATATAATCAGTTTGTTCGGAGAGCATATGTTTTATTATTATTATTATTATTATTATTAGCACCACGTCTTACTACCCGTTCGTGTTATACGCACTAAAGCTAGTGTGTAATGGTAGGGTGATTGTGAGATAAAATGGAGGACCTACAGTTTAACGTGGGATCCGAACCACGGTGGCGACCTGGCATTCCCCACATTCACAAGATGTCTTGTCAGAGGTGAAGGAAGGGTTTGGTAATCAGATAAATCTTTGCCGGGACCGAGGATTAAACCCCGGATCCCAGCACAGAAGTCTGACACCTTACCCCTAGACCACTAGGTCATACACATATGTTAGAAAACTTATTGTAAAAAATATGTATTGTCGTTACTTATTATGTAAAAATATGTATTGTCGTTACTTATTATGTAAAAATATTATGTGGAGCTAAGACAAATGGCATTGACGGTGAAAACAACTCTTTTAGTTTTCAGGGGCTCATAAGATATTAACATTGGAGAAATTAATGAGTAGGAGGCTTTTTTTCACGATTAATAGAAATTAAAAAAGAATGTCAAAAATGACATTTTTAAGAATGTATATGGAAGTAAATGAAGAAAATTATTAGCATGGCTAGTAAATATGTGATAGAGGTTATTTTGTAAATGTAAAGCGAAGCTTGAAACCTACGAAGCAAAGCTGATGTGAAAGATAGGATTTTTTTATTAAATTTATTTATAACTACGTTTTAAATATTTTATCGATAGTTAGTTTTAAAATACTGTCTAGTAGCTGTTCTAAAATGTATTATTTGTTGAAAATATTGAAGGGTACAGAGGAAAAGTTGGAAAATCAAATTACACACATTTTTTCAGGAAAAAAACTTTTATATCTCAAACCCCATAAGACCAACTTCGGTGGCTACGTGGTCTAGAACGTCACTCTGGCAGTGGGCAAAATTGCCGACGAAGGAGATATCAAGGTTCGGATCTAGATTATTTGTACTGAGGATGATTTTTCCAAAATGGCTTTCCACGCAAATACGGCTACACTTCCTTTAAATAACATCTTACTAATCCCTAAAACCATTAGAGTAATTAGTACATAAGCATATAGCCCGAACGGTTAGTAACACGGGGTGCTAAAAAACCCACAAGGACCTCAGTGAATATTCTTTTATTTAATTTAAATATTACAGATACCTATTTAACCATAATCTAAAATGAATTAGAAGGGTTTCACGATTGCCTAACAGATGGCAGTACTAACTTAATTTTAGTTTAAATAAAACTTTTCTCACTTATCCCCTGTCATATGTAGGGAGATATTTCAAATATGTTTATAATATTTCAAATACTTTTCATGTCTAACTTACCCTTATGTTATAGTCTGAGGTCGGATTCACCAGGACTCGACTCCGGAACCTCACTAGACCTCCCGGCTGGCGCTGATTCCAGGCGCGGGAAAAAAAATCTAAAGACAGTCAAACGGCCCACGCCACCCGGTGGCAATAAGGTTAATGTTCCGGCCATCAAATTGTGAATTTGTTAATATTACATATGTATAGTTGTTTATGTTTAGTAAAAATACAACTTATAAGCAAACAAAAACAATTATTTTATACATCAATTTTTCAAATAATTATAAGATTAAAATTAAAGTTGAAATTGAATATTCAGATTCACACACACACACACACATAAACGTTTGCAAGAAGTTATAAATTTAATACTGTATTTAAATAATAAGTTTAATGAATTGATATTAAAATTTAAGATAATTTGTTTTAAATGAACTTCCGTTATATTTTATTTATTTGATTAGAAAAATATTAATGGTATTTTTGTGTCTTTCCTTTTCTTAAAATTGTTTGAATTTGAATATCCTAACATAATTTTAACTGACCAAAAATTTACAGAATTTATCTTTGTTTTATTGTTGAGGATGCCATAAATGTTTTCTGAACTCATGAGTAAGTCAAAGATAGACTCTGCATTCTTGTGGCGAATACTTGAACTATTAGACACTCTCGTCCGGTTTCAACGTAATCAATAAGTACCCGGCTACGGCAGCTCAGTTGTAATAAGTTTACTCGTAAAATCTCATGTGAAAATAGTAAATTTAAATGTAAGTGTAGGTAATGCAATAGTAACTTGCGTACAATTAAAAATATCCATAGTATATAGTTTAATGCTTGATTTATAATGGAATTAGAATGTTGTATATTTGTGTTTTTTAAGGTAATCGATAGCTTAAAATTTGAAAATACGTACGTATGCATTTCCAATTTTATATAATATTTCTTCAATTAAAAAATCAGTTGACATCAGAATATAATGTTTGTATTTAATATAAAGGAACTTCAAATTTTTAAGTAATTATTCCCACTGCTGTTATAAAACGCGTATCTTCAATGATCACATTTCTTTAATTACACTGTGTTTATTTTTAATTTGTAATGTATCAGTATCTCAATAATTTATATAAATCTCTTCAGAACACTTGATTAGGAGAAATTTAATTTTTTTAATATTGAACTAGAAATTTATTTATATATATAATAAATACTATCCATGAATGTATCTGGCTGGAAGAAATGTTTATCCTTTCCGTGTACATTTGACTTTATTTGATTAACCAGATGATATATCTGTAATTATATATATTTAAGACATCAATAAATAAACCTACAAATATGTAAGTAAAATGTTGTATTCCATATTAACATGACCTAATAAAATATGGTTCCAAGAAAATAATGTTGATTATTATTTTCTTACTAATGATAAAAAAAATTTAGTAAATTCAATTAACAAGCAATGTTGACAGAAGTAAATGCATTTAACAACTGTTTTCGGTGATAAATTTTGTTTCGTTTTTATTTTTCATCAACTACAAGTAACAATTTTGTTTAAAGTGCTAAAATTATTATAATTAAAATTTTACTTCAATTACAAGTAACACTTATTATTTAAAGGTCTAACACTTATATATTTAAAATTTTACAACAACTACAAGTACCAGGTAATTTTTAAAGTACTATCATTTATCTAATTAAAATTAAACTCAACCACAAGTGACAAGTATTGATTAAAGTGCTATAATTCATGGGATTAAATTTTACATCAACTACAAGTAACAAGTATCATTTAAAGTGCTATCTTTTATATAATTGAAATTTTACATCATCTACAAGTTACAAGTAGAATTTATATGAATAACATTTTCTATCAACTACAAGTAACAAGTATTTATTAAAGTGCTAGAATTTATATAATTAAAATTTTAGATCAACTACAAGTAACATGTAATGTTTGAAGTTATGAACACGGTGTACTTGATTACAATATACAAGTAATATTGTAATGGATATAATGTAAATCATTAATAATGTACGTAAATTATAATGAACAAATCATGCATGAGTTGAAATAATTTTTGTCCTCACTATTTTAAATCAATGACAGGAAACAATTATTAATGTTTGATGTTCTATAATTATGTCATCACTATTTCACATCAACGACGAGGAACAAATAATGTTTAAAGTGATATAACTTATGTTATTGATATTTTTCAACAATTACACTGAACACGTAATGTTTTAATTCATAAAATTGATATCATCAACACTTTACTTATATTGTCAGCTTATCTGTGACTTAAACTATATTACTATGTTTACCTCAAATATTTCAAACCACCCAAAAGTTTAGAGCAGACATAAAAAAAGGTATTCTTCTTTAACGTAAATAATGTACATCACATCGAATACTCTAGGAAAGTGCTGTTAAAGTGATAGAAGTCTAGTTATCGTAGGAAAGTTTGAACTGGACTACAATGGTGAGGTACATTGTCACAGCTCCAACAATCTGGAACATGAGAGAAAAATAAATTTTATATGAAAAATGTAGATGAAGCTATACAAAACATTTCGTTTTAATGGATCCAATCGACTCCTCAATGAAAGTAATATATCTCAGTTAATAATATTTGATACTGATACAACAAATCTAATCGCAATCTTGGTATTAAAATATAAATCAATAACATTCGATATAGATATAAAATATATCATCACAAGCATGGTATCAAAGTCTCGATCGATAACATTCGATACAAATACAACAAATCTAATCTCAAGCTTGTTATTAAAGTCTCGATAGATAACATTCGATACTGTTACAACAAGTCTAATCTTAGGCTTCGTATTAAAGTCTCGATAGATAACATTCGATACTGTTACAACAAGTCTAATCTTAGGCTTCGTATTAAAGTCTCGATCGATAGCATTCGATTACCCGCCTCGGTGGCGTAGTTGGCTAACTCGCTAGTCGTGTTGAGCTCGACTGCTGAGGACGGGGAGATCGAGGTTCGAATCTCGGTCGGGTGAACTGGAGTGGTTTTTCCTAAATGGTTTTCCACTCTCCCTCCACGCAAATGCGGACTCACTTCCTCTAATTCAACCTTCCCAATTCCTAATCCATTAGCGTAGTTAGTACTTAAAGCGTATAATCCGAACGGGTAGTAAGACGCGGTGCTAAATAAATAAATATAGCATTCGATATTGGTTCAACGAATCTAACTGTAATCTTGGCATTAAAGTCTCGGTCGATAAAATTTGCTACAGATACAACAAATCTAATAGAAATCTTGATCTTAAAGTCTTGATCGATAACATTCGATATTGATACAACAAATATAATCGCATGCTTGATACTATTATTAGCACCGCGTCTTACTACCCGTTCGGGTTATACGCACTTATGCTAATGTGTAATGGTAGGGTGATTGTGAGATGAAATAGAAGGACCTACAGTTTAACGTGGAATCCGAACCACGGTGGAGGTCTGGCATTCCCCACATTCACCATGCTTGATACTAAAGTTTCGATAGATATCATTCGATAATTAAACTAAAAATCTAGTCTCAAGCTTGGTATTAAAGTCTCAATCGATAATATTCGATACTAAAAGAACAAATATAATCGATAACTTGATCAGAAAGTCCAAGCCCGTAACATTCAATACCGAAACTAGGGCAAATAATCGTACAAACCAGCATATATGATGAGTACCTAGAGAGCAATGTTCATAAAAAGGGCCTTATCTAACAGAGAATAAAGTTACCAGATCTATTTTAACGTATTCGTACTTTAGGTAATGTCATGTACCTTTTGATAGATATCATTTTTTTCTCTTTGCTTATTTGAGGTATTTAACATGCACCTTCTGAACCAACTAAATATATATATCAAGAAACCGATAGTACCCATAAATAAAAATATCCCTTTAACACCTAAATAAATGTAATATCAAAAATATCTCATAATTATATAACAATTCTCCCCAAAAAAACATCTCCCTCTTGCCGCCACTACGAAGAGCTATCAAAAATATGCGATATATGCTCCGGGAAAGTGTTTTATAATTATTATTTAGCACCGCGTCTTACTACCCGTTCGGGTTACACGCTTTAAGTACTAATTTCTCTAATGGATTAGAAATTAGGAAAGTTGAAGTGAACCCGTATTTTCGTGGAGGGAGAGTGTAAAACCACTCTCAATTCACCCAACCGAGATTCGAACCTCGATCACCCCGTCCTCAGAAGTCGAGCTCAACACAACTAGTGCGTTAGCCAACTACGTCACCGAGTCGGTTAGGAAAGTTGTTGAACTAGATATTATAATTACCCATAGAAAAAAAATTAATAATAAGATAAAATGTTAAACATCTTATTTGTATTTTCTAAAAGGCCCTTGTTAAGAAAGTTGGATTATAGCCGTGTACTCACCGTGTAAATGAGCGTGTAGTCGAGTGGAAAGAAGTCATAGGCAGTGAGCCGAACCTTGCGATGAAGCAATTGTAGAGAGAACTCTTCCAGCTATTAAAAAAAAGAAAAATCCTTATTATAACATTTTAATTTATTTATGTATGGTTTTTTTTTCACCTAATCTTGATACCTTCTCGGGGATAATGGGGCAGAGATTATAAAGTTATAATTTATAGGAAATGCCCTCGTATTAAGTGAAGGTTGAGTGGGAAAACCATTTAATAATAATAATAGTAATAATATTTAGCACCGCGTCTTACTACCCGTTCGGGTTATACGTTTTAAGTACTAATTACGCTAATGGATTAGGAATTGGGAAGGTTTAATTAGAGGAAGTGAACCCGCATTTGCGTGGAGGTAGAGTGGAAAACCATTTAGGAAAAACCACCCCCAGTTCACCCGACCGAGATTCGAACCTCGATCTCCCCGTCTTCAGCAGTCGAGCTGAGCACGACAAGCGCGTTAGCCAACTACGCCACCGAGGCGGGTGGAAAACCATTTAGAAAGGGGGGAAAAAAACCTCTCAATTCTCTCAGCAGGGATTTGAACCATCATACCTCTAAATAACTAGCAATCTAGAGTAGACGAAACTAATACCTTTGTCTATGGACATACCTATTATGTTGATAAATTTATGTGTACAATTATTTTGTTTTTAAAACTATGTTTTTTATTATGGTGGGGGAATGAACTCACCAATATTGAACCGAGTATATTTAGGTACATTTATTTAGGTACTTACTAGAGTTAGAGGTAGGGCCTACCATTTTATTTTACCAGATTACATTTAGTTCTTATTGAATACTATAACAAGAAATTTTAATTATTTCGGTGGCTGCAAGCTTGAACGCCCCACTTTAGTGTCTGACTAGATTTCGGAAAACGGGGTTCAATTCTGGCTGTGTGTATTGAGTGGGTTTTTTCCTAAATATATTTATACTCTCCCTATACGCAAATACGAGAACATTTCATCTAAATTAAACCTTTTGAATCCCTAGCACATTTATGTATTTAGTATATATAGTATATCTCCAAATGGGGAGTAAGACGCGGTTGTAAATAAGAAACCATGATAATTTGAAAAAGTAATAAATAATTCCAGAAATATTAATTTTTAACATTGGTATTAAAAAAGTGTTTACTTAATTATTATGTGAAATATTTTAACTTTTACGAACCGTTTATTTTAACACCAAATCCTATTATAAACTTACACTAAGTAAATTTTAAGAAAATACTGAGGTTTATTAAGCACACCGTCTTGTCATCCGGTCGGACTATACGCATACTAATAAGCTAATGGATTAGGGATAAGCAATGTTGCATTTGAAGGAAGTGTACCCACATTTGAGTGGTGAGAGAGAGTGTAAAACCATTTTGGTAAAACCACCCTCAGTACACCCGACCGAGATTCGAACCTTGATCTCCCCGTCATCGACAGTCTAGTCTACTATGAGAGTAGTGCTTTATACCACATGGCCACAGAAGCGAGTTCTAAATAATTCTGAAAATAGTCTTACATTTTCCCCAAAAGAAATTTTGAGGGTCTGGGGTACTAATTAATTTTTATGTAAACGTAGTTCCTATAAATTTTCTATAACCATGGGCTCTAGCCCCTCTTATAACTCTGAAATATTTATTTTAGTTTGTTTTTTTGCTAATTTCTATGCGAAAATTAAATTGTATATTTGAGATTTGAATGCAATATTCTACTAACAAATTTAAATTATCAATATCCTAGTTAATAAATATGAAAATGATAAAATGTAAATTTCCTCCCATTCCCTCTTCAACAGCTTTCTTTTCATTTTGTGCTGTTAAATAAACTTATGTAAAATATAATGTTTATTTTCAATGGGTTCAAATACAGCTAAATTTAATTTGTTGTTAATTTTTCAGAATAAAAAAATATTCTTCACTAAAATTTGTTCTTGAAACGCATCTAATTAATTCTGAATTATGCTCAGATGTTCTAAAATTTTCTCCCACAAGTTTAAATTCCTGATGTTTTTACTCGAGGAAGGGGGTGGATGTCACACCCACGTCAGATGGGAGACTAATCCTCACCTCAATTAGAAAACCCACACGGGTGCCCTTACTTATAACTCATGATATTTGGTTTATTCGCGCAAATTACATGTAAGAATCTTTCAACCTTATTGAAAAGGTTCGCTGTATTAATCTAGAATAGGAAACACTAAACGGATATTAA